>NW_004624777.1:40461-107633 GCF_000247695.1 Heterocephalus glaber
AACACTTTACCCTGAGAAGCCACAGTTTATGGAGACATTTCCTGTCTGTCCCCCTTGCAATTAAAAAAAAAATCCATGGGGCATTCATTTACACTTCTAAAAGTGATAAGCAGTGGTTTTATGGCATTTTCATTTGCACTGCTTCTGATCGTGCCATCACTAATTAAAAAGGAAATTTAGGGCAATATAAACAATGCTCCAGCTATACCGGAAGCTTTTTTTTTGGTCTGCTATTGAAGAAGAAAGGGCTTGTGGATCAAGGATAGGTTATGTCCTTTATGAGTTGGCTTTAGCATCTAACATTTACATCTTCCTTTGTGGAACTCTCTTCTAGTTTAGCTGCTATTACCTATCATTCTGTCCTACTTCAGCCAATAAGCGTGCTCTTATATCAATCACTATATTGGATCTTGAAATCTGAATATGATTTTAGCATGAGGAAAGAAAGTAATTTGTTAAACCTAGTAAAGAAATGACTATCACTGAATCTCAGATATAGGAGAAGGTCAGGAATAATTTAGAGGCAGCTCAGTGACCAGTTTGTTGAACAGTAATAGGTAACTGAAAAGGGAAATTTGGGATCAGATTGTCGAGAAACTTCAATTTGAAGCAAGTTGTTTGGGCTGTATCCAATACACATTGATGCTATTGATGGATTATTATTTTTTAAATGGTGGTATGAAGGCCATATTAAATTTGGGTAGCCATAGGTATGAGACACCCAGGGACTAAAGTGAGAGTTAAGACAATGGAGGTAAATGCACTATATGAAACTGAGGCTTGGAAAGCTAACCCACATGTACAGTCTAGTCCTAAACTCATAAGCTTAGGTAACCAATTATATTAACAGGAATTATTATTTCTGCAAAGGAATAGTAATGAAGAATACTGAATCTCTCAGTGCATGTCTTAAAATTTTCCCATTTGCCATACTTCTACACAGTGGGAGACAAGCTCTGGGTACAAGTAATCAGTCTAACAAAATGGTTTATTGTGATTGAGGAAATAAGCTAGAATCCAGTAGTTACTTGCTGAGGTTCAAGGCAGGCTTCAAGTTCTGCAGTTTGTATATGAGATGAAGTGATATAAGTTGACTATGGAGGCTGAGATTTTTAGGCAAGTTAACTGAACAGAAAGTAGAGATACTAAAGCCATAAGATGGATTAGGCCAACATGATATGACTATACGATTGTCTCAGGTATATTCCTAGTGCACTGGATCATGGGTTTATTTGGTGATAAAGGAGGCTATAAGTTTGAAGTAACCCAGCTGTCCATGATGGATCAAGATCTGGAAAAGCCAAAATCATCGTGACATTGAGGTTGTAAACTACTGTGTGACTCAGCCTGCAGTAGTTGGTATAGCTTTGAGGAAAAAAAGGAATGCAACAGAGTATACAGGAGGTTTCATATAATGTCTGTATTCTCTTAAATATTCTTTAATGATTTTGTGATAATGTTCAAATGTAGTAGTCTGTTGAACTCCCTACACAGAACTAAACAAATGGCTCTGTAATATATTATCTCTTGCAGTTCTCTCTGTGGATTTACTGTTACAAGCAATTTGATTTACACACTGTCCTGACAGAATTCATGTTTTCCACTTTATGTTCCTTTTCTTACAATTCCTTCTTCCTAGAATACCTTTTTTTACTTCTTTCTACTTATGTAAAATCCTCTAAAACCTAGGACAATCATTCATTTTCTCTATATTTCAGCACAAAGCAAGTTTTTTACTAATATCAGACTTCTACTTAGTCATAAACCATTTGCTTGTCCTTCCTCCTATATCATCTCTTTGTCTGAATTTTTCAAAATGACAGGTTGATTGACACTCTGCTTAGGGACTGTGCTAAGTACTAGAGAAGACCATATCTTCTGTAACAAGTTCTGATCTTATTGTTTCTTAAGTTATAGGAAATACTATACATGGGTGTATTAGTCTTCTTGGATGACTGTGGCAAAATAAAATATATAATGGGCAGCTTAAACAACAGAAAGTTATTTCTCAGTTTTATAGGGTGGGGACCCTACCATCAAAATACTGGCTAATTTGGTCCCTAATGATGGTCCAGTTTCCGGCTTATATAGTTGTGCACTCACAAGGAAGACAAAGGGTTATCTGGAGCATCCTCCTCTTCTTGTAAAGATACTAATCTCATTATGAAACCTCTGCCTCATGACCTCATCTATACCTAATTACCTTCCAAAAGAATGCCTCCTAATTCCATCTATTCGGAATTAAATCTATTCATGAATTAAGAGGAGAAACAAATATTCAGTCCATAACATTCCATTCCTGGCTCCCTAAAATTTATATCCTCAAATATAAAAACCATTTAATTCAAACATCCCCCAAAGTCTTAACTGACTCTGGCATCAACTAAAAAAATCTAAGTCTAGGGCTGGGGATTTAGCTCAGTGGTTCTACTGCCTGCCTCGCAAGTGAAAGGTCCCAAGTTTGATCCTTGGTACCAAAACAAAACCCCCCAAAATAAAAAATCTAAGTTTAAAGTTGTATTCTTCTCTTTCCCATTGCTATAATAAAATACTCGACGTGTGCATTTTAAAGGAGAAGAGGCTTATTTTGGCTTATAGTTTCAGTGGATTCAGTCAATGATTAATTGGTTCTAACATACAAATGACATGGTAGAGAAGCAAAGCAAAGGAAAGCTGCTCCCCTTCGTGCCATGGCACCCAGGAAGCAGAGAGCAAGGGAGAGGAGCTGGTACAAAGATACATTCTTCCAGGTCACACCTCAAGTGATCCAGGCTTCAACTAGATGGAGGCTTCAATGAAACCCCAACTCCAAACAGCACATTCAGCTATATGAATAGCTGAACACATGAGGCTTCAGGGGATATTTTAGACATAAATCATAAAAATGCCTTATCTAAATCAGATATAGGTGATCCTTCTGGTATAGTTCATCCTGAAGCAAAGTTCCTCTTTAGTATGAACCTGTGAAATCACATAAGTTATATACTTCCAAAATACAGTGGTGGGATATGTTTATGATATTCTCATTCCATAAGGGAGAAATAAAAAAGAATGAAGGGATAGCAGGCCTCAAGCAAGTCCAAAATCTAGCAAGGGAAATCTCATTTGATATTAAGGAGAAATGACAGTATTTGTGTTCATGCTCTGCCCACCATGCACACTAGGTTGGCAACATCACTCCATAGCATGACATCCTCCTGTAGGTAGGTGGTGCTCTAACTCTCTACAGTTCATCCTTTGTAGCTAGTGTTGAGGCAGCTGTATCCTTAGGCTTGCACACTGTGGGCCAGTCTTGAGGGAAGCATCCCCAGTGATCCTTAAATTGCCTTTGTTGTCCTTCCTTCTTCTTGATGTATAACACACGCTCAGAGCTGAATATGTCTATGGTCCTGTCTTACAGAATCCAAAAATGCAATAACTTTCATTCTGTCCCACTTTTTCTGTCACCTTTAATCCAAACTGGCAATATATTTCAGGTAGAGCTCTGTATATTCCTAGCCATTAATGAAATGCATGATTATGCTCATGACACTCTTTCTTGTGACAGTTTTCTTTGAAATAGATCTCATCTTTTTTTTTTTTTTTTTTTTTTTTTGGCAATATAGATATACTGAGAATTTTCTGGCTCCCTAGGCTCTGGCTTCTTTCTACTTAATAATTCTATTTTCAGTTTATCTTTTTCCTCTTTTATTGCATTTTAAAAGAGAAGGAACCAAGTCACCATTTCCATACTTTGCTTAAAAATCTCCTCAGTTAAATATCTAATTTTATTGTTTGCAAGTTCTGCTTTCCCAAAAACACTGAACATGAATATTACTTAGTCAAGTTCTTCATAAAGTTAGAGCAAGGATTTCTTTTCCTCCAATTTCCAATAGTATATTTCTCATTTCCGTCTGAGTTCACACCAGAAACACCTTCACTTTCATATTTCTACCTATATTCTGTCTATGATGATTTATTAATTTATTTTTCATTTTCTGAGAGCTTTATTGATGCTTGCATGACAGATTACAAGTGCTCCAAAGCAAGTCCTTCAGTGCCCTTTGTCTTCATCACCGTATCTGGCAGCAGAAATACAGAAGCCATGTTTTCTTTGAGGAAGGAAATATAAAAATGCTTATAAACCAATCACGTTTTGCCAAAAGAAAGGTACAAAATACTTCACAGAGAACCAAACTACACACTTGACAAGAGCATCTGGAGAACAAGACTAATGGTTTTGAAGGCAGTGGCACTTGGTTCCATTGAGACTAATCCTGGCCACGAGGTGGCCAAGCAGCCGTCCTAAGCCACCCCACTGATCCACCTCACTGGGTCCTGCCAGCTGGGACACAGGAAGGCAACTTCAAAAGCATTATCCATACAGACACAGTCACCCCAGTGGTCACACTGCACTTGCTGCAGTCTTTGGTCACCTTCCCACCTAGCTGCATAAGGGTGGGCCATTCCAGCTCAGGCTTGGCACTGAGTGGCTTTCAAGTGACACCAAATCCTTCTCAGATCCAGGGTCCACAGGTCACCCTGAAGGCCCATGGCAGTTTGCATTGTCCAGCAGGTTCAGCTGACACTCTGGTACCTGCCCCAACCCAGATGCCAATTTGTTTGGCTAAATAAGATACTCTTAGAAACACTTCAGCTGATTGTGTGTCTACAGGAAGTAACAACTTAGAAGAGACTGGACAGTGAGGTGATCCACTGAAATTCAGGGGACCTCCCCCCACTGCCTGGATCCAGGAAACTCAAAACAATCATTTGTTGCTTTTACTGAGGGATGGAGCTATACACTACCATGGCCTTGGGACTGTAGAGAAGCCACTGACCACTCACACCATGTGCTCAGTTAGGATCTAGTCTACCTAGCACTAACCACTGTTACTAGTATGTAAAGTTGGCTTCAAAGGCTAGGGAGAGCTTAGTGCTTGCCTGGGATATATGGAGCCCAAGTTCCATCCCTAGCACTAAAAAGAAAAAGAAAAACTGGCCTAAATATCCAGAGTCACAATGCTGTCCACTTGTAAATGTGAAAAGCTCTGTCATTCAGAAAAGCTGCTGCCTGCACTCCTGCTCCTAAATCCAAGAGCAGCACACTCCAGAGAGTATGGTGGCCTAAGTGAGTCTTTGTCCTGCAACGGACCAAATGGCCTTTGGCTTATGCCTCATTCAGGAAAATGCATACTGCTCTGATACAGAATACTCTAGAAACATGAAATGAAATATTCTCAAATTATATTGTTCAAGGTAACAGTCTTGCTTTAGAAAGTGCAGACAAGAATTATTCAGTTCTATTTCTGTTAACTAAGAGGTATCTCTTATAGAAATTAATATCCAACCCAAATCCACTTCTGATAAAATATCATCATTCAATTGTCTAAAAACCATCAACTTTCTTAACCAATCAAAATAATAGCCAGTCCCTCCCCCTACCAACCCCTCTGGCTGGGCCTGCCCTCCGGCCCTGCCCATCCCTGTCTCCTATGAGCCCGGTGCACCAGCAGATGGCCGAGCTGACTTCCCAAAGTTCAATAACTTCCTTGCTTCCCAAAATCTTTGTCTTCCTCCTTAAGAACCAGTACTCCAACAAGCACCAACAGCGATGAACATCAAAAAATATAAAATGCTACAAATACCTAAATAAGACAGTCAAGAATTGCTATAAGAACCCTTTCCCATCCCAGAAACCCAGAGATTTCCCACCCTGCCAAGCAGTGCCCAGCAGCAAGCGAAGAAAAACAGATACCCTGGCTGACTCCACTAACAATACCTAGGCCCCCTGTAAGTGAACTAAAACCACCTGTTAAGGTCCCAGCAAGAGGTACAGCAATTTTACAAATGGGCAATATCCAATCACAGTTTCTCAGTGACCAATCACACAAGTTGCATAGGTTGCTGACCAGGACATTCAGCCTTCTAACATCTGTGGCTTCCCTGTAGTTTTCTGAGATGCCTCACACCAGAGACCCCCCCACACACAACCACACTAACACCACATCTGTCCACTGCAGAGTCATGTGTCAAGAAGAGTATGCAAAATAAGTGTTATAAAATTTATTCATGTAAGCATCCAGACACTTCTAGGTGGGCAAGATGATATGCAGATTCCACTACAAGGTCCAATGGAAAATTATGTTGGAGAGGACGAGACATCGGGCACAGATTGGCAGTGGCACGAATCCAAAAAAAAGTGAGATGAGAGAGCACTTCATCTAGGAGAAACTTAAAATAGTAATTTAAAGCTTCATGAAGCAAGCACGAGCTGGGCCACCATGGTGTCTGGAGATGCCCAGGACAGGCCTCTTCTACCCGTAGATGGAGCCGTGAAGCTCTTCTGTGGACCCCAGGTTCCCCCCCACCCCACCCCATGCCTGGCTCTTCTCCTTCAGCTCTGCAAACAGAGGAGAAATAATTGTGGATAAACACTGAGAGAAAGGCCTCTTTGGGATGTCTTTTATCTTACTTCTTTCCAACTCTGAGGGCTGAAGAGCTCCGTTCTCCAGATTCTTGGGGTCCTTCTCCTGGATTGTGAAGATCCAGTCCCTAGAGCCCTCCGGTTGCCTGGCCATCTGTTTCCGCATCCGAGTCATCATCGGAGCTGGAGTCCTCGTGGCTCTGCTCGGCCTTCCACCTCTTGTACCTGTCGATGAGCTCGGTCAGGTAGCACGTCTTCTTTGCATTGCGAATTATAAACTTGTACTTCAGCAACTCCTTCACCGTGGGTCTAAAGCTCGGGTCCTTGTTCAAACAGGCCTCCACAAACTCCTTGAGGTGCTTGCTGTAGTTTCCTTCCAGTGTGTGTGTGTGTGTGGGGGGGGGTTGTTCTTTGGAATGAGGAACAGAACCTTCATGGGATGCACCTCGGAATGGGGTGGCTCCCCTCTTGCCAGTTCTATAGCTGTGATGCCCAGGGACCAGATGTCTGCCTTCAAGTCATAGGCCAACTGTTTGATGACCTCAGGTGCCATCCAGAACGGGGTGCCCACGAAGGTGTTCCTCTTTATCTGGGTGTCCGTCAGCTGGCCGGCCACTCCAAAGTCGGCTAGCTTCACCTCTCCATGTTCAGACAGCAGAACATTGGCCACTTTAATATCTCTATGAATCTTCTTCTCTGAATGCAGATAATCTAGTCCCTTCAGTATTTCCCTTAATATGGTACTGATCTGAGTTTCATCTAAAGGACCAGGTTCTAATAGATTCAGTGCAGAGCCGCCACCAAGATACTCCATTATTAGCCACAATTTCATATCCTTCAGATAGGATCCATAATATTTAGTTACATATGGACTGTCACACTGACTCACCACTGTGATTTCTTGTTGAATGTCCTCTATCTCATCTTCAGCTTCTTCCAGATCAGTGATTTTTATGGCAACCACTTTCTGAGTCCAATTGTCAATGCCTTTGAACACCTCACCAAAAGAGCCCTTTCCAATCTTCTCTAGTTTTGTAAAAAGCTCCTCTGGGTCTGCTTTCAGGTTCTGCATGTCCGGCAGGCCCGGCTGCACTGGGGAGTGTGCCATGGTGTGGGACGGCGCTTCCTGAAGTGGGACGGCCAGGCCCCAGGCAGGGTGACCAGGCCGCAGGGCTCAGTGGCGCGCAGCAGGCCACATCCCCATGCGTGGCGCTGGGAACAGGGCGAGGGCCACGGGGGCCTGAGCAAGGAGCAGCAGGTGCAGAGTATGGGAGCCGGGTGGGCCTGGGCCCCTATGATTATTTATGTATTCTCTATGAAGATGGAAGTTCTCTCTCTAGATTTCCCCTTGTCTCTGTGAACCCTCCCTAGAATCACATTTAGAGTCCATGTTTTTGGCATATATTTCAGAACTCCAGGACTTGCTGACTAGTCAGTTCTAAGGCCACTTCCACATATTTAGCATTTAAAGCAGGACTTCACTCTTGGTACTATTGGGACCCAACAATTCTAACTATTGATGTACCCAAAGAAGAACTCCCAAATACACACACAAAAAAACTGATATAACTGTATAGGGAAATAGATAAATTCACAGTTATAGTTGGAGATTTCAATGCTTGCTCTCAATTCTTATTACAAAGAACAAATATTAGAAAGTTTTTAGTTTTGAACACCAACAACCATCTTTACCTAATTGGTATTTATAGCAACCACCAGCTAACATCAACAAAAACATACTGTTCTTCATACATAAAGAGTATTTATAGATATATAATAAGCTGAGAGATAAAATGTTAAAAAAAGATTTAAATCACATTAAGTATGTTTTCTGACAACAAAGAAATTAAATTAGAAATAAATAGAAAACTATTAAGATAAATCTCTAATATTTAGAAACTAAATAGCATACTTTAAGCCATGGGCCATCTAACAAATAAAATGGGCAATTAGAATTTTTGACTGAGTGAAACTAAAACATGAACATTGTATTTACAACATATAACCAAATAGTAAATAAAGAGAAAGTTGTAGAACTAAATACATTTTTAGGAAAGAAGAAATATCATCAATGACTTAAAATTTAGCCTTAAGAAACTACTAAATGGGAAAATTAATCCCAAAGTTAGCAGAAGAAAGAAAATAACAGTAGAAACCCATGAAATAAAAATGTAAAAATAACAGGAAGTTTAAAAATTTAACATTGATTATTTGAGACTATCAGTAAAACTAATAAAATTCTAACAAGAGTAGCCAGCAAAGAAGTGAGAAAGCACATATCACCAATACCAGGAATGAGAGAAGCATTATCACTGCATCTTATACAGATATTTACAATGCCACTAGGGAGTACTATGTATAATTTTATTAGGATAATTGGGATAAATAACGTGAACAAATTACCTGAAAGATACAAACTCATTAAAGAAGAAATAGATAACCTGATAGCTTCTTATCTATTAAATCTATTAAGGGAATGGATTTTGTAGCTAAAAACCTTCCCACAAAGAAAACGTCATGCCAAAATGGCTTCAGTGGTGAATTCTACTAACCATAATTTTATGTAAATTCTTCTAAAACTTAAAGAAGAGGGCCTACATCCAAACTGTTTTAAGCCCAGCATTACTCTGACACCAAAATCAGAACAAGATATTACATAAAAAGAAAATTACACCACTGAGTTAAATCCCTGGCCCGAGTATCCATAATAAACATAGATGCAAAAAATTCTTGACAAAATTTTAGAAAGTTAAATATAATATATAAACATGACTATATATATTTAATAATTAAGATTATCCCAGGGCTGCAAGATTGGTTTGATATTTGAAAATCTTCAATTTAATAAACCCAAATCAGTTCAATATGTGCAGAAAAAGCATTTGACAAATTCAAATATCCATTCATGATTGAAATCTTTCTAGAGAACTAGGAACAAAGAGAATTCCTTAACTGGATAAAGAGTTATAAAAACATCTACAATTAATATTATGCTTAATAATGAAAAACTGAATATTTTCCTCCCTGAGATCAGGAGTGACTGAAAGTTGTCTGATCTCACCACATCTATTCAGTATTGAAGATTCTAGCCAGTGTAACAAAGCAAGGAATAAAGCAAAAACAAACTATTGATTCATACACTAGTATAAATCTAAAAAGGCCCTGTTTTATTAACATTTGCAGATGGTTTTAGTTTCTCTAAGCTAAACATTTTTCATTTTCAATAATTTTTAAAACATGGAGTCTTATGGAAGCATTATTTTTTTATTATTTTTTAAAGTTTGCTGGTAAATGTCCAAAGTAAATTGTTTTTGAGTTGTCAATGCATGCACGATAGTTGTATATGCACTCATATGCTGCAGAATGACATTTCAGTCAGTGACAGAGTGGAGAGACGACAGTGGTTCCATAAGATTATGTCACCTAGTGAGGTTGTAACCATTTTAGTTTGTGTAAGTTCACCCAGGGATGTTTGTGCAATGATGAGGTCACCTCATGACATACTTCTTATCATGTGTCCCCTTCAGTGAGGGCTGCGTGACTGTACATTAATTGGCTGATTTCACATTAGCTAGAAGTGTCACATAAAGTACCTTTTAGACATAAATTTTGCACCTGATGTACATATATAGGCTGCAGTAAATTACTGCCAGAAATGGATAGGAAGGATGATTCAGACCAAGGAAAGTTTGAAAATAAAATAAGTGGTTGCTTAAGGGTCAAATGGGAAGTTAGTCCTTTTCTTCTGTGATGTCATCTTGCTGATTTCATCAGGTTGTAGTTTTTAAATGTCTATCTTATAATCTTTTTTCCTGTTTTCTCTAATTCTCCTATTTCCTTTCCCTCTCTCTTTTTCACTTACTATTGCTGCATCAATCTACTGAGCAGTACTCAGTACTACCTCTTGCTCAATGTGTCAAGTAAAACACTCTCATATATGAGATGTCATCTTTGCTATAGTAATTATTCTCTATAATATAGACATAAGCTCTTTAATTTGGTATATTATACAATAAATCCTGCTTTTAATATTAATTTTTCAGAATACATATAAATGCCCTCAACTGCTATTAAATAAATTTTTTTAGGTACTAAGTTCATTTCCTCAGTATTCAAAGCACCAGGGAATCATTTGTATGTGTAGAAATTTTCTTCAAAATCCAGTTTTTGATAGTTTCTCCATGAGAGAGTGGAAAAGGACCACGAACATCAAGTTTACCTATGAGATACAAATATGATGCTATGATGGAATAAATAACCTTATATTAGTTAATGAGACCTGAGAGATGTTTTACTCTCTAGTATCTTGTCCTCTGTAAGCAAGATAATGAAGCCAGGTCCAAAATAAATAGGTCTAATGAGTGACTTAATAGAAGCAAATATCTTCCTTTAAATGCTTTACCATTTTATGAATTTTCAGTCATGCTCATATTTCCAATTCTGTAACAAATTGCATAAACCTTCCTTTGGGGAGATGGGAAAAGAAAGACTATTAATGGCCACTGAGTCTCCCAAATGTTTTGAAATGTTTCCCTTCTTAAGAACCTCCTGCAGACCTGTGTTATTCTACAAGTGTAACCTCTATCAGTACTGAAAGATTCCATTGGTGTCAATGTGCTTCTATCATCTTGGTGCCACAGATGCTCTCTGAGATAATAAATCCTATTTACTAAGCATCAATTGTATGCCCAGCACTGTTCTGTATTTTTTATGTCTGTAATCTCTTCTAAAGCTCAACAATAATAGGATGTGACAGTCTTATTTTGTACAGATAATGGAACTAGAACATAGAAAGTATTAGTAACTTACATATGCTCATGCAGCTGATAAAGTAGAGATCTTTGAACCTCTGCTTTTGGCCCCAGAGCTCTCATTTTCTCAACTTCGATGTTATTGTGGCCACTGACAATATCCCAATTGCTATCTTCAGCTATTGGTAAGTATGTCGTGCCACTTTTTAAAAAATCCTACCTGGCAAAGATTTGAAAAAAGGAAGAATTGCATGTTTAGCTATGTTCTTAGTGACTTTTTTTCATCACTGAGACACCATATCCGACACCCAACTAAAAGGAGAAAAGATTTATTTTGGCTCATGCTAAGTCCATATTTAGATGGATCCAAGGCAGGATGACATGGCATAAGGACAGGGTAGAGGCATGAAGTCCAGGGAGCAGACAGCCTCAAGGGAGGAACCATGGAGAGAAATAAACTCTCCCAGCCACACCCTTAGTGAACTTCTCTTTTGACCAGACCCCACCTCCTAATAAATTGGCAGTAAGCCCCCATGATCTAATCACCTTCCAAAAGCCCTGCCTATGATCACATGAGCCTTTAGGGAGATATCTAGATTAAGAGTTATCTAACCATATTGTAAATCTCCCAAAAGCAACAATCAAATAATCAGAGGCAAACACATATCACAAGTGGTACTCACTTAAAAACAGAAAAACAAATTGTTCTAGGCTCTTTTCACTATTAAAAGGAAATCTATAGGAAACAAAAGCAGACCAAACCAATGACTTCGGTTTGAAATGTACACTGCGCTTTTCCATGCCAATTAGGCATCCAATTAGTTTTCTGTTCTAGCTCATTGTCATCCTTTGGAATCTTATCCAAAATTTTACATATCTGTTTATCATAATGCTTTTGCACATATGTGAATTAGAAACAATGGCTTCTATCAGTCATGTTTTTGCTAAATTGAATTGTTTTAGGATCAGCAAAAGGGGGTAATGAACTCATTGAAAGTCAAGTGCCTCCCAACAAGTATACTTCCTTTTTCATGGATCTCCAGATGGTAATTGGCCACAAAGGGACTAAAATCTACTTTGTTTTGTGTTTCCAGAATATTTATAATCTGTATTCTGAAATAACAATGATTGAAGTAATCCTTAGGACTTCTATCTACTCTTCAACTTTGTTGCACATACTATCTGCTCTTTTTATATAATTCTTGTTATTTTGGGGCTATTTTTTGTACAGATATAGCAGTTTACACAAATAAAAGATCATTATCTGATGTGGAGATTCATAAAATTCTTCAATCTTTTATTTTGTCTAAGTTGCTTTCTTCACTAAAATATTCTAACTAACAATATTCTAGAAATTTTTATGTCAGGTATTTAGACATAGAATAGACTCTCAAGAAATAAATAAAATTTATATCTGCATGGCATAGTTCCTACCATTAAAACCATTCCCTGGCTCTGATTTGATACAGGTGGGCCTTAAAGAGTTGGCCCATTTCCAAACCATTTTCTATACAAACATTCATGAAAAAAATCAGCCTCAGTTTCAATTATGGTGATTATATTTAACTGACATCAAGAATGTTTCTTTTCTGCATTTCTATCAAATGGTCCATACATACCTGACAGCTTGACCATGTATTTGAGGGAGAATAATGCTGATTGGGCTGTGTCATTTAGGATGAGAAAGAAAGCTTTTTGGTTTTCTTTAATAAAAAATATTTAATATTCTAAAATGATGCAACATGGTAGAAAACATTTGATCAAAGAGTTAAGCAATTTAGAAATCTACATTACTAAAAAAATAAAAATAAGAAAAGCAATAGATAGGTCATAAATCCATACCTACTCTATAATATGTAGCTTTTCAGATCTTTTGACACTAAGAAATAAAACACTTAACAACAAGCCTTGTCATGTAATAAAGATGTTCCAAGTACTTCAGCTTCCTACCATTATGTTTTTTCTTTGAGGTTGGAGTATGTCCATATGTAATAGATAAAATCTTAATTGTTGTGAGAAGCATTACTGCTCTGCCCTACATTTCTGCTGATTCTTAGTTTAGAGTGGAATAATTTCTAGTCTGGTCTAAATTCCTGCACCCAAAATTTCTCAATTCCTATTTGTTATTTTCGTTTGATTTTAGATGTTTTTCTATCCTGCTTCTTCTCTAAGTGCAGGACTCAGACCTGGTTTCTGGTTCCCCAAAGCTATAACACAACAAAGTTATGTGTGTAAGTGTCTTGGGTTTGAAGGTTAACATAAAGGACTTAAACTCAGAAAGAACAAAATGCAACTTAAATTAAAACAATATTTTCTTAAAATCTCTGGCCCTGCTGTCTAGTAGGAATTTTTCACTGGCCATCCTTTTGCTTAGTTGATAGCTGTTTTTCTGCATTCTTCTTTCTCCCTCTATCAGATTCTTCCATCATTCCAATGAATTTCAAATAACTGGCTACCATATCTTAGTCATCCTTCAGCCCATCAATAAAAAAAGTAGACAATTTTTCCTAAATAAAAAAATCAGTCCCACTGCCCCATTAACTGATGAGTCCAGCTACTAGCAAAAAAATCCAAACAAATAATAAATAAGTTAAATGCTTTATATATCTATTTCTTCATTTTTGTGGCTTGGGATCAAACCCAGGGCCTCAAACATGCCAGGCAAGCTCTACCACTGACAACTATATCCCTGGCCTGATTTCCTCCTTTATGTAGTAGGATCCAGAGAAATTCTTTGGAGCATGTCATGCTCTGACTGCAGGGCTGATACCCAGCTGATAACACTTGTGAGATTATCTGGCTGAAGATATTACCGGCCATTCTGACTGCTTGGTGCCTGTGCCCAGCAGTCATTAAATACTTTGACTGTTGCTGGGTAGAGTGGCGCCTGATCCTACCACTCCAAAAGGTTGGGGCAGGAGGATCACGAGTTGAAACTCAGCCTGGGTAACTTAGTGACAACTAGACTCAGACTCAAAAATTTTTTTTAAGTTTATTATCAAAAGGTCTGGAGATTTCAAAAGGCAAAAAACAAAGAAAGAAAGAAACAAACAAAAACATTTGACTATTATCTCTGGCTATTTTCTATTTGAAATAAAGGCATTAACTGTAGTTGTATGGTTACTACAACACGTTTTTATTTTTTATTTCATTCATTTCAGATTGCTTTTCTTGCTCTTAATCACAGATTGTTAATAATGATATATCTTAAAGAAATAACAAGTATTCGCAGAAGTACACAGTAAAGGACATCAATTGCTTTCTTTTTTCTCAATCTGCCTTCTTCAAAATGCAATTACAAATGCATGTGATATTCTCAGTGGCAGACTGATTGAAATTTAACATTTAAAAACAATATGAGAAAATGGAAAAATAGGAACAAAATCTTTGTAAATAGGGAGGACTGGAGGGGTTGAAGGGAGGGCTGGGCAAGGGTGAAAAATAAGAACCAAGAGAGAATATGTAAAGTTGCAAATATCCAATGATGAATGTCATTATATTGTATACTTAAAATGTACCAATGATTAGAATGAATAATTGATAATGTAAAATAGGAAGAAAAGGTGCAAAGGGGTAGGGGTAGTGGGAGGGGCAGGGGAAAGGAAAGAAGGGAAAGGAAAAATGATGGGAAATGGAAAAAATGGAAATAAAGTCTTTGTAAATAGGGAAGGGTGGAGGGGATGAAGGGAGGGCTAGGAATGGGGAAAAAATAAGAACCAAGATGCATCATGTAAAGGTACAATTCCCAATGAGAAATGTAATTGTGTTGTATACCTACAATGTACCAATAAAAGAATTTAATAAAAAAAAAAACCCAACAATTTACATGTAAGTTCTAGAAAGCATATAGCTATTTCTGTGTTTTCTGCTTTATGGAATTTTTTGGTAAATAAAAGTCTCAAAGTTGGTCTTATTATTGTGTTAAATAATAAATAAACAAATAAATTCAATGTAGGTAATATATTCAAGCATAATTTTTGTTTAGATTCATCTTTTACTTGATTTTCTTTGGTTTAAGTCTACACTTCCAAAAGTGAGCTTGGAAATACCTTAATCATATATTATATATATTATATGCCTCATACTGTGAGTCTGACTCCTAGAATGATTACTTCAAGATTATGTGCTTGACTCTGTTTATACACTTAGAAAATTTGAACCTAATTTCCAGAAACAGTGTATAAACTTAAAATAAGAAGACAATATCTTTTCCAAAAAAAGGTCATCTCTTCTAGATATAAACTGAGAAACAATAGCTTCTTTAGTTTTTTAAATTGGGAATGTGAGAATAAGATGAATGCAGTTTTATGTAAAACTAATGACCCTTTAGAAGTGTCTGCAAAGAAAATTTGCTAGTTTTGCCTCTGCTGATAAAGATGCCTATGCTGGTTCCTTTGTTGATGGAGCTGCTGTCAATATCATTATAGTAGAGAAGCAGAATATCATTATTGTAGAGAAGCAGTAGAAAGGCCACAGGTATTTTTTTAAAGTCTTAATTAACCTTTAAAATGAAGCTAACACTTTCCAGTTCCATTTAGAAGTTCAGATGAACAGTAAAGAAATTCCAAGATAACTATAAGAAAGTAGAGCTGCAGCCCACATTTCATTACACTGTGTCTTGGTTCTTAAGATGCATCATATTTTAAAAATTCCAAGATTTGCTTTCTTTCTTTTTGCACATTTTATCACCTCTGGAACCAGGCTGTGTCTGTGGTGGTTCTGATGTAGGCATCATCTCCTGTTCCTGTGCAGGGAAATTTGCAGAAAGAGGGTCAGCAGCTCGGAATGATTTCAGACAGTGCTGTGTTTCTGATACCCTTAACTTCATGGAGAAGTTTGTTGAGTAAAACAAGGTCACTCATGATTTTGAGTTAAAAATATTTGGAAGATCTAGACTTGAGATGTAGATAAGCTTTAGCAATACTTTAACAAATTTGTTTTGTTTACATTTTCATTTTTTCATGGGCTCAAGAATGATATAAAATAAAAATGTGCATTTAAAAGTCCCATTCAAGGGCTGGGGATTTAGCTCAGTGGTTTCGCCACCTGCTGTGCAAGTGCAAGGACCCGAGTTCAATCCCCAGTACCAAAAAAAAAAAAAAAGTCCCTTTCAAGTCATCTGACTTGAAAAATGCATGAATAATCTGAATAGGCACTTCTCAAAAAAAGAAACATCAATGCTCAACAATATATGAAAGATGCTCAATATCAGTTGTAATCAGAGAAATGCAAATAAAAACTAAAATGAGATATAATTTCATTCCAGTTAGAATGGTTATTATTTAAAAAATGCTGATGAGGATGTGGAGAAAAATCGGCTCTCCTATACTGGCAGTGGAAATGTAAATTAGTACAGCCATTATGGAGAATTTTGTGAAGATTCCTCAAAAAATTAAAAATAAATTTATCATGTGATCTAACTGAACCACTCCTGGGTATATTATCAAAGGAAATGAAGTTAGTTTACCAAAGAAATAACAGCATGTTCCTGCTTATTATGGTACTATTCACAATTGCTCAGATATGGAATCAAACTAGGTACCATCAACAGAAAAATGGATAAGTAGGATGTGGTATACTTACACAATGGATTATTATTTAGCAGAAAAGAAGACCAAAATCCTGTCATTTGTAGCAACATAAATGGAACTGGAGGACATTGTGTAAGTGAACAAGCCAGACACAGAAAAACAATAACTTTATGTACTCTATCATATATAGAAAGTAAAACAAAATCAATCTAAATGTAGAATAGAGATTATTAGAATCTGGAAATGGAGAAGGAATGTGAGTAAAGGCAGGCTGGATTTCATTAATGTACACTGTATACATATATCACACCTAACCCCATTAATGTGTACCATCAATATATATCGACCAAAATAAAATTTAAAAAACCCTTTCAATAATTATGAAGTACAGTTCTAGGTACCAAAAACATTGTTACAAAATTTTAAAGCAGATTTCCCCTCTTCTATGTTGTATAAAATAATGGCATCCTTAAAATAAACATGGTGATCCTGATGTGGACAAAGATTGTGGGATTTTAGAATGCTTGGATTGGTAATTTTAAAGAGATTTTTGTTGTTGCTATGTCTTGTAAATGGTTGATATGAATCATACCATATCAAAAACGTTTTTAAGGCAGATTGAAAAATAAAATTGAAAAGGATTTAAAATTTCCTTTCATTCCATAAATAACATTCTTCTTGAGAATTGCTTCCCAAATGTGCCTTTTAAAAGCAAACTTCAAAGTCTCATTTTGGGCCATAAATAAACTACTTTGTCTTGTTTATTATAGACAATCATCTTTGAGGGTTTTGAAGTTTATTTCGGGAGAGGATTTAGCACTCCACAAGTTTATGTTAAGATTGTGATATTGACGGATTATCTTTCTTAAGATGTAATAGACATAATAAATGGCTTAAAACACTCAATATTTTCAGTGTTTGCCATTACACTATTTGATGGTTATTATTTTTTTAAATCATTCTTATCTTCTTTCCTGAAAAGGAAACCAAAATTACTTCCAAGTCACTTCACTATCTATATTTGCTTCATGTCTATGATTTAATATTGTTAAATGAATACAGTGACCCCATTTTTCTTTCCCCAAGGAAGATTTATTCTGCATCAGTAGAATTCTTAAGTAATTAAAGAATACATATTTAAATGTCAAACCTAACATTTTATTTTTTACTATTTATTATATAAATATTTCCACAACACACCTTTCTTTTCATTAGAGAACACACAAAATTGAAACCTTAGAGTTTAGTCTTAATCAGGAAAGAAAGCGCTTCCTTGTTGATGGGGCTTTGGCACTGGGTGGAAGGTAAGATGTCAGATGCAGTCAGTGATGAGGACTGCATTTAGAACTGATGAATTTTTAGCTTTCCTCAAAGATATAGACCTCTGAAAAGCACTGTCCCCTGATGTTATTCTGAATATCAGATGCAGAAGATATTGAGGCTTTCTGCATCTCCATTTCAGTTACCACCCCGGGTACAGGGCTCTCAAATGTCCCTTTCTCCCAAGAGGCAGCTCTGTAACCTCATCACACATATGAATTAAGTACCCCCTGAAAGAGGATACTTAATTCCAACCTTCCATTGTAGTCAGGAGACAACTCCATCTACATTCAGGCCTCCAAATCAGAAATTTTAGTGTCACCTGTGCTTTCTCCATTTCTAGTCTTCTGGCGAGGCCAGTCAGCTGCATCCTCAGTCACCTCTTCCTTGGACAGTTTGTAGGCTAGCCCTTCTTACTACTGTGGGTTTAAATTTACAAATTTTAATTGTATACTCTCTTTTGAGAACTTGAAAGTCATTTTTCCTTGCTGGGAAAAAATTCTATTGGCTGTTAGCAAATTGCCTTCTCCCCCAAACAATAGGCCTGTTCCTTGCCTGTCTTTTCTCATTGATTCAAATATGATGGAAAAGTACTTTATATTGTCCTAAGTATTTTTCACAAGTCTCAGCTTATTTTCGACATAGCACTTTTGACACAGATTTAAAACATACTACCCATATGGTTTTGTATGTTTTTTAAAAACTTTACACTATATTGTATGTATTTTTCCATTTAATTAAATATATTCTGAAAACATAATATTCAATGTCTGTTTAATAGCCCATCTTATTTAATCATTTCCTCTTTGGGGCCATTTGGTTTGAATCCAACTTGTTTTTACTTGTTTTGCAATTTTAAATAATGCTTCTGTGAACTTCTTGGTACATAATTCTTTGCCCAGATTTCTGATTATTTCCTTATGCTGTACTCCAGCCACCAAATACTGTCCATTTCTTGTGCTCAGGGACTTAATAGGGGGATTATTTTTCCAATTGATATCCAGTGACTATAGTTTCTGCTCCGTGATCTCTAGAACTGTTTTGATGAGTGACTGGCAGGAGTGTCATCCATCTGGCCTCAAGATCTTCCACGATCCTCCTCCAACTTACAAGCGCTTGCAGCAACCTAGCGTGCTGGGAGGACAGGAGACTAGAGGTCAGGGTCTCTCCTCCTGACTGGGTGGTGAAGGCCAGCAGGAACTTCTGTGTGCACATCTGTGTGTTCCATGCATGGTGCAGAGGCAGGGACAGAGGGGAGAGATGTTACTGTAGAGGACAGCTGGTTTATGATTCTCTGTGGGTTGGGAAGATGTTAATACATAGATCTTTAAATCTGAAGCTGAATGTTAGTTTAAAAAAACTGAAACCTCAAACTGGAATACTTAGCTAACTATACTAAAGAATGTTGTCTCATTTTTTAGTCCTGCTATTTCTTTTTTCTTCCTGGTCTCTCTTTTCCATGTAGTATTTGAGGAAAAGCAGTAAGCTATGTAAAGTGTATATGCTGTTTCTGCTTCAGCCTTTCATTATGTGTTTTACCCTGGATTTCAAATCAGAAGAGAACTAAATGAAGATACTAATATCAAGGAGGGTTCTTCCTAAAAGCATATATGCAGTCGCTTATATAGAACTATCTTTAATCCTCGGAAATTAAAAACATTGCATGCAGGAATATTACTTTTTGCCTCTGTTTTTGGTTTACTCTTCCTGTTATAGTATTCTGACTGTCTTCATCTCTGCAAATTTTCTAGAATTTAATCTTTTGGTGTTGTTTGCTTTGTAATTGAGGAGTCGGGCATTATGCTCAGGAAGTCCCATAGGTTGTATAGAGGCATTTCTCATAGAACCATGTTTTGGGCACTTAATGACATGAAGGATTCTTTGCCCATGTTGACAGCTTTGGTTAAATAGGCATCCTGTTGTAGTTGACTTGCTGGATCTAATTCCTACGAGGAAACACTTGTCTTACATGGCTGCTGGTTTTGCTTGGATGTGTGAGCTGAGAAATCTATTAGGCTGTAAGTTTTCCTTTGGAAATTTTGAAGAACTCTCAAGTGCTGTTGAAAGTGAAGGATAGGATAGCTCCCAGGGAAACAAAGGGTTTATTACATTTCTCCAGTAATGAGGCTATCTAGAGAAAGTAGAAAACAAAGCAGTTATAGCTGCACCTGTGGTGCCATATGCCATACACCGACAAGAGAAATGGCTAATCAAACAGAAGAAGTCCCCAGCCACTCTCTCCTAGACTATATTTATCTCCTCAGCTGCTTATTGGATCTCTCAGAAGGAAAATCAAATACCCTGCATCACACCAAACAGATATCTGCTCCTGGTTTTGTGTATTTTTCCTCTATGAATCCATTCTCAATTCTCAAATACAGTAGGCTGCAAAGGTAGGAAACTAAAACTTGGTTGGCAGCAGACAAATCCTCAAATGCTTGACTAAGCTACCTCATTATCATCCTTCTCCTCATTTTATTTTATATAGTACTTAAAAGTTAGAGGAGGGGCCAGGGATTTAGCTCAGTGATTTCACCGTCTGCTGAGCAAGCACAAGGACCAGAGTTCAATCCCTGGTACCTAAAAAAAAAAAGAAAAAAAGTTAGAGGAAACAGTAGTCAATTAGCACTGGTGATTTTGCAATATTTTATTCACATGTTTAAAGTTATGTGACTGTCATATGGGGTTTTTTGGCATCTAATTTTGTGACTAGGTAAAGTTTGATACAAAAGCAAATGTGTTTAAATTCTTTAATATTTTTGTCAAGTGAACAAAATGTCTCTTGCCAGTGTGACAAGCTACTACATATGTGTTCCTCTAGAGAAGTAACCTGAGGGACAGCCAAGGATGGGGCTGAAGAAGGCCAGTAGGTGACCACAGGTGGCATCATTGAGCCCAGAAGAATACATTCCCTTTGTATCTTCACTCTGGGACAAGAGAACTGAGGGCAGGCCCACTGGCCACATTCAGGGCATTGGGCATTTCCATGTGGCTCACATGAAGTGTATAGGCAGGAGCTGCCTGAACACATGGTTTCTGACGTAGCGTGTGAATAATGGTTACTCTGCACTTCAAGGCATTTTATCAGAATTATTTATTATAGCACAATTGTTTGGGAATGAACACCAACATTTATAAAAACTCAACAGCTATAAGTAGACTGAAATTTCTATTTTCATGCTTTAGGATTTTTTTTCTATGACTTAAAAATAGAAGATGAAATTTGTTTTAATCAGGGGAGACCACACTGGCATCCTTTTTCACCACATAAACATGTTATAAAACTCCCTTTAGGGGAGCTTCATCACCTGCAAAAAAACCCTAAAAACCCCAAATCATTTCTTCAGACAGAAAACTGATGTGTTTGGCTTAATAAAATAAATTGGGTGTGATTTCTGAAAATTTTTTCAGTAAAAGCTATGTCAAGCTGTTGGTGTCCCACAGGGAAGGTTCTTAGGATGTGGATCAAAGAGTTATGTGGATCAAAGAATGTTATACAATGGACCTTCAAGTTTTGATCAGCCTGACATATGAACAATTTGGGTTAATTAGGTTAATGGAAGATTCATCTGCCTCTGGTTATCTATAGCATGTACCCCGGTAAACATCCAGATCTCAGCTATATTGACTTACAATCAACATGAGTTACAACCAGCCATGGGGAACTGATCAAGTTCATAAGTAAAGTGTCCACTGTATATTGTAGTTGCCTAAACACAGTTGACATTTGTCAACCATCTCAGCACAGTGTATAGACTCAGATATGAAATGTGAGAAAGAGGCTATTTTCCTCTATCAAGGCAAATTTAGAGCTAAGCAGGTTTTCGGCTAGGTGGGCAAGGTCTTGTGCACCATCCTAAGTAACCAACAGAGAAACATTGGAGTCAGAGGTCAGAAACTGCAGCTAAAACCCATTTGTTGGACTATGGAATCCTTTCCCGGACAGTCACAAAAATATCAAAGTTGAAAAAACTATTATTAGACGTAGACCTCCTTCAGTACACAGAATAGGATCTCACACTAAAAAAATCAGATTTTTATTGAAAAATTAATAATAGTTAAAGGACACAGTAACCAGTGACAAACTGGAAGATACATAAATTACACATGCAGTGTGACAAGCAATAAGTTAATTAAGAGGTAATTAATGTAAAAAAATCATTATATCAATATATTGGTGAAATTGCAAAAATTCTCTTACCTGTTTTATTGACATAGGTTTGACAAGTTTAATATTCCATAACCATATAATTTCATGTGTGATATTATAAACTATTGTAAGCTAACAGATTATCAGACTTTTGTTTCATTTTTCTCAATTTCATTTTTTTCTTTTTTTATACAAAATGATAATAGCGACAAAAATTATACTTCCTTAGAATTACATAGGTCAAATATCTGCAGTAGTATAAATGTCATTTCATTTTTAGTTGGCTTTTAAAATGGAAAAATCAACTTAATATATTCTTGTAAATACTGCAGTTAAAATTTGACACACTGACTAGGAGCCTGAAAAGTACAACTCTGTACCTATAAATTGGAAGACTCTTCATAATATCAAATATATACATCACATTAATAAAATATTGTGTTTATTTTTAGGCTATCTTTTTGCTATACAGACAACTTCATAAAGTAATCTGTTACAAAGTGACAATAGTTTGTATTTATTCTTCCATATTTGTTCAGATATAATAGTAAAGTTGTCATGGAAGAAATACAGGTTGATATAATTAATGGTAATATTTACTAAAGAGATATATGAAGTAGAGATTTAATTAGATTCAAAATACTGGAAGATGCCTACAGCTATGGTAAAATTTATGCCTGAAAAGTCTTGACTCATATTTTTCAGAATATGGATACAGTAGGATGTAGATACCAAATTGAATACTTCTTAGATATTTAAATGTCTAGAAGAGAGCACATACAGGATTCTGCTGGATGAGCTCAATTATCTCAGCTCCACAATGACCTTAGAGCTTTCATTTTATTAACCTCCCCTCACTTCTACACTGGGATGAAAAGCACCCCCCTCTCAGTTCTAGTTGAGAAATAAGGTACTTGACTCTTACCTAGAAATCCAATGTGCAGAGTATGTATTTGTGTGTAATTGAATGTGTAATACCTGGCTTCAGCAGCCATCACAGTGAAATCAATCGTTGACAAGATGAAAATTCTATTACAGTAAAACTGGTGACTCACCAAATCCAAATTGTCTGTGTAAAAAAGCAGCTTGTGATTGCTATGAGGAAACACAACTTATTTTCTTAGATACTTGATTGCCTTGTCCTGAACTTAAGTCTCAAAACACAAGGGAAGTGGATTCCCTCTAGATCCCTGCACTGTGTCTAGGATGGTAGATTATGTGGCATATTAATTTCTGTGGTTATGAATGGGAGTTCTCAGGTTTGCATGTGGTTCTGACAGTCCCAGAATGCCTCACGTTATGAAACTCCGCTAGTCATTTTTAAGTAGAGACTTATCTTGTTTAGGTAAGAAACTATAGCCTAAAGTTTTAATTTCACCCATTGTTTTTAGACTGTTCTTTTTCAATATCTTTTATAAATCCTAGGTATTTTTTCATGTAAACTCTGTATTGGTGCACGCAGAAATAGCTCTTGCTCTTACTGGAGTCTATGGTCTATGCTTTCTGGTATTTCAAGTTCCTTTCAATGTGGGTCACTTTATACTGGAAGGCTAATTTTCAGTGTCTTCACTGGCTCTGAGCACTTTGATATTTCTGTGTAATGGCAGCCGACCAGTGGAACACCAAAGATGGATAATAGTATTTCAACTCCTGTGTCTGTCTATAAGATACAAACTACATTAGCATTTCTGTTAACATTATGAAGAAGACACTGGGATGTTCACATTGTCCAGGTGTCTTTATCCTTTTTTTTTGTACCAGGGATTGAACTCGGGTCCTTGCGCTTGCGCAGCAGGTTGCGAAACCACTGAGATAAATCCCCGGTCCAGGTGTCTTTATTTTAAGCATGGAAAAAAACCTGAGAAAATTACTGAAACATGATTTTAGAAATGAATTCTGGGGCTATGCATAGGCAAAAAGGAGCATGTAGGATGTGATGTAGTTCACATTTCAAGCAACAGGAAACAGTTTGGGATTGATCTATAGGAGTGGCTAACAGGCATCATAAGTATAAGCAATATTCTAGAGTCCTTGTTCCAGAGTCAAAGTGAAGTTTGTTAAAGTAGCTAGGTGTCTTGGTTGCACTGGCTGCCATAACAAAATACCACTGACTGAGTGACTTAAACAACAGTAATTTATTTTCTCACTGTTATGGAGGCTAGAAATCCTGATCAAGGTCCCATAGGGTCAGTGTCCTGGTGAGGGCTCCTTTCTTGGCCTGCAAATGGCATTTTCTTGCTATGCTTTTATAGGTGGAAAGAGAGAAGTCTCTGGTGTCTCTTTGCTTGATATTAATGTATTAGTTATATTTGGTCAACATGCCAGTCTAATGATTTTATATTACCTCAAGTGACCTCCTCAAAGAACTTGTCTCCAGTCACATAAGGGTGTAGAACTTCAACATATAAACTTTTGAGGGACAGAATTTACTTCATAGTACTAGGTATGAGAACAAAAGTAAATACCAAGGAGAAAAGTGGAATCCATTAGAAAATAGAGTGGTCATCCATGCACACAAATAAAAGTGGGCAAGGATGGCTTGGAGACATTTGCCGTTAATTTGTGAGGATGTGCAGTGGCTCCACAGTGAGCCTGTCAGAGCACTATGATGTGCTTGTTTTGCTAAAATGATTTTGAATGAGGAACGTTTCATAGAGCAATTTTGTTGAGACCATGTCAAAATGGATTCTGTAAAAATATAAGAATTCTTATGAGAATATAAGAATTCTGTAAAAATATAAAAATTTTTTTTTTGGTACTGGGGATCAAACTCAGATCCTTGTGCTTGCGAGGCAGGTAGTGGAACCAGTGAGCTAAATCCCCAGCCCAGAATTCCAACTTTTTATTACAAAACATTTCCTTTCCACTTATTCTAGCTCTTCCTTTCTTTCAGAAAACATTTTATTTTCTTCTTCACTATTTTATTTTTAAAATTTTAATGACTGTTTTACTTATATTTTAAATCTTTGACATATTTTAAATTCCTGCAGGAACATTTCCTGAAGCATGTGTGTTTATGTTATTAATTTACGAAAACCTTGATAACCAATTTACAAACTAAAATATTTCTCTTTTTGGGGCCTGTAGCAATCATTTATGTTGCTGTCTTTCATGTTTACTTTTCTACTGATTGAACATCTAATCCTGGCCCATTACATTCGGAAACTGAATGACCGTTTAAAAATACTGACTCTCTCCCCACCAGATGGCTTTGGAAGTGCTCCCAGTAAGGCTTTCATTGTCAAAATCCACTTCAGAATTCCACTGTGAATGAGGTCATTAGGGAATGACATTATTTTTATTACTTCCTAGATAATGATTTTTTAAAAACTCTTCTGTTTCTTTTACATAACCAGGTCCTAATTTATGCAGGACATGGTTCCTCAGTCATACACATGTGTATGTACACACATACTCATACCAAAACAAGAAACATTGCTTAACATCACAGAACTGGAGGAATTTCTAAGGGCTTATTTGGTCGTGGGTGGTCATAAAGTATGAAAGGCTTCAGGACTAGGGGATAACTAAATGACAGATGAACAGGAAGAGAACACCAAAAGTCACTCCACACATTCAAAAGGGAATTAAGAAAGCATTTAGGAGCTCTTCTGTCTTCTTTACTACTTCAAAAGACTAAACAGAAAGTTGCTGCTGTCTTTAAAAAAAGAAATTATATAATGAGCAACTCAAATTCTCATTTATTTATTCAATCATGTAGTCACATAATCAACAAATATTTATGATACTCATACGATATGTAGTAGTGTGAGCATTGGATATGTAGTCATGAAGACCTTGTCCTCACAGAGTCAAAATTCTAATTGGCAAGATAATTGTTAGGCATTTAAAGGAGTAATTTTAATTTATCAAATATCATCAGTGTAATGAAGAAGTATAGTACATGTTTTTATAAAAGACTCTATCGGAGGTCATTAGGGAAGTTAGAAGGTCATGAATACTTCCTAGGATTTAAGATCACAGTGAGGCATTAATGATACAAAGAGCTATGCAGTATGGGAGAGAATGTTTCAGGAAGAAGAACCTCATGCACAGTGTCCTTGAGACAGCAAGTTAACAGGACAGAATTATGAAATTGGGAAGGAAAGAAGTGATTTGTCATTTAAAAAATCTTCTAGCAAAACACTTTCTCTTTTAAAATCAAACATCTTTTCAAAGTGTAAAATTAATTCCATCTTGAGTTATTTGAAAAGTAAATATCATCATGTAATTTGGTTTGTGAGTAAAGGATTGGGAGAGGGAAAGGATATTGAGTGAGGACCACATATGGAACTATACCGCTTATCTACTCAAAATAGAGCTGGCTGGTGTTTTATGATGGAGACCACTTGAAGATTCCATCCCAGTGCACTGGTAATGTTAGATAATTCAATAGCAAACAGGTAGAGAATGAATGTGTGTTATATTCTAGTCAGTGGCTGGTCTCAGAGGTCTCAGCTTGTCTTTTTGCAGTGCTCTTATGCACAGGAATGACAAAGATCTGGTCCCTGACTTTCTTTCTCTTTCCTGCTGGGTGGCCCTAGTCTTCCAGGTGTGTGCCAGAGATCTTTGTAAATAAGGGTAATTACAATTACAGCTGCTCTGAGCTGGCCTGATTGAGACAGGGGAATAAGAGTTTTTTCTTATGCAGAAAAACAGCACTACCAACTAATGATAGCAGCTCAAAACAAGATCCAATGCTATTTTGTAAGTCACAAGTGTTTTTTGTTTGTTTGTTGTGTTTTTTCAGCACTAGGGATCAGACCCATGGGAGTTGTATCGGCTGAGCTACATCCCCAGCCCTTTTTATTTTAATTTTTATTTTGAAACATGGTCTGACCAACTTGCCCAGGCTAGTCTCAAATTTGCAATTCTGTAGCAGCCTTTCAACTAGATAGGATTACAGGAATGCAGCATTGTACCTGTCTCAGACACTTGTTTTTTAAGCTCAATAAGTTAGATACTTTTCTGGGAAAGTGAGCATACAGTCTTATTTTTTATTGTTTTTATTAGTGATGTTTGTTTCCTAAAACCTGTACATCTTGTAGGCTCTATTACTGTTCACAATTGTACCTAACTCCTCTTTCTTATAAGTGGTTTATACCTCCAAACCCACTGCTATAGCCTTTACCTGCTTCTTGTTGTAGAGTGAATATATTTCTCCTTTCAATTTTGGATTTAACCAGGTCATTTTCTCTGGCTATGAGAATGTGAACAGATATGATTATGCTGCATTCAACCAGAGGCTTTTTTTTTCTTCTCAGACCCCCAAATGGGTTCCCTCCGTATGAGGCCTGCAACCTCAACCTGAGTAGTAGAATAAAAAAGACCGGCAGGTGTGAGTCAGAGTCACTGGAGCTGCATCCATCCATTAACTGCTGTATGAAACATGGACACGATTGAAATACTTCTTTTTACAAACCCATGAAATTACATGGTTGTGACGTGGCAAAGCTGAATAGTTCATAATATGATTCTTAGAAGTGGAGTATTATCATAATAAAACACTTAAAATACATGGCACTGATTTCAGGGTAAAGAGAGCTATCAGTGAGGAATCTTATTGGAGGCTGGAAAATTAGGAGCAAGACTTGAGTAAAACTTACCTGAGGTTACTTGGAAGGCAAACATGGGTATACTATACTTATGGCTTCCTGTAGAAAGGATCTGAAATGTTATTATTGCAGAATGGTTGTTCGAAACAGCATCTGGTAAGGAAGAGAATGAGAAGTAAGTGACTTGTCTAACATAGGAGTTCTAGCCAAACTGAAGTGCTGAGGAACCACAGGACTTGTGGGGCTGGAAAACCAAACTCCCTCTCTCACTGGTTAAGATTTTGAGCCACAGAGTTTTGTGGGTCTAATTAAGACCAAGATTAAGACTCAATTAAGGACAAAATCCAAATTAATGCCCAGTGCACAAAAGCATTTGATTGAATTAATGTGTCTCTCAGTAAATCATTTCAGTAACACAAAATGGCAAGAAAAATAAATCAAAGGAAGGATTTCATGAAGGCTGATAAGCTCAAACACTTACTAAGTTTAGAGAGCTTAAAGATTTGTAAAAGAAGAAGCTATTAGTACACAGAATAGGACAGAACAAATAAATATTAATAAAAAAAGGAAAAGAAAGAAAACTTTAAAGTTTAAAAGCAATTCTAATATAGATATTTCCAGCCTGAAACAGAAGCCTGTCTGCCTCTTTTATAACTTAAAATATCAGTGGACTCCCAACTTTCTGTAAGAAGCAAACTGAAAAATTTGTGTAGCCCAAGAAGGGTATATCTTAAAATTCTCTTTTCAGATTTGTCCAATGAAGGTAGAGAAAAGGGAAAAAAGAGACTGGAGTCAGTAACCTCCAGAGAAGATTCTCAGAGAAGCTAATTTCAGGTTGTAGACCCCT
Organism: Heterocephalus glaber; assembly: GCF_000247695.1. Next base: position 69,022 of record NW_004624777.1, read on the forward strand.
TAAAAAAATCTCTTATTCAAAACAGTTTTCCTATCCCCAACACCTTCATGTTTGCCTAGTAGAATTTCAGAGCTGCTATAATCCTGGGAGTCCTGTTTCCCTCTCCTGTTCAAATTAAGAGGAGTTGCTTGGATTTGGTAGAGATAACAAGATTGAGATCCCCAAGGTTGCTGTTTTGAGTGACTGAAACTTTTAGAATGTCTTCAGGGTACGAGTAGAGTATCTGTGGTGCAAAAGGTGAGCTGAGGTACAGTGTATTTACAGTTCCTCACTTCTTCCTTCCAAGCAAGTGGGTTATGTGCCAGTGCTGATTGCTGTATGACACAGAAAATAATAGAAAATAATTTTTTTGTGGTGGGTACACATGCCCATAACCCCAGCAGTCGGGAGGTTGAGGCAAGATGGTTGCTGAGAGTTCCAGGCCAGCCTGGCTACATAGAATTTGCAAAAAAAAACAAACAAAAAACAAAACAAAACAAAAAAACACATTTTACTTTTGTGCCAAACGTGTGCAGTACATCCTTCTTGTTATTCCCTGAACAATACAGTGCAATAACTATGTAGCATTTCCATTATATTAGGAACTATAAGCAATCTAGAGATGCCTTAAAGTAAAGGCAGACTGCATAGATCATATGCAAATACTATGCCATGTTATGTAAGCAATTTGAGCATCTGCAGAATTTGGTATCGAGGAGGTCCTGGAACCCATCGCCTGCAGATACCGAGGGACAGCTCTACTTATAAGTAATTACAAGTAAAATTACTTAAAATTACTTAGCTTGGAGTAAAGAACTCAATATTTGACTGTTTTCATTATTGCTGTTAATTGACTCGCTGACCTTAACCGAGACACTTAATTTTTCTGAGCTGCAGTTTCCCATGTGTCAAATGCAGATAAATTCCTACTTTGCAAGTTTGCTGGTAGGAGTCTGTAAGCTTCCAGCTCATAATTCATTATTATTGAGAATATTCTTTTTTTGTTTTTGTTTTTGTTTGGTACCAGGGATCGAACTCGCTTATTCTTTTTTTGATTATACCCCGCTTGACTTCTTTTGTCTTTTCTATTTCACATTATTATTGTTATCTTTAAAAACTGATTGTCCCTTGGCAGTAATTCATCTAAATTGGAAGATTTTGCCAAAAGTGATAGATGTATAACTGTGTCCAGCCCTTCCACCTCCATGAAGAGCTGAAAGTTCCCTTCCATTCCAGCGCCTTCCCTCGGGGTTAGTCCCCGGGGCTAATTCAAAAGGGGCAGCAAGACTGTGTGGCACAGGCTGACTCCTTTGCTGCCTTCCACAGATGGTCCCTAGATGGGCTGTGGGGCGGTTCCTCTCTGCGCATGCTCTATCCACACAGGGCCTTTCCTTTTAAAATACAAACACCTAGTTGGAGAAACATTTTATTTGCCAAATGAAGAGGCCGGACACTTCTGGAAGCCAAAGGAAGCGCCCCTGCCTATTGAGCAAACAGCCAGAAAATGCAGAGAAGAAAGAAAAATTCGACCTTGAAAGTGATTATTCTAGGAACTTTTCTCACCACCTAGGTAAGGCCAAAGTGCTGCTTTATTGTCCTGTAAATTGCAGTGTCCGGGTCGGTCAGTGCATCTACTTGATCTAAGGAATCCTATCAGCTCTGCATCTTCGGGAGCTGCGCAAGCACGGTTACGCCCCAATTTTTAATCATGCTTCTTAGCAAACAATAAAACCGCCTACAAAATCTTGTTTGAAGAAATCCAGAGGCCCTGCAGTGGCGGGCGTGACAAGGAACCCGATGAAGCCGGTAGAGTCGCCCAAAGATCCTGGAAGGTCCTAGCTGCTCGGCCCTCCCAACCCGGTGCCTTGCATGCTCGCCACTGGGAGGGGTCTCGAGGCGGTGGCGGTGGCGGTGGCGGTGGTGGGGGAGGGGGGTGTTCTGCTGCCTTGACTTCGATGCGCTGCGGCTTGGACCCACTCGGCGCCAGCAACTCCTACGGAGTTTTCACACTGGATGCAGAGAACACTGATTGTGACCGTGCATTTCCAAACTTGCATATGGTGAATGAAATCCACCTGCTCTCTTTTCCTAAAGAGTCCCAGTTGCAACCACGTGAGCTAAATGACAAGCCGTCTCTAAATGATCAAGGCTCCCAAACATCTAATGTTCAATTCATTCTGCGGCGTGGAAGATCGGAGCGGCCCTGTGCGCAGCAAGTTGTCCAGAGTGACTGGTCTCGAAGCGCACATGATGCCCCATGGAAGGGAAAACACAAGTTCCCGCTGCAGCGCTCGGGGCCACACACGTGCAGGGGTGGCCGACAGTCGTGTCCTACCTGTGAGACCAGGAGCAGCGAGCACAAACCTCGGAGCTGAAGAGCATATGGAGACCCACCCTAAAGTTAGGGTATGGAGGGCTTATCATTGGAACACTGGCAGAAGAGCTTGTGCATATTCGTGTCCACTCTGTGGAAAGGCTTCAACAGCCAAGCCAGGTAACTGGACAGAAAGATACAGACCGCTGAAAGGCCCCTCAACTAAAGTGGTTGTGGAAAAGCCTTTAACCAGGAGGCGGCATTGCAAACTCACATGATTAAGCACACCACACCAGTCCTGTGCCTATTGTCCTGTCACCTTTTCTCAGAGGGGGAATCTTCATTTCCAAGTACAGAGAGTTTACTCAAAGGTCAAGAATGGTCCTATCTATAACTAGTACAGTTAGAAACAAGGAAGTTGAGGGAGTCCTCCCTTCCCTTCATTCAACTACAAACACAGCACCACCCTAAGGATTACCCATGTTTAAGCTTAGGAGGTACAATGTTCCGGGCGGCAGATCACAGCACCAGCGAGACACCAGAGAGACACCTGGACTCAGAGGCATCTGACCTTTAAATATTGCAAGCCTGAGTTATGAAGGGTTCTCCTTCCTCTTCCTTTTCCCATTTGCCCTTCTGCCTGTCCCTGCTGCTACCAACCAGTCATGTTCAATAAATGTAGCTACTTACTATGAAATGTATGCTCGGCAATTCTTTCCTTGTCCTGCTCAAGAACCTGAACTATTTTTGACCCATTTAACCTTAACATGACTGTACAGAATGTAGATGTATATCTTAAAAGTTTAGGTAGCTTAAGCACTCATGTTAGGGAGATGAATACCACCCCCATCACCAATCCTGCAAGTTCTATAGACTGCACCATGAACAGTGGTGCTTTGCAGACCTTACCTCTCCAGCAGGCAGACCAGGCCCTCAGCCTCAAGTCAGCAGAAGTCTTGGGCAGTGGCCAATGTTACCCAGCAACTCCTGGAACTCTCAGAGCCAGGGTCTGTGGGGTGACCAGTCCCCAGAGCTTGAGAAGCAACTAAGTGTTATGAGGGCATAACAAGGACATTTTACAACAAGCCCTAGAAAACAGTGAACTGTCGTCAACTCCACATGCACCAGGTCCCAGCAGCTGCAGCCACACCAAGATCCCCATGGTGACTGCTCCAGAGGCCTGCAGTTTCCATGAGCAAGCTGACCCTCCAGATGCAGGGCAGTACAAAGGGCAAGATACACAAGGAACTGGATAAAAAACCAGAAAAAAGTGATAAAGAACTCACCATCTCTGCCTGGCTCCACCTGAGAGCAGAATGGGGTGTGACAGTGTGTGCACCAGGGCCAGGGATACAGGAAGGGGTTTTCGCCTGGCGGTGCACATTCCCCCACCCCCAGGAGTTAGACCTTTTGCTTTTCTGCACTGTGACAAAAGAATTTGAACCTCAAGGCATTGGAATACTCACCGTGCGTTCCACTTTAAACACACAGAATTATGGAAGATGAGGCTCCAGCGCAAACCCATGAAGGTTCCTTTTCGGAAGACGAATTCCAGTCCCAGATGTGCCTTGGCTAGAGCCACTTCTCATAACTGACTTAGGTAAAATGGACAACTTACCAAGTACTCTTCCCTTTGGTATTTGCAGAGGGTGTGTGCCTATGACAGATTATTTAGGCTCCTATTTTCAGGTTACAAATCTAATTAAATGCCTGTCAGGTTCTTGACTTGAAGCTTATAAATCTTTAGTTGAATTATATTAGACTCTTATTTTACTGAATTTTTTCATGTTTAAAATAGGACACTTTGATTGTTGGCTGCATGTGTGCCTCCTTCTTTAAACAAATTAGTGACAGCTGAATTCTTTGGTTCAGCTGAGTGAGAAACATGAAGGAAATGATTCCTAGAGGTAGCATCACACTGGAACATGTAAAATATTTAAAAATATTTCTTATGCCTAATTTCATCACCATTTATATGTGCTTCCATGGCTTCTCTCTGACTCTGAGCTTTTGAAGGGCTACAGAAAAGACTTAGTTCTGGAGTTGATTTGATTTGTAAAAATGCTAGGGAGGATTTTAGCATAGAATAGTTGCAATTATTTGACTTCATTGGGGGTGAGATATTCTGGTACAGTGTAGCTACTTACAGCAGAATAAGATTTACACTAAGACTGTCATTGTATTACAATTCATTGTAAATACTGTAACCAGTAATTTTATCTGAATTTTAAGGAAAAGGATTGGATGGTATAATGATATATATATCTATATATCTATATATATATTTATAGCAAAACATTTATTGGTACATTTTAGGCATACCTAATAATAAAACTCATCGTAGGGAATTTGCACCCATACAGGATACATCCCACCTCTTTTTTCCCATTTTCCCCTTCTTCTGAAGCTTCCTCGCCTCCCTATGTACAAAAGCTTTGTTTACATTTTTCCTTCTATTTTCCCTTGTCCTTTACCCTTCCTTTCTCCCTCTTACCTCCCTTGTTCCTCTTCCCATTTGAACATTTTCTTCCCATTTCCCAATATCTATTATATATTTTAATCCTTGTTTCCCCTCTCAGTTTCTCACACCAGAGAAACAATGCGGTATTTAAACATGTGTGTCCAATTTATTTCATTTAAGAGTGTGGTGTCAAGGTCCATCCATTTATCATTAAATGTCTGAAGCTCATCCTTCTTTATGGCAGAGTAGTACTCCATTATATAAAAAAAGGTCTTTATCCATTCATCAGTTGATGGTAGTGCCTATATTTTTAAAAACTTTCAAAGATGCACAGGAACTTAAAAACAGTCTTTTCACAATTTCTTCACTTGTCCTATTTGTTATTTTCATAGATGGAGAAACTGAGGTCTAGGGTAAGTTGCTAACATTGCTTTGGGTCATTCCACTGGCTGTGCTCACGGTGGGTGTAGAACCTGAATCTTCCAGTTTTGAGTCCAGGCTTGTCCTTTCCACACCCATTGCTGTTACAGTCACACACAGAAGTGTGGCCAGGGAACAGTTGGTCTATAGCACTGCTAGACTTTACTCTACTTGGACATTGTGCTTTTTATGGCATTGCAGGGATTGCATTTTGCTGGACATTCTATTATACTCTTCAGTGTTTTTTCTTTGAAGCCAGGAACTAATTTTTTAAAAAAATTTTCCACTCTGACAGGTTTCTTTCTTTTTGTGTTTTACTTTAAAATTTTTTTAATATATTAGTACACATTTGTAATACATGAAGTTTTACATTGATCTTAGGAAATAGGTATATGTACATAATACATCTCAATTCTTTTTTATTTCCCCTTCCCCTCCTTACTTACCTCTAAACCCCCTTTCTCCACTTTTGTTATTCTTATTAATTTAGTTTGTGTTTACAACATATAATATTTAGATTCTGTACATGTACCAAATACCCACAAGGAACTAAATTTTAAATAAAATAATGCACAGACAGGGGATGCATTGAAGTTAGCGTGATCAAACATAAGACAGTTTGAGTATCTCTTATCCAAAATGCTTGGGTACAGAAGTGTTTTGGAATTTGGATTTTTTTTTGGAATGAGATATTTTTGGAGTGAAATATGAAAATGAAATATGAAGATGAAATTCATCTATGTTTTATATACACCTTATACAATAGTCTGAAGGTAATTTTATACAATATTTTTAGTGCTCTTGGGTTTTCACTCCAACTTGTCATATGAAGTGAGGTGTATTTTCCATTTGTGGTGTCCTGTGCCCTAGAAGTTTACATTTTGGAACATTTTAGTTTCAGATTTTTAGATTAGGAATGCTTGACCTGTATTCTGACCTGTACAGCTGCTTCTTGATATTCAAATCATATATATATATTTTTTTAACTGCTTTTCTAGATTATATGACTATACATGCATGTGTGTGTGTGTGTGTGTGTATCTGTGTGTGAAGGTGCATAAATATGTCACTACTTTCTCATTTTGCTTGCCACAAATGTATGAAATATCTTCTTTAATGTGAGCCAGGCTTTGGTTTTCTATTATTTTATACCTCAAGGCTGTAATGATTGATCTTTCAAGCTTATACTTGGTGTTTTAGTCATTAATATTAATGCATTTATCCTGCTTGTTGTTAACATATTTGTCTAACATTGTGTATCAGATTTATGATGCATTTATTAGGTGTGATATATAATATTTTGGTCCAGATTCTGCCGTTTTTCAGTTACAATTTGTAGTGTGTAAAGGCTACAGTGTGATGGGTTGTCCTTTCCCTAAACACCAAAATAAGATAAAGCTTTTTTCCCCTTTTGATCTGTTATTATAGAAGGAATTTTACGATGTTCCAAGAACATTTCTAGTTTACTTTTGAGTTAAATTAATTAAATAAAATTTGTCCATGCCTTTCTGTGAAAAAAGCAAAGAAAATTAGGAAATTTGTATAGCTTGGTTTAATGTCATGCTCTCACAAGTTTTGATTAGGAAGGCTTTTTCATATAATATCTGAAAATCTGTTTGGAAGTTGCCTTCTGAGGAAGACAGGAGCACACATTGTGAAACCTGGTATAGGGCCAGCAGTTAGACATCTCTGATGCTCTCCAGGGTTCTAGTATTTTATTTGTTTGTTTGTTTGGTTTGGTTTGGGTTTTTTTTGAAACAAAGTCTCACTTTGTAGTTCAGGCTGGCCCTGAACTCACTATGTAGCCCAGGCTGGCCTCGAACTCATGCCAATCCTGCTGCCTCAGCCTCTGGAGTGCCGGGATTACAGGCGTGCACCACCATGCCTGGCTAGGGTTCTACTATTTTATAACTGATCCTCAAAAATACTTATGTACTATGGTAACTTATTTTAGAAGGCAAGAAATATGACAAATTTTAGGAAGGTCTCCAATGAGATAATGAAAAATATGTTTTGGTACTTAACGTGTTAGTATTTGGGGGCTCTAGAAAAATAAATTTTCCAGAGCTCTCCTCTTGCTCCCTCCCCCAGCAGGCTGCTCTGCCTGGTGACATCAAGGGGTTCCTTGACCCCTGGCTGCCAATCTGGGGCCTGGGCAATGTACAGCCAGGGTACGCATTTCCTGCCTCCCTCCTGTCCCACTTTGGGTGGTCTGCTTCTCTTGACTGAGTTTCTCAGTGAAGCTTTCTCCACACAGCTTGCTCTTTCTGTGCTTTAAAACATCTACTCCCTTTGTCCTTTCTGATTTACATGGCCTCCATGTTAGTGACTGGAGATACTTCACCGTTTTCCTATGGTTAGCTCACACTTCTGTAGATAGCTTTTTTCCAGTGAGTCCTCCTTGAACTATCCTCATTGAGTGGACCAGTTGTTTCCTGTACATTGGTTTTTTTCCTTCCAGTGTAATTGGCTATTTAGTGTATCTGTATAACTCTCTAATATATTTTGTAGGCATCTTGCTAATCTAAGTTGATACATATTATTTTATTTTAAATTGCCTAAAGATTTTTTTGCTAGAGTTTAGCATCAGGTCTAAGCTCTGACTCATTAACTTTAAAGCACAATGGTTAGGTGCAGAGAATCTGGGATGAGATTGCTTGGCTTTTAATTTTAGTTCTGTCTTTATTGTGACTTCACACAAGATATTTAACCTCTCTGGCTCTCAGTTTATCCATAAAGGACGGAAAATAATAGTAAGTGAACTAAAGATTGTTATGAGGATTTAAAAAGTTCACATTTATGAAGCACTTAAAACAATGTGTAGCATATATTAAATGGCACATATTAAATGCCTAATAGACGTTATGAGTTCCTAATAGACATTGAGTTCCTATTGTGTTCCATGCAGTATGTCAAACTTTTAAAAATACTTCATCCAATTCAATTCTTAGAACAATTTTGTAAGGTAGACATAATATTTTATAATTTATTTAACAGGAGAAATTGAAGGTTAAAATAATGAAATAATTTGCCCCAGTCCTCATGGTCACTAAGCAGTGAAGTTGAGCTCTGATTGGAATCATATCTGTATTACATTAAATTATACACACAGCCTGCCACATGCATATATACACAGATGTATTATGTATCAGATTTAATGCATACTATTTCAACCTGAGAATATTTATGCCTGGCACATCACACACTTAATAAATGATTGCTGCTTCATCTCACTCCTGATTCCAAGTCCACTGCTCTTCCCACTTTACTACAATGATTCTATCTTATATGGAAAGGAGTAAAATTACCTTTCTAGAAGGTTTGTATTAACTAGAAAAGATGTAATTTACTTCTACTGCCCATCCTTTACCTTCTCTCCATCAGCCCAACATAAGAAAGTATAAAATTAGCAACATACTCAGAGAGATAGAAAATTTAGAAATTTTTTCAGCATACCTAGCTGTGATGGAGGCTGTGGCTGCTGTGGTAGATGGGTTCCTGATTATAAGATCAAAGTGGTCCGGAGATTGGCCAGATGTCACAAGGCAGAGCTCTGCCTGTTTTCAAAGTAACTGATGGATGACCTGAGAGGTTCCATTGGAATGCTTTTGAATGCTCCACACGGATGTCATAAATGCTAGAATTGTATCAGTAGGTCAAAAGTCTTGGGGACAATACTTGGTTAAAACACTATTATTCACTTAAGACATTGATCTTTTATAAATGTAATTAGGAATTCAATTAAAAGGGGGCCTTTTCTAGAAACCATTATAAAATTTGTCCATACCATTGTTATGCACCAGTCTTCAGTGAAGAATTTGAAATTATCTTATGAATTAAGGAATTTAAAATTTTTTTATTTTAATGTTTTTTTGGTACTGGGGATTGAACTCAGCACCTTGCACTTGCAAATGTTATGTAGTTAGTAAGTGGCAGAGGTTGATTTTACTGAAGATTCTTGTATCTCCAAACATGCTTTTTCTTCTGTATTATAATTGCTTCTAATTTTGTGTGTGTATATGTATAATTTTTTCTTATAATTCTGTAAGATTACCTGCACACTAATCTGTGAGATTTCTGCTTGAACATCTGTGGTGTATTTACTAGCAAAAAGTTACAAATTTCATTTTTAAAGCTACTTCCATTCTTCCCCTTTGGATATTTATTTATCTATCTAAAGGGTTGCCTTCGTTAGAGATTTGAAAGGTTGGTTTCTTGTGTCTTTCAGCTTTTTCCCCCTTTATCATTTTAGACATTTTTCTACTTAATAAATAGGACAAAAAGAAGAAAAATCAGTTTTATCTTCCAATTTCCTAATTGTCTCACTGAAAAATGTCTTTGCAACCCATCATTTATTTTTCTTTTCTGTTTCTTAACTAAATGTGGTTATTTTATTGTCAAGAATGGTGACATTATAGCAGTGAAACTCTCTTTTTTTTTTTTTACTTCTGTTTGATTTAATTGATCTTGCTTTAAAACCAAAGTCAGTATATGTAATTTTTTTTTGTTTTATACTGTTATTATGACACCATTTTAAATTTTCATCATGTTATATGGCTTTATGTGGTCTATCTTATTGTATCTTTTGTTTTTCTGGGAATAAACGCTGATTTAACTACATTTCCAAGAGACACCAAATGATTGATTCAGCTTCTGTTCCCAAAGGATACTTGAACAGCAGATGAGAAAACCTTCTTTTCTATTCACTTTCAAATTCTCCCCAGGAGCACAATCTCTGACCTCCAGGCTGGGATCTTCCTGGTCACCTCTAAGACTAACTTTAAGTGCTGACAGAATTATATAATAGTTGCCAAAGCCATGTGGATTTATAGACTAACAAGTCATTTATTATAAATCATAGATAAGTGGGAGCATCGGTATCAAGGGGAAATTTGGGGCCCCTTCTCTTGTCAACCATGACTCAGATGCTATTTGAGGATCACTCACAAATGTGAATACTGGACAGTTTCTTTATATAGAAGCCTGGCCTTCTTCTTAGCTCTGGGTTGGCAGAGAGATGAAAAAACCTATGAGAGATGAAAGCATTTGGTAATTTATCAGTCATAACCTTGGCATGTTATGGTGGGGAAAGGCCAAGTTTTTATCATTTGTTACATATCCTTTTTCATTTGGAATAGCTTCTCTTTTTCTCAGAAACTGCAGTATTCAGTTCATTTTTGGAAAGCCAGAAAGCACCAAGGAAAGGTTTCATTAGAAAGTAAACTATTTGTTAAACTTCTAAAGAGTGTAAGAAAAGGACGTTACCTCCAAGGAGAAGTACACCATATAAATAAACCCATGAATATTGGAAGGAACATTTCTCATTACTTTTCAGATAATAAACAAGTAATGTTAGAAAACTTCCTTGTCAAGTGTGTGAATGATGAGACAAACACTGGAGCCTCATGGGAAGTTACAAGGGTGAGAAAGATTACAGACTGGAACCATATAAAAATTTTAATGACAATGACACTCACTGTAGTAGTTGTTGGTACCAGGTTCAGTTGCTGTATGCTGCTCCTTTTCATTCAAACAGCACAGTACAGTACAGTATAGTGTTTAGCAGGGGAGCCTCAAGACCCAGGCTGACTGTGTTTAAATCTTCACTCTGCCACTGGAGTGCTATGTGTCCTTGCATTAGTTACTTACCCATCCTATGGGTTGTTTCCCCATGTTAAATAAAAGACACTAATAATAACTATCTCAGAAGAATGTTACATGATTAAATTGGTTTTTTAAAAGTACTCATGCTAAATCTTGAACAGTGTTACATAAATGTAACCAAGTAAGTAGGATAAAATGTAAACAATTTATACACGTCACATTTAAATAATCTATGCTGACAAAATATTATCTTAAGGATTATCATTTCATAAAACTACATTATAAGCACTTACATAGTCTCTTGACAGTAACAAAATTAGAACAGAAAAATTGAGATCATTTTAAAAACACAAAATAAATTTAAAATGTACTTTTGATTCACTTCTAAATATTCTGCACTTGTAAGATAGTATCTAAACTATAATTTTTTCACTTTCTAATTCAAGCTTTCACATGAATAATGGCATAATCACTTAGCAGTGATGAAGCTAAGAGAATATGCAATGTTATTTGCAAAAAAACAAAAGAATTTTGCTGGGGTTCATGATCTTCAGAAATAGGCTGTTTGGAAAGCTGAATTCTTCTACAGAGGGTGGGAATAGGAGCTAATATCCAGTTCTTGGCATAGAGGCGATTCTTGTTGCTAATGGAAAATACGTTAGCTGCAAACCTCAATGAGTGTTCTTTGAGATATCCTCACCTGAGTAGGGTGGAGAGGAAAAGGTGGTTCTTGTGCCAGGAGCTGCCTTGTGGAGCTTATCTTCAACATCTGGTCTCTGACTGGTGAATGAAGCAGAGGAAGAAAGGCTGGCCCTGTCCCAAGCAGACATAATTGGCCAGCGCCATCCTCAGTGTCATTTCTACTGGACTTCAATTTGGAACTTGAGCAATTTGGAAGATGAATAAGAAAAGACATAGTAAAAATTTAAGTTCTGCTGGTCCGGAGAGTCTGCAAATTAGACATACTGGGACAAATTACCTTCTGTTGCCTTGATTTTTTTCCTTTCATACATATTTTCTTTCCTTAATTCATTTTTTTCTCAATCAATAAAACCTTCAACAAATTACTGTTTTTTCTCATGGAAACACATTTGGCTTTACTGTGAGAAAATGCTTCTTTTTTATTTTTTCTGTAGAATTTTTGTTTGTTTTCTTTGGGTGTGCAGCTGTCCTATAGGTGGTTTCATGTGCTTTGGACAAATTCTCTTATATCATTAAGTGGTGAATTCTCTATTGAAAGAATATTGATGCATATTTTACTTTATTTTCTTAATAATGGTCAGAAATAACAAGGTTTTGATGAAGATTCAAAATATCACTCTCAAACTGTTCATTTTAAGTCAGTTTAAAATTGTTTTAAATTCTCAGTTTGGAGAATTTTAACTGATCTGTAAATACCTTATGTATGATAGGAAAATATTGGGGGAGGTAGAAATTGTGGGAGAAAATGATTTCAGTAAATGCTTTTGTATCCAAGAAACAGTTTAGAATTTTCAGAATCTTTGCAGCCAGGCTTATGCCCTTCAATCCTAAGGACCACTTATATAAATTTAGCTGTAGATACTTTTTTTTTGGTACCTAAGATCAAACTCAAGACCTTGCACTTGCCAGGCAGGCACTGTGCCACTGAGCTATATCCCTGGCAATACATTCTTAAATGTAGAAAAGGCTTGAATAATTTTCCTGTTGTTCTCTAATGTAAACATTGACCATGGTTATTAAAATATTATTAACATCAGAGTTCAAGTTAAATATGTGACTCTATCTTATCAGATTTTACCCCTGCAAAATCTTCTTCTTATTAGAAGGTGAGTTTCCTTTCTTGGTGTTTGCAGTAGGAATTATATTTGCCATTGGACTGCTGTGGTAAGGTTACTAGTTTTTCAGCCAATAGTTCTTTCTCCCTGTTTTGCAAAGTAGTTGACTATTAGTACATCTATGTCTCTCCAATGACAAGTTTATGTGTCCTTGGGAAATGATTCTATGTGTGGTTGTGTCTATTAGAGTAAAGACTTCAATGTCTGTCATTGATCTTACTGCTGGTTCCTCAGCTTGTTCGATTGAATAGAAGCAATCTCACCATGTATTGCTACATATGCTGTGGGAACCCAAATGGTACTGTTTACCAGAGCCTGGGATTACTGCTATACAGTATTAACTTCTTATTTCTCTGCACATATGATGAAAGATGGTGACAATAATACATTCTTGTAAAGTGATCCTTTTTTTCTACTGTATTTCGTTATGGGAAAGAAAAAAAGACATTTTTGAAAAACCTATATTTCACCTAAATAAATCCATCTATTTGGAGATATGTATATACAGCATATGTAATTATGTATAAATGGAATTTTTGTTTATGTCTGTGTATACAATGCCCTTACCTCTCTTCATTCATTATAGAATACAAGTCAAATCTAGACAATCCTCTCAAGGTGGATTATCTTTTAACATATTTGAGTCAAATGTAGGAAAGTAAACCACAAAACTTGATTAAATTACTAACTTTATTTGATTTTGTTTATTTTTAATGAATTCTTTTGTGATTTTTGTCTGCATAAAATTCAGAGTATATGTTGTACCTTTTGGAACATGCCCATCACAAAATTGCAAACATCTGTAACTTCTACCATTTTGCAACTCTTTTTTTAAACACTTTACAAAATTATCAAAAATAATTAAGAAATATCATTGGACAGGACTTCATATAACTTTTGTACTTATAACTGTTTGTGCAAATAAGTCTCGGAGCACATATGTTCCCAGTATAAACACAAGTGTTTTTATTATAACCTGGGTTTCTACATTTACTTTGAGAAAATCAAATGACCTGTTTACTCACTACTATTTTCCCAGTCCCTGGACTAAAGTGGACTGCATACGAGATTAGCATTAATCCTAGATAGGCTTTTGAGTTGTCATTGTCATTGTTAGCATCATCATAAGTATCTATTGTTGAATATTATTTTATATTCAACATGTACCTCCTATACAAGATGATCCTTACAAAACCACAGTAGATATGAAAAAAAAGACTCAAAGTGTGTGTATTTTACTGAAGTGGAAGTTAACAGATGCCATAATTTGGTCAGAACCCAGATCTTTTGAGATGTGGTTCATTATAATATACTGTTCATTATATTGCCTCTTATCAGGTATCTACTGCAGCCAATAATCATATGGAGTACTAATCTTTACAATAAATCTCTGGGGAGATGTTGTGGAAATTCTATATGTGTTGTGTTCCAATGTATGATCACTCCCATTGATGGATAATTTATTTTATAATTCAACAAAATTATCTGAAGTCCTTAAGAAGACTTATGAATTATGACACAAAGTTATATTTTTCACATAATAACACTATATACATTAAAAATTTAAATAATTTCCAGTCTTTTTCAAATTTGTTCAATTTTGAAAATAAAACACGCATTACTTTCTTGTAGTAGTTTTTATTCCATTCAGTTAGCTACCATTGTTTCTCCATTCTACTCTGCTCTATTTGTATTTCCAATTGGTTTTGTACACTTCTTTCAAATTCTGTTTAGAACAATTTCATTTTCAAAATCCTAGTTGACTTTTTGTGACCTGCAGAAATATCTCCTGGTGATCAAAACTTTGGATTTTCTAACACAACTTATCTATCCAACTGTATTTTTCTTGACTCTTATTGAAGAATAATACATAATTGAGTTTCAGCCTGAATTAGGATAGATTTATGAAAGTATAGCTTAAATATTTCAGCTGTTCCCTATTGAATAGATATTCCCAAAGGCCCAAGGCATCCAGTCCTTTGTAATTTTGTTGAGGCACATATAAGAAAGAATTATAAAATCATATGAAAGCAACAAAATATATTAAGTAATACACCAAAAGTAGCTTTTTAGCTATTTTATACGAGTATGGTAAGGGGGATTTAAAACTATATACTATTAAAAATTACTGAACGACCTCCCAAAGGATCATCTAAGTGGGCTATATCTATGAATGTTTACTCTATTAGAAATGAAAACTCAGAGCTATTATTTAAACTATTTTGTTTTATTTATTTAAACCAATTTAAGCCATTGACTCATCTAAATGATAATAAGCCCACTCCATATCAAAACAAATATGTATTTTCATAAAAAATAACTTTATTCTAAAAGAAATTAATGATGGCACTTCTTAAATTTCTTTTTTTTTTCAAATTTCTGGTGTTTTGCTTAATAGAACATAGAAATTAATGGTGTAACTACCTCAAACTTTTTGTAAAATTTTAATGTTAAGCTTAACAGACTATAGAAATTAATATAACTGTCTCAAACATTTTGCAAATTTCTAATGTTTTGCTTAATAAACTATGGCTGGATCCTTATACCCACTTCTGTGTTCAATCTGTTATTCATCACACATCATGTAGCCTTTGGAAAACTCCATTATACACTTGTGAAAAAACCACATGACTTCTGAATATTGTGATAAATATTGTTTTGAGTTGGTAAATCCCCTAAAAGAGTCTTAGGCACCCCCTGGCAGGTCTTTGGAACATACTTTATGAGCCACTCACACATATTAAGCTTCATATACCTCATTTTGTTCTTCTCTAAGGTGAAATTAACAACAATACCTATATCTTATTTGTGTTTTGAGTATTAAAATGAATTCATTCATGCTTCACAGTTACAACAGTACTTTACACTGAGAATTTTGTGACAAGAGCAATACATTTTTCCCTACCTAAGGGCAGCTTCTTGTATCACTTATGTTCAATGTATGTTCTTATCCAAATTGTTGTTTTAAGTACAGAAATATAAAGAATATCTCTGATAATGACCATGTTTTTAGGCAATGTTAATCTTTTGATAATCATTTCAGTATTTGTAATTGATATTCATGTTACACACAGCTAAATTATCCACAGAATTTCAATGTGTACCTGAAAAATACAACAGCAAGTTCCAAACATTTTTATTCACCCAAAAAGATTTATTTATTCCATGCATATGCATTTGTTTTTATTTTCCTTAGGCAATCTGTCAAACTTAATTTAATACCTTCCTTCTTGCTATGTTAAGAGAATATAAGAAAGTCTAGAATTCACTCATTTATTTAGTGTAGTCCACATGTTCTGTCAAGCACTGGTATACAATCTTTTAGTCTAGTTGTAAAGGACACACATTAAACTAATAAATGACAAAATAAATAGATGAATAACAAATATGAGAAGATTTTGAAACTTTTTGTTGGTGTTTCTGTTTTGGATATTATCAATGTGACATATTACATGTGACATTTTTGTGACATTTTTACTTCACATGTGACATTTTTACTTCCCATTGGTGAATGTAAAATAATCAATATGAAATAATTGTGTGGAAAGGAAAACCATGGAAAGAACTTTAGTTTATCTGGATTCTAGTTTCACCTCTGGTAATTAGTAACATGATTTGAGTAAGATATAAAAATTTATCTCATTTTTTTTGTTAGAAAAGTAGGAAGTTGTCTAAAATCTTTCTTAGAACTAATATTCCTTTTGTTATTCTCAGATGGAATATCTTTATCCAAATTTGCCTGTGTTGTGTGAGTAAGGGAATTACTTTACCACAGCATTTTTATTTTATTATGATTATTTCTTTCAGTCTATCATATCATGGAGCTGCAAATACCCTGAAGCCCTCTTCATCTTTGTGTTCTCAGAATATTCAGTGCAAATTACTTTTCATGTTGAATATACTTTTAAGTTGTGTTTGTAATAGCATACATCCCCCAGAGAACTTGAATTATGCTTATACAAATGACCACTTGAAATGGAAAGTTGAAACTATTTCTTGGATACACTGAAAAAAATGAGAATTTTCTAAAGATTAAACTTTAAGGAATAAAGGTTACATTGGGTTGGAAATTTTGGATTTGGAACAATGGTCACAAATCTTTAATTTTATTTCCAGTAGATGGCACCAGCACCTCAAATAAAACCCCCATGTGAGGTAAACCAACAAATATGCAACTTAAGTCAATGAGTATACTGTTTTTAAAACTAAGCAGGTATCATAAAGATCTGACAAGTTATTACACAAGTATCCCAATCTATGTTAAATGGAAAATGAAATAAATATTTATCCCACAACACCAAATGAAAGAATAAATAATAGTTTTCCTAGATGTTTTCTCTCTATATCTTCCATGAAAACTTTATAAAAAATAATAAAAAGGAATAAATATCATTAATTTCTCCTTTTCCTTAGATGTCCTTTGTTGTATGTTAGTAGGTCACCAATTGTTTGCAAATGTGAAAGAGATGGACATACACTGGGTACCTTTGGAAATTAAAGAAGAAAAGCAAAAACAAGCCAGTACTACTGAAACTTAGCTTCAGAAAATTATTGTTGTTCAAAAATTTTCTTGGCATTGAAAGCCTTGATTCATAATCATAACATCCTCCTTCCTGAATATTGTTATATTCTTGTTCCCAATGGAGCAATCAACCATTTTCCTTCTTAAAAATCTGAAATGCAGAAATGTTTACCACAATTTCTTGAAATGCCATTTTTCTTCAAGTTATAAATTCCCTTTTACAAGTTTTCTTTTTTATTACATGAAACTAGATTATCTTAAATGTTAGCTGTTTGTAACGTTTAAGTATAAGCTCAGTACTTCCCTTAAGCTATTTCCCAAGTTAATGGATATTATTAGTTCATTAAAAGTACAATACATATAAAAGAAAACAGAATTTCATAATATATTTAGTAATATAATATTACACTGACATATAATATCATTTCATACAACTAGATGAAATGAATGGGGAAGCATAGAAACTGTATTTATGTTCTCTAGTAATACTTCTACTTAAGAGATTTAAAAAATGCTCTTCAAAATAGAACCTAAAATATAAATAAATAAATGAATAAAATAAAGGAGTGAAGAAAAGGAACTAGAAGAGACACTCTAGGAGATGGGGAAGGGAGGAGAAAAGAGACAGGGAGGCAAAGAGATTGAAAATGAGCAAGATATGTGATAAACGTGTCCACTTCCCCAAAATGAACAAGACTATTCTGTAAATAAACATGCACTAATAAAAAGTAAAAAAGATAAGTAATCTTTCTCCCTCAAAGAGAAGCTATTTCTATAGAAATTTTTTTAGTCAAGCATGCTTTTGATGAAATAAGGTAATTATTAAAGGCTGATATGTAAAAACGAGGAAATTATAGAAATTTGTTGATTTTTAAAGTCTGTAATTACATAATTATGTTTATAAAAAGAAACAGAGCTGGCTAGTCTCAAAAGTGTGGCTTATCATCAGTTCTTAAAATTCTAAGAGATTTTTCTTTTCATCTGATTTGACTCAGTGATGTATGCATTTCCATTTCTATGTCTGGTGTCATTATCTTGAGTAAATAAAAAACAGAAAGAATGAAAATCATTGCTCCTATTAGCAATGAAATAAAATACATTATGAGCATATGTAGTTACCAATGTACAACAAATATGAAGTTAAAGCCTTTAGATTTTATTAATTCTTTCATAGTCACTCATAAAAAGAATTTCTTGGTGACAGATGTTTTAAGCCAGTTTAGTCTCTATTCTGATATTATATATTTTCTCAGACATATATATAGTATATATACTTTATACTTATATACGGACTCTTACGGTTTTCTTTTCTTTTTTTCAGCTTTGATTTGTTATGAAAATAGACACATGGCTGTGGATCCAGGGCTTAAAGAGTCAGAATGGATCTAACAGAAAAAGAGGGCTTTTCTATACTCTGCCTGATACTGCTGTATGCACACTCAGTGGAAGAGTGTGGTGAGAATCTAGTATGTGTTACTGCTACATGTGAGCAGGTACCCAGAGGTGGAGCCATTACAGAAAGAAGTGGCAGAGCCACCAGGAGCTGGGTGTAGCGCTGGGAAATGTGGTGAAACCCTACACAAATTTTATGGATCGAACAGTTCTGGTGGCTAGAATGCTTTTGAAACTATTTTAAAAGTTAGTTTACATTCTTTCCAAGGCTAAGTTCTTTATTTCCTTCTTATTTCTTCCTACCTTCACCAAAAATAGATAACAAAAACAGCAAAAGACTCTTGCTGTCTGGAGTTTGCTACATTTGCACTAAAATCTTGGGCAGCAAGTATAATTCTGGCCCATTTGAAAGTATCTTTGTTTCAAAGCGCATCAGCTCAAATAGGGGCTGTTTTATAGTCCACCTTGTACTTCACTGATTGTGAACTCGGTGAGCAAACAGAATTTGTTCACAGGGTGAAACACATATTTATGGTGCTGAATAAACTGCTCAGATTCAAATCTATTTGTCTGACCATGCTAGACACAGGAATTCTGAGGCCAAATGGAATGTTTGTCACCTACATTTGCATATCAATGCCCAGACTCCTCTTTAGGAATACCGCTGCTTCATGACAATGCTGTTGTCTGCAGTCTGGAGGAAAGAAAACCTGTAAAAGTTTGCACTCACTTTTCAATGCCCTGAATTCTTTTTGTGTGTGTGTGTGTGCTTTGGAAAACTCTGAAATGGGGTCACCAAGTTCCATTTGCCATCATTTTATTATGTTTTAAATGAAGCAATTGAACCTGCACAGAACCCAGACAGACAGACAGACAGACATCACAAGGCCACTTCATGGGAAGATAGCCTCTTTAGGACACCATAGCTTGTGAGACTTTTCATGGGATTGGGACTAACTGTCGTGGTTTCCTCTTTCAGTAGTTTGAAGAACTAAAGGAAACCAGAATGCTCAAGTAAAATACTTGGAACTCTTGTTTCTGAGGAAAGCATGCTATAAAGCATTCTTCTAGCTATTGAGAAACCAACCTAAGAACAAAAGTTATTTGGAAACCAGGTAGATAGTGAGAAAATGTATAAGGTGATGTTATCCTGCCTTCCTTCTCTCTTTCTCTCTTTCCCTTCTTTCTTTCCCTTCTTTTTCTTTCTCTCTTTTTCTTTCTTTACTTCCTCCCTCCCTCACTCCTTTCCTTCCTTCCTTCCCTCCCTCCCTCTCTCTCTCTTTCTTTCTTTCTTGTCAACAATGCTTTTGTCTTCCTGAGGAAAATTTTAATAGAACATTTTACTTTCTATTTTACACTTCATTAATTGCAAAGCTCCAAAGAAACAAAGATAAAATGAAAAATGTTTTCACAGTACAGCCTTTATCCACTACTGTATGTTTGAAAACATCTTTGTGAGAATGCCAAAACAAGAAATGTGAGGATTAGCTGTACTTCTCCTTCACTGTTTTACCTGGGCTGTATTGCCCCACAAAACTACAATGTAATGTCTGGTTAAAAATTAATTTTCAAGCTTATTGACTTTAACTCTCTCACATACTATTTTACTTTTGGATTTCATCATTAATGTTTTTCTATGTAATCCATATATATTTCTATTTGAACATCCTTTCATAGCCATCTCAAAAATGCATTATCCCCTTGTCTTTACATGAATAGTGTTATTGGAAATATTTTGATTTGGTTAGACTTCTGGACAATGACCTGATTCTCCTTTCATTACCTATCTTCTGCTTCTCTTCAACTTCAACTAGAGAAAAACAAAAGTGGATCACATAAAAGAACCTATTCTGTTCCTCAGACAGTTCTTTAGCTTTTCCTACTGATAAGGAAATATCAGTGATTTCTGTTTAAAATTTGCTATTGTAGGCCCTTCTCTGTTTTCATATTTTCTTTTCTGAGATTTCTTCTTCTACCATCTCCTAAATAGTGTACACAGTCTTGTTCCTTTCTTTCTAAATTTTCATTTTAAATTTTTCAATATCTTCAGGTCTTCACCTACTTGTTCTATATAAGTAACTCCAGAAATGATCATTCTGACCCCAAATCTATCTGGTTATTCTTATCACAAACTTGTGTAAATCTGAAAGTAGATGGTATAGACAGTTACCAATGTTGGTTTTGTAATATATCTAAGAATTATTTGACATTCTTCCCTTCAAAAGGTAGAGCCTGATTCTCATCTTGAATGTGTGCTGAATTTAATAATCCCTTCTTGTGATTAGAAGGTGACAGCAGTGACTACATATGACTTTGGAGGCCAGGTCACTAAAGACTTGGACACTTCCACCTTGCCCTCTCTCAGGGCATTCACTCTGGAAGAAATGGGCTGCCATATTGTGAGAACAGCCCTAGTGAGGCCCAGGTGGATCTCAGCCTTGAAGCACAGCTTCTTGGCCATCCCCAGTGTACATCAACCCAAATCCAGTGAGAATAGATGATTGTTGTTTTAAGGCACTGAGTTTTAGGAAAGATTTATTATGCAGCAATAGATGACGCTATTTTGTCTTTTCAAATGTATCATTTTTTTCTGCTCTTCATAAACATATTACCCCTGCCTGTTTTGTTTCCTAATTGTACTTGCCCATTTCTAGCAACACAGTTTTTTCATTTTCCCATATCCTTTAAGATCTTATTAATAATAACTAATATTTATTAAGTTACTAATAACCTATTCAGATGTAGTACTATCTCTTTTGTGACAATATAATTAATTCCACTTTAAAGATGAGAAAGCTGAATTTTAAAAAGAGTTTAAAAACTTATCTAAATTCACATAGAAAATAAGTTAAAAACAAGATTTGAATTTAGGTCTTTGTCAGGAAAAAATCAACACTCATAAGTAGGAGTCTACAATTCTATTTCATCCACAATGCTTTCTATTTGGCAATTCCCATTCACAGATTTTGCTAACATTTTCCATCTGTGAATGCACTTAATATTCTTATCACTAGTCTTTATACTAATATTAAATGATCATACTAATATTAAAGTATATAATCATATTAAATGACATTTCTTTAGCATTTTATAGTTAATAAAGCACATTGAAATATTTTACTCTTCTCAGCCCTTCTAGTCTTTCTGAATATATTTCTATATATAATTATCATTTTCTCCATAAGGATGATAACAATCAGAAGTTAAAGAGTTTATTGAGTCACTTAGCTGTCTATGGTGAGGCCAAAGAGAACTATTATAGTCTTAATTGTGTCCCCTGAAGTTCACGTGTTAGAGCTCTAACCTTGCAATGTGATTTGGAGATAAGGCTTCTAGGGAGATAATTAAAGTTAAACGAGGTCATAAGGGTGGGACCCTAACCTGAAAGCACTGGTGTTCTAATAAGAAGAGGAAGAAATATGAGTGCTCTCTCTCCCTCTTCTTTAGCATTTGCATGTGCAAGGACACAGTGAGAAAGCTGTCATGTACAGGAGGAAGAGAGGCCTCTCTAAAACAAACCCTTTTCAGAATCTTGATCTTGAACTTCTAGCCTCCAGAACTTGGAAAAACATAAGTTTTTATCATTTAAGTTATCTAACCTGTGGTATTTTTATTATGGCATTTTTTGACAACTGATACAAGAGCTAAGCTTTTTCCCTCCAAACATCTCTACCTATAGCTTCTCACAACTATTCTCTATAATGTTTACCATTAACTCTCTGAGGACAGTGAGGGTAGCTTTGTATTTCCAATTTCATGTTATTTGCATCATAGGCCTTTCAGTATTTCATAGGCTCACAAATGGTTTAAATGTGAGAGAGCTCTCACATGCCAACTTATCCTCAAATCCAGAGAGTCCAAAGTCAGTTATAATGGCTGTGCAGATGGTGAATAGCAGGAAGTGGGATCCAGAGCCCACCTCTAGCTGCTGAGGTATAGCATTTATATTATTTCCCTAGGAGGAATGTCACTCTAACAGCTATTAGTAATATAGATAGTAGAAGGGGTACAGGGTTGCTCCTCTCCACTTGGTGTTGGACCACTCCCTCCACTCACCTGACCTTGAGCAATGACCCCGCCCCGCTCGCCTTGTCCTAAGGCTTACTACATTGAGGCAGAGATAAGAAAGGCAAAGAGCCCTGAGCCTGACTTGGAAAATTCCCAAACTTCCAACAGGGACACAATGCGCACCAATGACCTGCAGTAATGTTTCTTCCCTTGGATCTCATTGAAGGTTCGCACATATGGACTGAATATCATACATCCAATTACAACAGAGTGAGTTGTGGGAAAGAACATGCACATTAGATATACCTGACATGACTCTACACCCTGTCAATCATACTGTCAATCATGCTCTGGAGTACCACAGTGGGAGGTGCCCCAGAACTGGTGCAACATTTTAAACCCCTACATTTATGCACCAGTGCATGTGCCTGGTCACTCTGAGCATACTATCACCTTAATAAACTTTCCTGCTTTTTCCTTTCTGTCACATGCCATGTTCAATTCTTTGTTCATCACATATAAGAACCTAGGAACCTATCCTGGGCCCGGTCACCCTCAGTAGCATTACCATTCCTATTTTTATAATACTGTACAATGGAACCCAAACCACCACAGATACTGAGAAACTGAATTTACATACAAATTAGAATAATAAAAAATAGTATAACACAATATATCAAAAAAGAAATAGAAATCCAGGCTTCTGAAGAGATGTGACAAAGCAAACATATTTAGGAAACATATTCCTTTTCTTTTGACTTACTAAGTGAATAATGTTATGTTTATGTGTGAGTAAAATCAGTAAACATTTTTGTATGACTAACTCAATTGTGTACAATGTGTCTGTTTTTATTTTGGAGAAAGGAAACCTGGCTCAGGTGGCCCAAGAATATATCGGAGGCACAAACATATACTCCTCTATCAAGCAAGTCAGGTGATGTGCTGCTCAGTGGTAGGAACACAATGTGTAAATGACTGGATCTGGAAGAGAATTCATCAGCAAGCCGATCCTAAAAATGATGACAAGATCTTTTGCAACTATGAAGATCTATTTTAAATGCTAAATAAAAAGGATGCCAAGTGGTGGCCTTGTCACTTTGCTCAGTAGAGCAGAAAATGACTGAATTAACACAAACCTTTCAACCCATTCTCCCTTGGTAGAGAGTGCTGAAATTGATATCATGGCAGCATGTGAACGTTTGCACAGTGGTGGTTGCTGGTAGTTTTGCTTAATGGGTAAACAACACTCATAAGATGTTGATACAGGCTGTTATTTTTATTTATTCATTCAAAGTGTAAAAGTATGAGTTAAATAGCAAAGTTTTAGGCTTTTTTTTTTTGGTAAAAAGGAAGAAGGATTATTCAAAGATAGCTGCAAGATGAAAGGGACCCTTTGCCTCAAATCACCATCTTACCAAGTACAGGTGTATTGGGGTCTTTTATAGAAAGGGGGATACCATGGGACTACAGATGTTCTCAGGCTTGTTTCATCCTTTCTGGGACCCAGGCATCTTTCTCCCTTGCCTAATAGAATGAAATTGGGCTGACCTCTTGATGCCAGTATCTGCATATCCTGTCCACTCGTCTAGTATTATTTTGACAATAATATTGGGCTTAATTTAAAAAATATATAATATATTTTTGTACTTATTTTGGTTTCACTATAGGTAGATGGAAAAACTTGGATGAGTGTCCCCAACATATATGTATTAAATTTTTGTTTCCCAGAGTGGCTCTGTTGAGGGGTGATGAACTCTGTGGGAAATTGGGCCTTAGGTTTTTTGCGGGGTGTCCCAGAAGTGCATTGTGGGACCCCAGCCTTTCCTCTCTCTGATTCCTGGTTTGAGATCTGGGCACTGCTCTTACACATGCTCCTGCTATGATATGCCACACTTGCCAGAGGCCTAAATAAGTCGTGTTGCCTGATCTTGCACTTGAATTTATAGAACTATGAGCCCAAACAAACCTCTTTTTACTTCTAAAGTAGCCTGGGCCAGGTATTTTTTTATAGTGACAAATCTACTGGTTATGGAATTTGTATATTTCACTTTCCACATTCATAAGATGGGGATAATAACAGGCAACAATTGAATGGTTGTGATAATTAAATGCACGAAACCATGTAAATGCCTAGAACTTTCCCAAAAATATAGTAAGGATTCAAGAAACATAATCATTATTATTACTGAGATTGGATAAAGAAAAATTCCACATGTATAGAATGGGCTTCAACTCTGGGAAATGACATGTGTCTGAATAATCACTTGTGGTAGTTTCATAAATTTGCTGTTATATCCTGTGACTAATTTTTATTTGCTATGTTAAACATAGCAGAGCACAAGAGTACAGCATAAGAACACTTGTGTTTTAGATCTTTTATCTAAGATTTGTGCAATGATTCATTTACTTACTAAACAAAGAGGTGATGTGCTAAAAGATAAAGAGATAAAGATTAAAAGACATATTTCCTGACCGTATAGATTGTCAAACTTAGTAGGGAAGAGAAATCTATAAAGAGATAATTGTAAGAAAGTACTAAATGTACAAGAATTTGAGATGTATACAAACTATAGTGCTGTAATAGAGGAATAAGTACTGATTCCTATTTTTCAGTAAGATGGTATGGAGATAACTTTAGAGTTGGTTTCTGAGATGGTGAAATTTGAATTGGGTCTTGAACGATGTAAGGAAAGGCTGTATAGCTAAAGGGACAAAAACATCTAATTTTATAAAGGTTGTATATAACTGATGTATACAACTTTATAAAGACTTAAAAATCACCACCACTCAAGATCTACAATTTTAGAATTCCACAGAGATATGTTTATAGTATATTCTTAAACTTTCACCAAACTAAATTCTGAAGTGAATAAATTGAGAGATCTGGGAGAAACAAAAGGAGACTTAAAGGAGAGAGAGCCCAGAGTGATAATGCACCCATTTGTATTTATTCACTTCTGTATTCTCTAACAAAGACAATTTTCTTTGGGTTTCTGATATTTAAAATTGTGATTATCATAATTGGTACTGTGTTTAATTTTAAAATGATCTATGTTAGATGATATGGATATTCAAGAATTAGAGGGTTATATTTTATTATGGAGCAGTTTCTAGTCTGATTGGAAAGAAATTTGTGACATAAATACATAAACTGCATGTGTACACACATGAACACAAGCAAGTACTTATTAAATGTTAAATTATTGTGAATCATCAGGTGCTTATTAGGGTTTAGAAGGGCCACAGTCATCAAAGTCATCCTAAAGAAGATAATGTCTGTGCCAGATTTTGAAAATTATGGAGCAGTTCAGTTTCAGCAAAAAGGATAAAAACAGTAGAAGAGAAACATGTCAAAATATGTAAAGGTAGAAAGTGCAATGTGTAGTTTTGTTATTTTGGTTATAAAATCTGTTTGTACAGAAGTACAGGAAAATCAATAGTCATTAGATGTTTCACTAGTAATTTTAGTCATTATCTAGAAAGTAGTAGGAAATTATGGATCCATCCAAGTAGGTAGCTACAAGAAATTATCATGAGTAGGGTTTGTTTTAAAAATTAGTTCTTGGATGAGCCTAGATGTACATGAAATATACCTTATTGATTGATTGAATGACTGACTGATTGATTGTGTTTGGAACTCAACCTAGGGCCTTGTGCATGCTAAACTCATGCTGTCCATTGAGCTGTATCACCAGCCCCGATATAAGTGAATCTTTTGAGAATTTACTCACTGTTAACTTCACAAAATCATTATATATTTAAATGTATGCTATACCGACTACTGACTCATACATAAATATTATTATAATTTGACTTTGATACTTTTTTTTTCCAGTACTGGGGGTCAAACTCAGGACCTCGTACTTGCCAGGAAGGCACGAGCACTACTGAGCTACATCCCTGACCCCTGACTTTTATACTTTTTAAGGTACAAAGTCAATGACAAAAATATCCACTATGTATTCTATACTTACTCTAGGTGAAAACTTCTCAGCGTAATTAGTTGGTGAGATGGTTGAAATTAAATAGATAATATACAAATAACATTGTCAGAGCTGTATAACTTTTCTTTAACCTTTCTTTCCAAGTATTCAATGATTTTCTACCTTGTATCATTATTCATTATGTGTTCACAAACTCTATAGTGATTATTAATTAATAAAAGCCTCAATTAACACAGGGACTTGGCTAGATGTTGAGAATTCAATCTGGCATAACCTCAAGGAGAATATGATAGGAAAAAGGGCAAGATAGATGTACTGAGTGCAGGAAAACCAAATGAGAGAATGTTTCTGTACTGTGCTCTGCCTATTATGAATGGAATGACTGAGCCGTCTCCTGCTGCATCTCACACCTGAGCAAACCAGATACCTTGCTAACCTCTAAATCATCAATTGCAGTCTTCACAGGATGCTTTATTTTGTCAACCTAGGATGGCAAAATATTAGCCATTTCTCAAGAAGCTATCCATTTATTCACACTACCAAGGATCTTGGTCTCCAGTCTGTCCACCCCATGATTGTATTTTCTATAGAAAACTATGTAGTAACTACAGAAAATTTAGACCACCCACAAAATAGAGGTAGAAGTTTAAAGGAGGAATTTCCAGTTCCCAATGGGAAATCTAGGAGCAGCTCCATATGTCTAAGCAGAGAGGACCTGAGATTGTCCTAGATCTTCCATACCATGGAAGAGAAAGGCAATGGTGAGGAGGAGGCTGAATGCAGGGCTGATGAGGGAGGCCAGGAGACAATTTCAGACATCCCAGCAGATGACAGTGAGGCATGATCCAGTGATAACCACAGGATTAAGCCATTGGCAATTTTTGTTACTTTTAAAAATATGTGCCTGAATATATAACTTGAAAATATTGTAACTGTTATATGAATCATAGGATTAAATGTTTTCTGTCTTCTGTATGCAGAAATTGTCCAGTTATCTTCTTGATATGTTTATTTCTTGTTTAAATCTTTGAGCACCTTTTTGGGAGAAGTTTGAATAATTAATGCTGCTTTTCCTGTGTTCTTCATTAGGTTCCAATTTTCTTATTTTGTGTCCTGTTAGTCTAGTTAAGACTTACAAGTCCTAATACAATGATGGATATATAGTTTGTAGATCCTAGATACTTTTTTCATAGTATGTTGTGAAGTTAACTGAATTGAAAGAAAAATTAGTTTGTATTTCAGAAATGATGCTTTCATATGCCATTACATATCACTTCTTTATCACATGTCTAAATGGATTTGCACACAAACATGGTATTTAACCAAAGAAATAGTTGTATTAGCATAATTATGTGCGTTTCATCATAATAATTTGACTGAGAATTTATTCTAAATGTTGTAAATCAGAGGAGGTAGTCTTATAGCTCCAAATGGACACTCATGTTTTTAGAATGATTTTTCTGTTCCTCTAATTAGAGAAATTTTTAATCTCATAGTACCATTTTAGAGAATATGTAGACATTATATGACAGTTCCAATTTTTACTTATAAAAATTGAGTATGGAAAAACCTTGCCTATGATTCCTAAGTAAACATTAAGAAAATGAACACTGAAGCTTTAGTATAAAAATCTGTAATTTCCTTCTTATCCTTACCCTGGCCTCATTGCAGAGGATGTTTGAAGTATTATTTATCTTTTCTTTCTGATTTTTAAAATCTTATTCCTTTCTCATAAAATTGACATTATCTATTTCATTCATTTTAGTATAAGACTTGGAAAAATTCCCTAAGTTATTGACTTAAACTTTCCTTATTTTTTAAAAAATTAATTTTATTGGTACATTTTAGGTATACAATATAACGACATTCATCATTGGAAATTTGTACCTTTACATAATATATCTTGGTTCTTATTTGTTCCTCATTCCTCTGCCCTTCCTTCAAATGTACCCTCCCTATTTACAAAGACTTTGTTTCTATATATTCCTTTTCTTTTGCTTTTCTTTTTTTTTTTATTTTTGGTACCGGAGATCAAACTTGTGACCTTGCGCTTATGTGGCAGGCGCCGGAACCACTGAGCTAAATCCCTGGCTCTATATATTTCATTTCTCATACTAATTCCATTCCCTTCTTTTCTTTCTCAAACCACTCCCACTTTCCCTTCCTCTTTGACCCTTTTCTTCCTATTTCACATTATCTATTATACCTTTTGATCCTTATTTACACTTTCAGTTTCTCACACCAGAGAAACTATTCAGTATTCACACATGTGTGTCCTATTTATTTCACTTAAGAGTATCACCTCAATGTGCATCCATTTAAGTATAAATGTCTCTAATTTCTCATTATTTCTGGCTGAGTAGTACTCCATTTTATTAAAAAAATTTTTCTTTATCCAGTCTCCAGTTGATGGGCAACTGGGCTGTTTCCAAGTTTTAGCTATTACAAATTGTGCTGCTATGAATATGGGTGCATATGTATCATTGTTGTATGATTCATTTAATTCTTTTGGGAAGACACACAGTAGAGAAATAGATAGGCCAAAATGGGACTTCCACTCCTAGTTCTTTGAGGTATCTTCATATTGATTTCCACAGTGGTTGCACCAGTCTGCATTCCCTCCAACAGTGGACCAGGGTTCCTTTTTCTCCACAGCCATGGCAGAATTTGTTATTGGTTGATTTCATGAGAGCAGCCATTCTTTCTGGGGTGAGGTAAAATCTCAGCATTGTTTTCATTTGCATTTCTGGAATGACCAGTGATGTTGAACATTTTGTCATATGTTTATTTGCTATTTCTACTTCTTTGTCTGAGAAATGCCTGTTCATTTCAGGTGCCCATTTTTGGATTGGGTCTTTAAATTTGGGAGGTCTGATTTTTAAAGTTCTTTATGTATTTTAGATAGTTGACCATTGTCTGACAAACAGCTGGTAAACATTTTTTCCTACATTGTGGGGTGTTGCTTCATGCTGTTGGTGGTTTCTCTTGCTGTGCAGAGGCTTTTTAATGAGAAGAGATCCCACTTGTTGATTCTTTGTGCTAGTTCATGTGCAACTGAGGTTGTGTTCATGAAATCTTTTCCTGTACCAATGTTTTCAAGAGTTCTACCTAACCTATCTTCTACCAGTTTAGTGTTTCTGTTTTCATATTTAGATCTTCCATCCATTTCTATTTTAGTTTAGTGCATGGTAAGAGATATAGGTCTAGTTTTAATCTTTGGCAAGTTGAAACCCAGTTTTTCCAGCACCATTTATTAAAGAGACTATCTTTTCTCTAGTGAGGGTGTTTGGCTCCTTTGTCGAAGATGAGGTGACTGAGTGTGTTTGGAGTTGTTTCTGCATCTTCTAATCTGTTCCACTGGTCCTCAGGTCTGTTTCTTTACCAGTACCATTCCGTTTTTACCACAGTAGCTTTGTAGTATAGTTTCGAGTTCTGGATTATGATACCCTCTACCTTGTTTTTGTTGCCTAGAATTGCTCTTGCTATTCTAGGTCTCTTCTGGTTCCAAATGAATTTTTGGATTGTTTTCTCAAGTTCTGTGAAGTATGCTTTTGGAGTTTCAATTGGGATTGCATTGAATCTATACAGCAGTTTTGGAAGTATGGCCATTTTCACTATATTGGTTCTTCCTACCAAGGAGCAAGGGATGTCTTTCCATTTTCTGATATCCTCTTTGATCTCTTTTTCAGAGTGCTATAGTTTTCAGAGTAGCTGTTTTTTATTTCTTTTGTTAGGTTGATTCCTAGGTATTTCAGTTTTGGGGGATGATATTGTAAAGGGAGTTCTTTCTCCATTTCTTCTTTCAGTGAGTCTGTTATTCATGTACAGGAAAGCTATTGTTTTTTTGTGTTGACCTTTTATCTAGCTACTTTACTGAATTTGGTTATTGAGGCTAGAAGACTTTTAGTGGAGTTCTTGGTGTCTTCTATATAGAGTATCATGTCATCTGCAAATAATGACAATTTGACTTCTTCATTTCCTATCTTTTTTCTTTTTACTTCTTTGTATTGTCTAATTGCTGTGGCTGATGTTTCCAAGACTATATTGAACAGGAGTGGTGATAGTGAAAATCTTTGCCTTGTTCCTGATTTTAGTGTGAAGGATTTCAGTTTTTGATCATTTAGTATGATATTGGCTATTGGTTTTTCATAGATGGCTTTTATCAGATTGAGGTAGAG
The DNA here is from genome assembly GCF_000247695.1 of Heterocephalus glaber. The sequence goes on from NW_004624777.1 coordinate 99,661, forward strand.
ACCGTCTATTCCAATTTTTGTAGTATTTTTATCATGAATGAGTGTTGGATGTTGTCCAATGTTTTTCTGCATCTATTGAGATGATCATATGGTTTTTGTCCTTGGTTCTATTGATATGGTCTATTACATTTATTGATTTGCATATGTTGAACCATCCCTGCATACCTGGGATGAATCCCACTTGGTTAGGGTGTATGATCATCTTGATGATCTTCTGCATTCTATTTGTCAATATCTTATTAAGGATTTTTCCATCTATGTTCATTAGTAACATTGGCCTATAGTTCTCTTTTTCAGTTGGGTCTTTTTCTTCTTTTGGGATCAAGGTCATACTTGCTTCCAGGAATGAATTTGGAAGTATTGCTTCCCTTTCAATTTCATTGAAGTGTTTTAACAGTATTGGCAATAGTTCTTCTCTAAATGTCTTGCACAGTTCAGCAGTGAAGCCATCCTGACCTAGGGTTTTCTTAGTTGGTAAGTTTTTAATTATGTTTTCAATTTTGTTCATTGTTATTGGAATGTTTAGAATTTTTAGGTCTTCTTCATTCAACTTTGGTAATTCATACATATCTAGGAATGTGTCCATTTCTTCTGTGTTTTCCCTCTTATTGGCATACAGTTTCTCAAAAGAGGTATTGATGATCCTCTGGATTTCTGCTGGGTCCATTGTAATGTCACTCTTTTCATTCCTAATTGCAAGGATTTGGGTCTTTTCTTTTCTTTTTTGACATGGTTGTCTAAGGGTTTGTCAATTTTGTTTATTCATTCAAAAAACCAACTCTTTGCTTCATTGAGTTTTTGTATCATTCTCTTAGTCTCCATTGCATTGATTTCTGATCTGATCTTTATAATTTCCTCCCTTTTATGAGCTTTGAGTTGTCCTGCTCTTGTTTTTCTAGAAGCTTGAAGTTCAGCACCAGGTTGTTTATTTGACCTTGCTCTGTTTTCCTAATAGGAGTATTTATTGCTATGAATTTCCATTGTAAGACTGCTTTCATTGTGTCCCATAGATTCTGATATCTTGTGTTGGCATTGTCATTAAATTGTAGGAACTGTCTCATTTCTTCTTTAATTTCCTCTGTGATCTATTGTTTATTCAGAAGTGTGTTGTTCAATTTCCATGTGTTTATGAAATTCTTGCAATTTCTTTTGCTATTGATCACCAATTTCATTGCACTATGGTTTGATAATATACAAGGGATATCTTCAGTTTCTTTGCACTTACTTAAACATGTTTTATTACCAAGTATGTGGTCTATTTCAGAGAATGACCCGTGTGCAGCTGAAAAGAATATGTATTCTGATTTTGTGGGGTGGAAGACTCTGTAAAACATCTGTTAAGTTCATTTGTTCGAGAGTTTGATTGAGTTCTAGCATTTCATTTTTGATTTTTCGTCTAGTTGATCTATTTGTAACAGTGGGATATTGAGGTCCCCCACTACTATTGTATTAGTGCTTGTTTGATTTTTATGTTCATTAGTATTTGCTTTATATGGTTAGGTGCACTAGTGTTTGCTGTGTATATATTTATGATTGTCATCTCTTCCTCTTACATTTTTCCCTTTACAAAGATGTAGTGGCCTTTTTTTTTTTTTTGGAAAGTAAATACATTTTAATAGAAAAAAAATACAAAATAACTTTTTGGAAAACAGAAATATGTAATTCTTTCCCCATACATTAGAACTTGCTTTATCCTCAGGGCACAGTTTGACATGTGCATGTGCACTCAGGATTCACCTCATGATGCACTAACTGCAGGATAGAGAGCAGAAATGCTAACCTCTGGTTTATGATCACTCCAAAATCTAACACTAATTCTATCTTGTGACTTACTCCAAATTAGTCTTTTTTTTTTTTTTTGTACTAGGAATCAAACTCAGAGACTTGCATTTGTCAGGCAGATGCTGTGCCACTGAGCTACATTTCTAGCCCTTCAAATTATTCTTAACCATAATGTCTCTCTCTCTTTTTTTTTTTTTTGGTTGTACTGGGGATTGAACCCAGGGTTCCCACAAGCTAGGCAAATGCAGTACCACTAAGCTGCCCCCCTCCTCCTACCATAATCTTTCTTTTCAGGGCAGGGAATTATTGATAGAAGTGTAGCCAAGAAAGAATCTTTCCCACCATAATTGCAAGAGAGCCCAGTGTTCTCAGTCAACTGACCCACCAACTTCCATAAACATGCTGGTGTGCTCAGTGTGCACCCAAGATTTCCCTTTCTCCTGATTCACTGTGCCACCAAAATCTCTGAATTCCTTGAAGCTCAAAATTCAAGTATCACAGCTAGTGCCAGAAGTCAAACCTAAAGATAAAAGCAGAGATGTTCCCCTCTGCTAGTGCTTGGTTTCCTCTTTTTTTCTAATAATAATCATCATAATAACAATAATAAAAAAACCTGTTTCTATCATTCAGGAAAGGATTGTCCTTCCCTTTCCCAGTTCTGTCCCTACTTCCCTCCTCAAGGGTGGCCCAACTGAGGGTGCCTAAGGGTGCTGTGGAGGGCACATGGCATCTGCCCTCATTATGCATGCTGGGAGGAGGACAAGACAAAAATGGGAAGGTGCTTGCAGGTAGGGTCCCAAGGGTCCTTTGGGAAGATGCCACTGACCTCAGAGCACCCTAGTGCTCATCTTGAGTCCAGGCATCACTGAGCCATGCCCCACCCCTGTCCTAGTACACTATGACAATGCAGCTGCATAGGGGGAGGGCTCTTTCACAGTCTCTCAGTAATTAGCTCACCATGTCCATGTCCATGCTGTGGCCAGAGGCTTCTCACCATATCCCAGTACATTGTAGCCAAGGTAAGAATAAATATTCCTGATTCTCCTGTGTGGTATTGGTCACAAGAATTTGGTTGCAGGCCATGAAATGCACGCTCAGGACACTGCTCATCTGCCCAGTGTAGACACCCACGAACTTACTGGAGGAGCCATCTGCGGGTGTGCTACAGCATGTGTTCCGGAGGTCCCAGATGTGTACTGAGTTGTCCATGGAGGCAGAGGCCACTAGGCCACTGTCAGGGCTGAAAGAAAGGCTGGTGATGCTGTCTGTGTGGCCTCTCAGCTCTTTAAAAAGGGTCCCAGAGGCCAGGTCCTACAGTTTTAACCACTGGTCCTTGCCAGTGGATGCCAAATACTTCCCATTGGGAGAGAAAGCCAGAGAGAGCACAGGGCCATGTGTGAAGAACCTCACTGAGTTCCCCTGCTGGGCACTCCACAGCTGGACAGTCTTGTCAGTTGAGCCCATGGCTAAGTAGTTAGAGTTAGTGTGGAATCTGACACAGTCCACATCTGCCTGGTATCGTGCATATATCCTCAGTGGTTACATCTGACTGAAGGACCACAGCCTGGTGGTGTGGTTGTGGGACCCACTGGCAAAGTACAGGATGTACGGGCTGATATCCAGGTCCCACAGAGTAGGCATGTCCTTAGCACAGCACAGTGTTGGTGAAACTCCCCAGATCCCAGTACCAGATGGACATGTTCTCAGAACAAGAGAGTAACCCTGAGCTGTCTGTGAGGAAATGTGTGCTGTTCCCTAGTCCACAGTGTCCCCACAGAATCTTCATCCCTGTGCCTGTGCTGTCCTCCTCATCCTCCTCTTCCTCTAGAGTATCACCAGTCAAGTGGATATGTGATGTGTCTACAAGGTGGGGCTCTGATTTCAACCTCTTGGACCACAGACTCCAGAGTTTTGTGCAGGAGTTGTCAAACCCAGCAGCAAGCATCTTGTTATCGGGGGCAATTTCTGCAGTGTTTAGCAGCTGCTCCGTGTTGTAGAAGGCATAGAAGCAGATGATGGTAAAGGGGGGCATCCTTGACTTGTTTGATGCTCTCTTGTAAGACTTCCAGTGTGGCCTCATCCTGCAGAATGGGGCTGGGCACATCTGGAGGCTCCAGGTCGCTGCTCTCACTGCGGGAGGAGCCACCACTGGCATAGAGCTGGTAGTCTGTTCTCTTGGCAGGCTGCACATCCAGGTGGATATGTAAGGTGAGGACCTTGCACAGGGCAGTGTTGTCACTTTGAAGGTAGCGGATCAGGTAGTTGTAGCTGCCTTCCTGGAGATGGACCACGTACTTGTTCTCTAGGAGTACACGTAGCTTGAAATTGGACAGGATGTCATGGATGGTCTGAGTGGTCTGCAGCTGCTCAATAGCATCCTTCTGGTTTGCATCCTGCAGAACATTCCATGGAAGCAGCTATAGAAATTTTCCACTGTGCTCTTCGGGCTGCTCTGGACCAGGCTGAGGTGGAGGTAGACAAACATTGGGTAGAGAAGAGGCATAACTTCGTGGCTGTGTTGAGAATCAGTATCAGTGAGAAAATTCCATAGTCCAAACTGTACTTAATATTACTGGGGTTCTGCCTGGCAAGGGGCTGCAGATGCTATGTTGGCACAATGAGATTCTCACTGGACTGTGAGGTTGGCTGCCGTCTCCTCAGGAGTCTGAGACAGACACAGGCCTTGTTTCAGTGAGCCATCTGGTTCCACGTACTGACTGCACTTCAGGTAGCAGGACTGCCATCTGGATGTGCTCAGTGCATACCCGTTTTATTACAACATCCTGGGCAGCTCCCACTCTCGCTGCCACTGCCAGCTGCAGGGCCTCACTAGAGTGCCGCTAGCCAGGCCTCCATGCCATGTCCCTCGGCCCGCCATGCCAGCAGCTCTGGGCTGCCTGATGGAGGGGCACACCGGCTGGGTTGCAGATGCCGATGCTGCAGCCAGGTGCACTCCTGTAGTGTCCTTTGTCTCTCTTAATTAGTGTTGTTTTGAAGTCTATTTGATCTGCAAATAGGATAGTTACTTCTGCTTTTTTTCAGGTTCCTGTCCTATGGAGTATTGTTTTCTACCCTTTAACTTTCAGTCTATGAGTTTCTTTTTGAATTAAGTGTGTTTCTTGTGTGCAGCATATTGTTGGATCTGGCCTCTTGACCCACTCTGCCAGTCTATTTCTATTGACTGGTGAATTGAGACTATTAACATTGATGGTTATAACTGGTACATATTGACTTATCCTTGTCATGACTTTTTTTTTTTGGTTTGATTCTCCCCCTTTGTGTTTAATTTCTTGTCATGACTGATGGATTCATTCTGCTGGGCTTCCTGGGGTTGTGATCTTCATTGTCTTTTCTTAGGATATTGTTTAAAATTTTTTGAAGTGCTGGTTTGGTATTCATGAAGTTCCTCAGGTGCTCTTTGTCATGAAAGTATTTTATTTCTCCATCAATTTTGAAAGATAGTTTTGCAGGATACATCAGTCTGGGTTGGAGGTTGTTTTCTTTTAGGGCTTGAAATACTTCACTCCAGGCTCTTTTTGCCTTGAGGTTCTGCTGTGATCCTGATGGGCTTTCTTTTGTATGTGATTTGTTTCTTTTCTCTAACTGCTAGTAGGATTTTGTTCTTCTGTTGGGTTTCTGGAATCTTAACTATTATATTCCTAGGTGTAGATTTTTTTTTTTTTAATCATGGCTAATTGGAATCCTATATGCCTCATTTATCTGTATGTCAAGTTCTCTTCCCCTGCATGGGAAATTTTCTGCCATTACTCCTGTGAACAGTTGTTTTTATGTCATCTGCACTCTCTCCTGTTTCTTCACTAACTTAAATCAGTCTTATGTTATTCTTCTTATATCATCTCACAGCTACTGGATTGATTTCTCAAGGCCTCTTACTATTTTAGAGAAAGTTTTCTTTTCCTGATCACTAATTGCAATCTTGTCTTCTATGTCTGATGTTCTGTCCTCACATTGGCTCATTCTGCTGTGTAAACTTTCAATGGAATTTTTAATCTCCTGGAAATCTGTTTGCATCTGTTTTATGGATTACATTTGTGTCCTATGCTGGGATTCCATCATGTTCCTCAGCTTCTCTATTTTTTTATCTGTGTCTTCTCTACAGTTATTAATCATGTCTTCCACTGTGGACACAATCTCTGTTGTTATCTGAGAAATTATTTCTGATTTCATTTCTTTCCAGATTCTCTTTTGTTGCCAGTTGAGGGAGTCCAGATGGTTGAGTATCAGATTATTCCATTTCATTGCCCTTTGGGTTGCCTTTTGTGATCTGGAAGTCTGGTTTTGAGACTTGTTTACATGTCTTCTCATTTCAACAGATGCAGCCTGCTGAGCCTTTGTTGCAACTTTTACTCACCCAGTGGTTTTCAAATCTTAACAAACCACTGAGAGGCCTTTTTTCTCCTGCTCACCCCTGTGCCAATTCCTGAGTTCAACATGGTGGCCTTCTGGATCCCTGTGCTGCCCTGTTTTCTGGGAGGGGTTCTGGCTGTGGCTTATGCACACTTGGAATGGTACTTGGGCATGCCTCTGGCTGGGGCCTGTCTCCCTGTGTATTTGTTGTCTTAGAGGGCCTTTGTCTGGGGGCTGTGCACCTGAGTCACTAGTGTCTGAGAGGGCTTCTGGCTGAGGTCTGCAGTCACTTACCAGTGGTCTCTGGGAGGGCCTCTGGTTGTTGCTTGCCTACCTGTGTATGTCTTTTCCACATGAGTCTTTGGCTGAGACCTGTGGGCCCACACTGCTGGTGTCTGGGCATGGCCCTGTCTGGGACCTTTGTGAACCCGCATAGCTCTGATTCACATGGGCTTCTCACTGGGTCTGTGTGCACTTACTGATGGTATCTGGGCAGGCTCTGGCTATCACTTACTTACCTGCACAGCTCTTTTCAGGCTGGGGCCCAAGTTGCTGGGATCTGGGCAGGGCCTTTGCTAGGATCTGCATGCAAAACTTTCCTACTTCTCCATGATTATATGAGGTGGCCCCACAGAACTGGCTCCCTCAATCTAAAAAAAATTGGATTATTGATTGTTTCATGCACATGGAAAATTAGTAAAATGATTTATCTAGCAATTAAAAGCAACTAAAACTATGGGATATGTTTAAATATTGGAGGATCTACTTGAAAAAAGAAAATCTAATCATCCTTTTATTAAATCACTATTTTTAATTTTCAAATACTGAGACTGATAATGAACAATAAAATTTAAGTAATGTTTTTATATTAAATGTTTTAGTTTTGTGGAAAATCCAATTAAGATATGTGATAAGCCAGAATTTTTCTATTCTAAAACTAAAATTCTTTATGTTTTGACATTTTAAATGATTAAATAGTTCTATGTTCTTTATATGTATTTTCTATTTCTCCTTATACATATAGTTTACATATTTATATTTATTTTACAAAGTGCTTCCATTTAGAACCACCTAATGCTTTAGATGTAGTGATAATTTACCTCTCTAAAAATCAAAAGCAAGTAGGTCAATAGCACAAATAAACCTTTAGTCTGAGAATGCATTGGCCATTTAGCACCTTACTTTTTCAAGTTCTCTTAACCTGTAAGCATCAGGTTAAGGACAACAAACACTTTGGATGGAAACAAATGCCTTTGCAGTGCTCTTACAAATTTTTACATATTTCCATTAATATAGATCTAGTGGGAATATAGTGTATTTCATGTTTCTTCTAGGATCATGGCAGCATTTTCCTCTCATGGTTAGTGGTAAGATTTCATCACTATTGGGAATTGAAGTTCACAAAAGGAGAGAAAAAAATAGTTCTTCAGTGACCAAATATGATTTTCATAAATTATAACTTGCATTTAAAATTGGTCAAGACTATCTTTTTTCTTCTTTTGAACTGTATTTCACACTGCAGATACTAACATTAAACAAAGAGTAAAGAGTCATGTAAAAAAATGTTAAGGATAATTCAGTACAGGAACTTGCATAGAATGATTTTCCATTAACTCATCAAAATCTTCATTAATGTAAATGAAATCTATTTTAACTTCAAGGGATGTCATTGATTCTTTAAGGGAACTAAAAGAATAAAGAACAAATGTATAAGAATAGCAATATGATGATAATGTGTAATAATTATGCATCAATTTAATTGCCCAATATAGTACAACGGGTAATCAGTACTGTGAGGAGCAATTTAGTAATCATTATGAATT
>NW_004624777.1:119534-139878 GCF_000247695.1 Heterocephalus glaber
TCTAAAGGAGTAGGGGAAGTGGGAGGGGTAGGGGAAAGGAAAGAAGGGAAAAGAAAAAATATGAGAAAAGCAAAAAAATGGAAACAAAGTCTTTGTAAATAGAGAAGGGTGGAGGGCAGGGGAATGGGGAAAAATATGAAAACCAAGATATACCATGTAAAGGATGCCAATGATGAATGTAACTGTATTGTATACCTAAAATGTACCAATAAACTTAATGGAAAAAAAGTCTCCTTGATGAAAAAAATGCTGTACTATGTATATACTTTATAACATCTATTTTTTGTCAGTAGAAAGCCTGTTATGTTTAGTACGTGCTCTATGATTAGAATACATGCGTTTTATTCTCCCCCTTATTTGGTTTTTCCTGAGTGCCTGCTGCCTGCTAGGGAGTGCTAGGGGCTGGCCTTTTGAGAGAACTGTATAGTCCGCCCTGGGTCCTCTTCATCTTCATGCTCTTGGGAAGATCACCTGGCTCCTCCCACACTATCAAAAGAATGAAAGGAAACTTCAAGTTCCCATCCAACTCTAACTTTCTCTAATTATCTGATTCTCCCTATTTACCTAGCTCTGATAAGAATCCTATTCTAAAATGTGATGATGGTGGAAGTAAATATGGCTTCCCATGCATCCAGTGGTCTTTTCCTGAATGAAAGTAATTAGATTTGTTTATTTTCCCTTAGATTCTGTATTTAAACACATGATCCTGACACTTGACAGTTTATGTACTATATGAAATTTTATTATTCTTGGCAAGCCACTAGTAGATGTAATGTTCTTAATTAACTTTTCACCTACTTATAAGCAATGTGGACTCATCACATGGGGCATAAATATACTTATGCCCAACTGTCAAGAAAATGACTCTTTAAACAAGTCAAGCAAGGCAATTATTGCACTATGTTTTGTCAAATCTGGGGTCAAGCTTCAGAAAGCTGAAATATTTAAATATATATATATTTTCTCTTTACATTTTAGCATTCTGTGTACTTTATTATTTATTTATTTTTTAATTTTTTGGTACCAGGGATCGAACTCGGGACCTTGCACTTGCTAGGCAGGCGGCGGCACCACTGAGCTAAATCCCTGGCCCTCTGTGGACTTTATAGATTATCTTTTATATCCCCTTACATTTAAGAGGTAAAATAACATTCTCTCACAATGAGTTGGGTAGGTTTTCCTGATTCTTCATATAGAGAAAGTGACATCTGATATGCACTGTGTACACTGAACTACATTAAATCCTTAGAGACAGGATCAAGTATCAAAATTATGATTGTAACTAATGAAAGTGCTTGATTTTCAAAGAAGAGTTTCAAAATGCCTACACCTGCCTGGGCAAAATATTCTTCCCCATGCTAAGGCCCACCCTCTTTGATTTTCTTAATTCTGCCTCCTTCTGCCTCTTTAGTGACCATTCCACCAAATATCCCTCTTTGTTTTTCATGTTCAGTAGAACTTGCTTCATCTCATACATTTTATCTGTTTGTTCATTAATTTATCTCTTCAAAAGACTTAAAAATCTCTTTTATGTTTTAAGCTATGTACAATGTATGTATCAGTAAAATAAGAATGAGACACAATCACTATAAGCATCAGTATATCTTGAGCTTCTCACCCATTCATGTCAGGCTCACAATGACTTAGTCACAGTGACTTAGGTGGTAGACATTCCTTCTGTGCCCTTCAATAGATAGACACAGATGAATTTGCCACAGTTGCATTTCTAGTAATAGATGGAGCTGATACTTGAGCCAAGACCTGGAGACTGCAGAACAATCTTGTTCTGCCCTCTGACATGTCATGTAGAGATATAAGGAGGCAGAGACAAAAACAGACAAATATAATACTTGATCCTTTAAACAATGGAAATATGTGAAAGAAACATTGTGAGCTCAGAGAAGCTGTTGGGCAAGATTTTATAGAAGTGATTCTTGGACTGAAGTTTAAAAGAAGAGTAGGAATTTGCTAGGGTAAATTTTCTTTTTATTTATCCCATTAAACTTTGCAGTCATCTCTGTGTCTTAAGAGTAAACTGATTGCATTAATGACCCCAAATAATGACCTTCCTGAATTTACACCCTTTGCTATAATGACTAGAGTACCTTTACATTCTGACCCTGAGCTCCTTCTTGTGATTTGGTTTGGCAGTGGGACCAGAGTCTTGAAAGCATGCTGTGTATTTTTTTTTTTAGAGTTTTGTACATTTTATTTAACAAATTTGGGGCACAAAAACTTAAATCTCTTCCATACACTGTGTTCACGTATCTCGGCCTGAAATAAATGGTTGCTGGGAAGCTTGTTTTCATAATTTCCGTTTTTGTTTTTTTTTAATCAGAGATTGAACTCGGGACCTTGTGCTTGTGAGGCCGGCGACGGCTCATAATTTCTTTTTAAAGTTCTCAATTATCTTCTCCTTTTAACATTAGGATTATACCTAAAGAGATCATCAGCATGAGACTCTTCTTTTGCATTTTGTACCTCCATTTCCTGTCTCAACCAGTCTTCTAATTCTGCATTCTTTCAGGCATGTGCCTGCACCAGCCCACTGGAGGATGGGATGGGAGAAAGGCAGAGTAGCCTTCTTGTTCCACCTAGGGCTCCAGACATTCTCATGAGCGTGCCAATAGCAGCAGATTCCTGGGTAAGCACTGCTTCCCTAAGACCCAAAATCCTCAACAGTTATTTCTCTAAGATCATAACCTTGCACATCCACCATTTAGTCCCAAACTTTCTTCTCACTTCCCTGCTAAGTTCTCTTTTCTCTTATTACATCATGCTTCCCTCTTATTATGCTATATCTATGCACTGCACACTCTCCCCCCAATCTAGAATGGCCCTAATCTTGTTCCAAGGCATCTAATTTTTATCATTCCTACATATCTAGATATTGTGTCTCTGTTGGAGAGAGCTTTGCCTACTTCCTAATTATGAACATTCCTCACATTTTTATACTGCTTTTAGAATTTTGAGCTTTTGGTTTTTAATCACAGTTGTCAGGGTATAGAGCTCATGTGTCCCACAAAATTAGGCTCTTGGGGCAGCCATAACAAAGTCAGGCCTCTTAAATCCCAGAAATTTATTCTCCTTCAGTTCTGGAGACTAGGATTCCAAAACAAGATGATGGTAGGACCACACTTTCTTTGAATTCTCTAGAGGAGGATTTTCCTTATCTCTTCCAGCCATGGCAGCACAGATATTTCTTGACTTGTGACAGTGTAAATCCCATCTGTCTTCACTTGCTGTTCTTTACTCTGTATGTTTGTCTGTATGTGGCTTTCTCCCTACTTGTCTGTGTCCAAACTGCTGCCTTTCATAGGGACATGAGTCAAATTTGATTAAGAGCCCACCCTAATAATTACATCTTAACTTGATTACCCCTTCAATTACTGCATTTCCAAATAACATTGTACTCATGGGTACTAGGATCAACACTTTAACATGCCTTTTTGATGAAATGAAGTTAGACTCATAATGCCTGGTACAGTTGAGGGCGAAGACTGAGTTATGATCACCTTTATATCGCACCACTCTGATAAATCTTCCCCAGGACAATGAGAGACCCTCCCCATTCTCTACTTGCTTTGCACATAGCATGTGCTCATTGTTCTATTTTATTCTGAATTGAATCAAATTGTCCATTGAAACATATTTGGAAGGGTCATAAAAGTATTTAGTGGCTGCCAAGAAATAGTTGTTAAGCATTAAGAATATGTGGCGTTACAGAGCCTCAAATATAGAGGTGGCTATTAATCAACACATTTAAAAATTTCAATTTGGCAGAGAAAAAATTTTCAAATGCACTGCCAGAGACTGGCAAATTCAATTTTGGGACATATGCGTGAGGAAGAAAATAATTATCAGTTGAATATATTTTCAAATGGAATAATAAATTGGTTAATTGGAAAGTTAGGTTGAAACTCTTGAGTTAACTTTAGTGTTTAAGAAGTGTATTTTAAAGAGAAACATTGAAACCTGTCATGGCTAGAATAGGTTGACTGGAGACCTACAAGATGGGGTTATAAAAACTAAGATATCCAGCAAAAAGAGGGCAAGAATGGCTGATTAAATGCATGCTCACTAATTTTTTTAGTCATGTGATCTGCTTGGAAGGAAACATTAGTGGCACCATCTCTGCAGGAAAGGGTCAAGGAAATTTTTTGTAGATGTCACAAGACTAATCCAAGTGCTTATTTGGCATATACGAACCTGTCACCACGGGTTATCAATGGCAGGTCACACTCCTACTACTGCACCAGAACACCATTACCCCAGAGAGGATGCTGAAGAGGGCAAGGTGGGAGCTCAGTACGTGCAGGGCCCTAGCTCAAGGAGCTGCACTGCTGGAGGTCACTGATCGGTTCTCCCTAAGAAGCTCATAGATGGGAGCTTTTGGTCAAATATAAGACTGACCAGGGATGAGTGAATGATATGTGAAGCTAGAAATTGTAAAAAAAAAAAAAAAAAAGCATAATTTGGTTGAATGGAGAAAATACAGACTTAGAGTAAATATTTTGGTCAGATTTGCCACTTACGAATAACGAACATTAATAAGTTTTCTGTTTCCCTGAGGGTTTGCTTTCTCCTTTATAAAATAGGCATAACCCTATTTTGTGGTCATGTTATATAAGTAAAAATATACACTGAAAATGCTTTTTATATGGAAGACATACAATACATGTTAATTACTTCTACTCTTCTATTGGAAAAAAAGATTTAAAGAATTTACTACTGATTGTGGAACAATACTGACATCTTTATAATGCAGTTCTTTCTTTCAGAGGTAAACAAGGCGTGATTGTTATTTACTGGTTTTATTTGCAAAACAGTGACTATTTACTTGAAATGATATAGACTTTGAATAGAATAGAAACTTTTTCTCCAAGTTAAAAATATTGTAATAATGATATTGAAACCATAGAAGTAAATCCTTGCTTCATCTTGAGGTATGATTTCAACATATGCAAGATCACATGTGAGAAGAAGACTAGGTATTACACTACATAGATGGGTACACTACATAGATGGTATTTAGGTTAATCAGATTCTGGTGCTAGGACATTTACATACAGTAACTCATTCAATGTGGCAGGGGTGTACTGGAAATTTAGGATTAGCTGACTATTTAACCTGGAAATTTGCTATAAACTAGGGCTTGTCAAACATTTTGTACAAGGACAGGGTTTATGTGGGTTAGATGGTCTGTTGCAGCTACCTGACTTGCTATTGTATCACAAAAACTACTTTATACAAACAAATAGGTATGACTTTGTCCCAATAAAATTTTATTTGGGGATGTTGAAATTTTAATTTCATGTAATTTTTAAATGTTATAAAATATTAGTCTTCTTTTGATTTGCATTGAATCATGTAAAACTGTTAAGACAACTATTAGTTGGTAACTTGTGAGGAAATAGGCAGACCATGGGCATATTTTGTCCAAGGGGCCATAGATTGCTAAACTCTAGGCCAGAAGAGCAAGTAATGGTATGTTAAACCACCATTTATAGAAATAATTTTTACTTTATATAAATGGCAGTGGTACAATTTTCTCCCTCAAGTGTCAACCCTTTCTTTCCCCCTATAACATTAAAACTTACAGAACTACTTCCTATATCAAATTAGTTGATCTTATTTGTTATTCTTTCATATATGAATGGGTATGCCATTTGGGGTCATCATTCACATGTGGAGAAACTTCAATTTCAGGAAAAATAACATCCTCTATAACTGAACATTCTTCATATCTCAAAATCTCTCTGAGGGACTTGAATATGAAAACTTGAGTTCAGAATTTTCCCGCTTACCTTCTCCTAGATCATATCTAAATTCTGTAGTGTTACACAGTGTGTTCTTAGTTGTGAACTTGACTCAGTTGAGAGACAACATAAATTGGTACTGAGAAGTGGGTTGTTACTGTGACTATACCTGATGATGTTCTTCAGAACCCTTTGGAAGAGGTTTGTGCAAGAAGTTTGGGAAAGTTTGGAGAAGCAGCTACAGAATGCTGAAAGTGGAGCTTAGTGGATTAATCCATTGATGAGGTTAATGGCCTCATTATTCAGTCCTCTCTCTATGCCCCACCTCTGAACACTGCTGCAATGGGGATAGAAGAATTCTTGGAAGGACACTTCATATTTAAACCTTAACAGCACCATTAAAAAGAAGCCAAATATTGGGGTGTGGTAGCCAATGCATATAATCTCAGCACCCTGGGAACCTGAGGAAGAAGGATCACAAGTCCAACTCCCACCTAGGCAATTTAGCACTTAGTGAAATCTGTCTCAAAAAAAAAAAAAAAGGAAGATTGATGTCTTAATTACTTTCTCCTTGCTGAGACACAGTATCCGACACCCACCTTCCTAAAGGAGGCAAAGTTTATTTTGGCTCAGTTTGTAGAGGTTTCAGTCCATAGTTGGCTGGGTGGAAGACAGGGCATCATAGGAGAGAAGCATGGAAGAGAAGAAACAGCTCATGGAGGCAGGATGCAGTGAGGGATCGAGGGAGGAGGGGGGATTTAAACTCTTACAGGCTATGTCCCCAGGGACCCACCTCCTCCAACCAGGCTTCACCTCCCAACAATTTAGCTACAAACTCACCAGTGGACTAATCGACCAGTAAGTCTCACACCCCCATCATCCAATCACCTCCCCAAACCCCATCTATGAGCACGTGGGGCTTTGAATGACATCTAGAGATAAACCATAACAACTGGGGATGTACTTTAGCACAGAGGCCCTGAATTCAAACACCAGTAGTACAAATAAATAAACAAATTAATTATTTAATTAAATGAAGAAGTCAAATACTTTGTACCAGAATGATAGGAAAGATGTCTTGGTGGCATCTAGCAATTGGCTAGATCCCACTCACTGCAGGCTCAAGGCAGTGAAAGTGCAAATTTATTTCAAAGACTTCCTTTGGCACAGTCATTTGAAAAGAGAGCCCAGGGCACCCTGTTTGCACAGAGCTACCTAGGGAATTATTTCCCTGGAATTCATTTTCCCATGATCTACCACCAAGGTACTGTCAGAGGCCTTGCAGCTGTAGTTCAGGTGGGCTGTGGTTCAGCTTTCATTGGCATGAGGTCCTGGTGTTGTCCATGCATTGTTGATTTTATGGATTATGGAGTCTTCCACTGGGGTTTCGAAGGAAAGCCTGGGAGGCCAGGCAGTGTGAGGCAGATTTAGAATCTGTGCTGGCATCCCAGAAGGGGGCAATGTGTGAAGCTGTAGGAGTGATGCAACAATAGAGACCCAAGGAAGTTAATAAAGATGCTAGGGCCATGGGAAGTTTGCAGAGGGAAGCTGAAGGCAGCAACATGTATAGCCAGTCCAAGAGAGAGGCCCTGTGGGCTACACCCAGAAAAGCCCTAGGGGCAGGGCTTCCCCAGCCCTTTAGAGTTCACATCATGCCACCATGGGCTCCAGATGCTGGACCTGGAGCTATAGGATTTAGTGTTTGCCTTGCTGTATTCCATTCTTGCTTTGATCAGGCAACTCCTCGTTATTTTTCTATTGTTTTCTTTTGGAATGGGAATGTTTATCCATATAATTATGTCTTGGAAGTATGTAACTAGTTTTACCAATTTTTACAGGGGCTCATAGCTATGTATGCCTTTAATCTCAGAGGAGACTTTGGGCTCAGACTTTGGAGAAATGCTGACACTTTTAGGACTATGAGATGCTAATAGATAGGCTAGGTACAGATTGCACTGTGAGAAGGACGTCAGTCTTTTGGGCCTAGGACCAACATGTTATAATTTAAAGCGCCCACCCCCTCCAAAGCCCACAGACTGAAGGCTTAGTCACCAGCCTGTGGTGGGATCTTTGAGAGGTAAGGCCTAGTGTGTGCAGGAGATACTGGGACTTCGGCCCCTTTATTTGCTGCTGGGCCACCATGAGATGAGCAGCTTTGGCCCACCACACATTCCCCACAATGATGTTCTGTCTTGCCACGGCCGAAAAGCAGCACAGCCAGCTTATCATGGACTTAAACCACTGAAATCAATCTAAAATAAATATTTCTTCCTTTCAAGTTGTAGAGGTTTCAGTATATAGTTGGCTGGCAGGAAGACAGCAGCATGGCATATAGGCCTGGCTGAACAAAAGCTGCTCATTGTGGCAGGAAACAGTGAGAAATCAAGGGAGGCGGTATTTATCTTAGGTATTTTGTCACAGAGAAAGCACCTGGCTCTTGTGTGACATCTAACTGTGTTTGCCTGTACTGAAATGTCTCCTCTAGCCCATGGTCACTGTCAGGCCTTCATAGTGACATGCAGGAAACTGTGGTGTTAGCAGAGTTTTTTTCTACAGCTGCTTCACTTGTATTTTGAGGGCTCGTCCAATTCACCCATTCATTCTTGTCTGAATTTCACCTCCTTCTGAGGGATTCTGGAAGGCTGACCTGTTCTGCCACAGTACACTGGCATTGGGAGGAAGTCTTGGCACAGTCAGCCACAGAGCCATTGCTGTGGCAGAGCTTGAGCACTGCAGCAGGCAGGGTGGGAGTCCTTCAAGCCTCATCATGGGAAGTAGGGCAAGGTTTCCTCTACTTTCAGACCCCAAATCTATGGGGGATTCTGCTACCCCACTCTCCTCTTTCAGAGTCTGCAGTACTCTCTCCCTACACAGGATTCTTCCTCTTCTGATGTTCAACTTGCACCACGTAGGGATTTGTTTTCATCCTTGGAATAGTAAAAACTTGCTCTTTTATCTTGTGAATTCTTCCAAATATCCTCTTTCTGGCATTCATTTTGTGCTTTGATTCCTTCAGCATCTGGCTTTTGAGAGTCAAACACTTTGTCTTTGAAACTATTGTCCCACTCTGTGTTTTCAAAATCAGTTTTGGAATTCAGGAGCCAAAAATCAGTATTTTTTCCTCATCTTTACACACCGCTTTAGCAACCCTATCCCAAGGACACTGAAGCTGTGCTGTGTCTACTTTTATCTGTGACTCATGAAGAAGCACCAGGACACAAATAACCCCTCAGCTAATATTTCACATTGTTAGTACATCCCATCTCTACTTGCTACTGCGCCCTGTTGAACTGGTCACATAATCCAGCGGTAGTGAGAAGCAGCCTCCTCCAGAATCCATTGAAAAATCCCATTAAGACAAATCTTGAGACCCCAGAACTTAAATAGGAATTCCTGAATGGAAGAGTATGTTTGGAACATGTTAGATTCTCTGCCAAATCTAAGGAGACAGGTAGCCAAAAATTCTTAGAGATTTTCTTTAGTTTTTGTCTTTGGAATTTAACATATCCTATGGCTGTACTTAGGTATTGCAAGCATTAATGTCCATTTTATCTTCTACCTTATTTAATTGGTTCTTGTTTCTGTGAACAAAAGCAAAAGAATGTGGTTCCATGGGTAGAATGCCCTACATAATAGAATGTTACCAAAATTAAGAACAGGAAAACAGAAAACATTGTCTACTGAGCATGAAATGTCAATGATATATGATATTTTTGTCAATGCTTTGAAAGTCTGAAAGTTTATTTCATGTTTAAGCCATGAAAGAAGACTGAAATGCAGATCAAAGAGAATTTTAATTCTAGCCTGTCTTGTAATTTGATCATGAGGAACAATATCAAAAACACTACACTTACTCTCAAGTATTGTATTTTGACCAAAATTGTGAAATTTTAAGCTACAATTATAAGATCTCACATCTCTCTTCTTAAGCTTCAGAATTTGTGAAGCCAAAAATTTGCCAAACTGCCATCTGCCATCAAGGCAAAACTGATCATCCCAAGCTATTGCAGTCTCAAGGAAGAATACTTAATTAAACTTCTTTGTTTGTTTGTTTTTGAAACATCCAGTAATTTTTTTTATCCTTCAGAGCTCCTTTTGCCTCCTGTAGTTGCTCTTGACAATCACTGTGAATGTGGGTGGTAAGTTTGTTTTGTATAAATTTTACTCATAGTCTAAGAAGTAAATCAAAGACATCAGGGTCACAAACCTTTCCTATTATCTTAAATTAACAGTTCCAGAAAGTCTTGTGATTCATAGAACTTGCTGAAAAGGGATTAGAGCTTCTTAAATGTTTTTACAAAGTCAACTTTAATTTTATGAAACTGCTTCTGATTTAGGAGAATTAGTTATCTTCTAACCTACATCTAAGTGCTCTGTTCAATTAACAAGACTTTGGCCGACCAAGTCAGAGTTTATCCACTGGTTATCTCACTTGCAAAAGGGGTGTTGATGGAATGCGCGATAAGTTCTTCTTTCTTCAAGTAATGCTCAGTCTCTACTCCTTCCAGAATAAAAGCTAAGAAAATATTCTGTGATCCCAGACAACTAATTGATTGGGGATGGCCTGCCCAGGTTTGAGCTGGAGAGTCAGTGATTGGATCTTGCCCTGGAATTTTATCCTCATGATCTCTTCTGAGCTGCAGCTAAATGTGTAAAAAAAAAAAAGGTGCCTAATTAGCTGATGTCATCTTAGTACTACCTACAACTTTGGGTGTCATACATGCCTTACCCAGCATGGGGTAAGAATAGGCATAGCCGGGCCTGTTGTGGAAAGCTGTTAACAGACGAGTAGTCCTACATGCTGCAGGAGCCAGAACAAAAGAGCTAATCATCTATGGCTGTGCACATGAGGTAATATACTTTCTTCCTAAATAAACAGATGGAAAGAGTTTGCAGTTCAGTTCTTTCCAAGGTAACAAATTATTTCATGTCTATGTTTTATAGTACCTAAACCAAAAGTTCTTCTCTTTAGGGAACTTCTATTTTCTTTAATTATTCTACCTGAACAACAAGAGGCTTGAGTCTGATGGGAATACATGTAGTGAAAAGTCAAAGTTAATTAGCTTTACTTATGATGCGCTGCATTTGGGTAATTTACCACTGTGGGAACACAATGGTAGTCAGACTTCTGGACAAGTGGTGTGATCCTAGAAAGGCAGTATTCTACCAGAAAAACATGCACAGAAATATTTCACCTTGCCTGAGTTGACTTCATTTGGTTCTCTCCATGGAGTTCTCAGTTCATGTAATTTCTTTCATTTCCACTTTATCTTTTCTTTAAGATGTCAGATGGCAAGAGAAAGTGATGGAGTGGTCTGAGAGTCCCTAGTGAACCCAAACACTGTGCCCTATTTAACTGTTATGTAAAACTCACAAATCAAATTCATTTTCTTTTTCTCTTATGATTTCCTAAATTATATGTTCTGCAAAGCTTCAAGGCTAAAACAAAGAACTCTTGATATGATCAAGGCAGTGATCTTTTGCCATTTCATAGGCAGGTGTTCAAATCAGGCTGTGAACATCACACACAGGGCATAGCAATCAGTCCTCAAACTGTTCTTTTATTATCTGATTAAGGGCAGATTACATACAAGCATGCCAAGTACATGATTTACATTATTAACATATAAAGCTTCAGCACTGAATATTGTTCCCAAGTGATTTTATTATTAATTTATTAAGCATGTGCCCTAGACTCAAAGTTTTTTTTCTCACAAAATGATAGCATTATCATGTAGTAATGCAATAGGAAAGGTATGAATCTCAGACATATTGAAGACATCGATCTTTTCAAATCAAGATGTAAGAAAGGTTGTCATATAATTCAGGGCAAATTCTGGAGATAATAAACATAGGCACATCTCTCTTAGTTTAACAAATAAATTAACAATTCAAAGTAGGTAAGTAGATAAAAACAGAAATCTATCCTCAAACAAGCGTACATGCCAATTTTATTTACCCATGTGATTTTGGAAAATCATAGACAATAGACACCAAGAAAAGAAACTTTTCCAAAGTTTTCCAAATCATAGTCATTTTTTTTCATCCTTGGGCCTGTTTTGTACACTTGTTTCACATGATAGTAAACATTCAATTACCTAAAGTCTTCATGGCAAAACAAGAACAATAAAAATATCTTCTTCCATGAGGAAATTTCAAACTTGAGGACTGTTTCTTTCGTTTCCAATTAAGAGATGAAATAGCCTATTTTATATTTTTAAGATAGAAATGAATTAATTATTACAAAATACCTTAAATGGTCATCTCAAGCTTCCTTTTGAACTCTCAGACATCATTATAATAAGAAGGGGTTCCTTGAGGGGCCAATGTTGTGATGGCATGTAATAGTGGCAGTCATAGAATTGAGCAATTCAGATTTAGAACTAATTTTCTTTGGTTATTAGTTCCCCAAAAGCAACAAATATAACAACAGAGTATAGACACTTATATGTGTTTTGAACCAAATTTAAGAAAAATACCAATCAGTTGGAAACATTGTGTCTAAAGTTACCAGCCAGGGTTACAGAGCCTGAATGATCATGCTAGAAGCCAATAAATGATGTCAGGATTGAGAGGACATCCATCTCACTGCCCTGTGCAGCCTTGTTTCTACCTTTTCACAGCATTTTGTGCTTGATTGCATTCATTCATTCATTCGTCAAATATTCATGCCAAATACAGTTTATTCATGCCAAATACATCAAGTATTCATGCCAAATACAGTGTGGGCATATAGGAATACCTTCCTAGAGTTTAATAATTATCCACTATTAATGAAAGACATACAATTCAATGACAGACTACAATAGAGAGAATTTAAAGTCTACAAGGTCATGGATGGTTACCCTGACAAAGTGACAGGAATAAAAGTGAATGCAAAGGTTTAATGGCAAAGGAGAGCTTGGTCATGTGAATGTTTAAAAGAGGTCTCATTTAGCTATCCTGGAATAATGAAAGCACAGTGAGAGCTGAGACCTAAGAGGCAGGCAAGACACTGCAGGGTTTTTAAATTTTTTAACATGGGGAATTGTTGCCTTTATCCTAAAGCAATGCAAAGCTGCTGAAGTTATCTTGAAGAAGTAGGGATTCTGCAGCATAAATTGTTTGCAACTCAAAAGATCATTGTAGATATAGAAATATGAATAAATAGGAAAAACCCACTTCTTATAGTGAGGCAAGGGGGAGAAATGAAAGTAAAACACTCAATTTCCATTTTGCAGCGATCTAGGTTCAGAGGTTCAAATATGATGTGGCAGAACTTTTGCTGTTTGATGATCACCACTTAAATAACACAGAAACAAAATAAGTCCAAACACTCCAAGGCTAAAGGAAAAGGGAAGAAAGAGCTGATCAAGGGTAAGTAGCTGAAGTAGCAGTGTGGTGTGAATAACAAGAATCTACCAATTTCTGCACAAATTGGCATTTGCCAATTAGCATTTGCTGTGCTAAAAATATAAGCATCGACTTTAACAACTATATTTTCAGTAGAGGAGACAGAAAATCCAAATGGAAAATCATACAATTTTGTACTCTTCTCCCACCACCCCCTCCACCTGACCTACACTATATTTTTGGCATGAATTACTGAATTCAGATGTGATAGACTCATGTGTTTATTTACTCATTTATTGTATACTCGTTGGGTGCTTCTTTTGGCCTAAGTGGTGAAGAAGATAGAAAATGTGTCTGGTCTCATTGTAGAAGATAATACAGATGAAATAAAGAAACAGCAAGTAAACAAGAAAAATATAATAATAAGAATTATATAGAGGATTAAAAATAGTGAGATGTGATAGCAATTGATGAGTGAATTTATCAAACTGGCTGCTCAGGAAAGGTTCATTGTAGTGGACACTATAGGTGTGAGCTACAACAGATTTTTCAGGGAAGATCTGAGGACCTAGGGGAATCAGTGATGAGAATATCTGAGAGAAGAGTGTTCCAGGCATGGTCATGGAACAGTGAAGAGGGTGATGTGATTTTAATAGAACCTCGTAGAACATTATAAACACTATGGATTTGACTCTGAACAGAGAAATATGATCTGACTTTCAAATCCAATCTGGCTGCTGTGCTGAGAAAAGACTGAGGATTGGGCTGGGGATTTAGCTCAGTGGTTCCGCCGCCTGCCTCACAAGCGCAAGGACCCAAGTTCAATCCCCGGTACCAAAAAAAAAAAGAAAAAAAAAAAAAAAAAAAAGAAAAGACTGAGGAGGAACATGAGTGGAAGTCTACAGATTCGTTGGAAAGTGATCTAAATAATTCAAGTGAGAGATGATGTTGACTTGGATCTAAGTAGTAGTAGTGAGCTTGAAAGGAGTTGGTTGGACTGTAGATAAACTTTGAAGGTAGAGCCAATTGAATTTGCTGATGCATTAGATGAAGTGTGACAGAAACAGAAGTCAAGAACTCTTAAAATTTTGTTCTGAGGAACTGGGAAGGATATAGTTGCTATTAATTGGAAAAGGAAAAGAAGGTTGTTTCTGTTGTTTTATTCTTGGTGATAAGGAAGAACAGACTAGATTTGAGATGTCTGCTATATAGTTCCAAGCCCACATATCTGAATAAGAATTTCAATGCAAAGGTTCAAGCTTAAGGTACAAATTCTCAAGAAAATGTAGTAAGGAAACTCGTAAGACTGAATGTAATTGCCAGGTGTACATAGAAATCTAATAACTGAGAAGAATTTCAAGGATGCTTTAATATTAACAGTTCAGGAGGCATCAGAGGAACAAAAAGGCAGAGAAAGAAGACTGTAGCTTCCAATAGTCCTACCATCTCTGCATCATGCAGAAGCCAAGTCAGTTGTGGAGTGGCCTCTTGAAGGCATAGCTCAGAGGCCAGGCTGGAGCTGACATCTTAGAAGGAAGAGGGTCTGTCCTTCAGGATGCAACCAAAGGGGAGCAGTAGATATGTCCTAGACCCCCACCACTCACAGGGACTCATGTAGAGAGAATATATGCTTCCATCTCCATGATTTTAGACTCTATAGATTTAAAAGATTGTGTCTTCTAAGAAGGCATCCTTTTACTGGGGTAAAATAAAATTCCCAATAAACTGAAAGCTATAACTGATGGCCTGTAAGTTTAGGTTCTTTGTGACAGCAGATAAAGGACTAATCATGACAGCAGGTAACTGGAAAACCAAGAGACTATGTGTGATTCAACAGAAGATTAGGAGGAAATTATCAATAATTAAATGCTGACTTCTAATATAATAGATATGTGGGCTAGCAGTTGACCTTAGACTTAGCAAAATGGAAGAAACTGGATGGCTCCAATGAATTAGTAGGGGTAAAACTAACTGAAGTGAGTTCAAGAAAAGGTAAGTGGAGACAAATTGGACAATGAGTGTAGACAACTGCTTTAGAAGAGTTTTCTCTAGAGAAAAATGGAGGAATAGAATCAAAATGGTAAAAGTATGCTAATGGAATACATCATGTTAAACAGGATAAAAATGATAGGAAAAAAGGAAAGATTAATGGAGCAATGTTCTTGGTAGGTGGGAAGGAAAGAGATTTTGTACACCAATGGAAAAGTTAGTCCTAGGAGCACAGATAGTTCATTCATCATAATAATGAGGCAGAGAACATGGGTACAGATGAAGACTGTGAGGTATATCTAGTGAGAGTTTAAGGAACTTCTCTAAATTCTCAACAAGAGTAGGAAGCAAGGTCATTAACTAAGAATGGCAATGCGTTGGAGTTGCTTGGGATTGAAGAAAGTCAGCATTCCAGTCCGAAGACCACTGGAAGGAAGCATTTTTGACCCATCTTTTGCCCCAATTTTTAATTCAGACTAAAATCTTGTGTCAAAATACCTCTAGAACAGTGATGGCAAACCTTTTAGAGACTGAATACCTAGACTGTAATCCAAAGCCCAAGTACCCATACTACAATCCAAAACCACTTATTTATTACAAAGTCCAGCACTGCAATTAAACCTGAATATTGAGATTTTACTTTAGAAAAAATCAACTCATACATTAACATCATTTTTCTTATAAGAAAATCACAGTAACACTTGTGCCATAGATTCATCACCACTGATCTGGAATAACCACTCTTCACTATTTACATCACTGCCCCACTGGGTTAAGCCATACCTATGCTTCCACCCCCATGGATTAATGCAGTAGCCTCCTAAGTGATGTCCTTAGTTTCCCCTTTAGTCCTTTACTGTCCCTCTTTTTTTTTTTTTTGGTACTGGGGATCCAACTCAGGACCTTGCACTTGCGAGGCAGGCAGCAGCACCGCTGAGCTAAATCCCTGGCCTTTATTGTCTTCTGATAAAACCATAAGAGAGATTTTTAGAGCAATTCCAGATCACTTGGAAGATCCCTCGAAGACACCAGTAGCTTCCCCTCGCATTCAGAACATAAGACAGATCCTTAAGTGGGTTTATTAAGGACTTACCCGGTTTCTGCCCCTATTATATCCCTGTCTGCATCCTGGGCCACTGTCCCCTTGCTTACTGGACACTTTGTTGTTCCTGGAACATGCTGAATGTGTTCCATCCTAAAGTGTGTTCCATCCTTTACACAACCTGCCCCTTTGCCCAGAAAGCACTTCCCACAGACATTTGCTTGAAAGTGACTGATCCAGTCATTACATTTGCAAGTGGCCCCTACCGAGCAAATTCAGATTGCCTTTCCCTTTCTCTGCTTTATTCTTTTTCATAATATTAAACTTTTATAATGTATCATGCAATTTATTTATTCTTAAATTGTCTTCCACAAAGGCACAGGATTTGGCCTGTTTTGAATGAATGGTGAGATAGAGTGAATGGATTAACAAAATGAATACAGCATCATTAACTGGCAGCATTGAGAGCCCACTCGAGACTAACAGTCACACATTTAACTTGCAACTTGGGATGCATCAGAAGGCATAATTTGAAAAAGTACTTTGGGTTGTTGAAGGGATGAGGGAGGATTGAGACAACTTCAAAGGCCTTACAGGAATAACAGTAAAGAATCACTTAGAACTTAATTGCCTTATAAAACATGTGGGTGCAGTTAGGTCCTGAGTCCTCTCCCTGTTGTATACCTGAGGCTAGTGTTAAATTGCTTCTGAAGATAGCTTGCTGATTTGAGACAGTGGCAAATTATTAGCCTTTCTGAGCTCTTTTTTGTGCACAGCTGCCTTTGGCTAAATCAGCTCTTCCAAAATTATTTAGAGTAGCAAGCTTCAGACTGCAACATTGGGTTAGACTGAAAAACAAATCATTTTTAACCTTAAAAATAAGCTTTTTCATGTTTACATGTTTTATATGTGCATGTAAGTACATGTGTGTCCTTGTGCTCTAGCTGTGAGAACACTGAATAATATATGTGCTGGCTCCCCAAACAATGTACACTCTAGTTCTACTCTAGGTAAGTGGGACAGTTCTATGTCTCACTATTGTCCAGACACCATGTTATATTTAAGGGAAAAAAGATATTTAAAAGTTTGATTTTGACCATATGTAAGTCAGGAGATGATAGTGTTTTCAGTGTACAAATTTCAATACATATTCTTCCCTTTAGAAAGAAATATGCATTGCTTTTTCCTCTCCTTTCCTCCCCTTCCTGTCCTTCCCCTCTACACCTTTCTTCCCCTCCCTTTTCTTTCTTCTTCCTTTCTCCCTCTCTCCACATACACAGTCATAGACACAAACTCTACACTTTGCAAGTGATTACAGTGTAATGAGAGCAATTAGGAGTTTTAAACTGTCTTCAAATTTGTTTGTCAGGAGCGGTACATATGATTCCTTCATAGTAACAGGTATAAATAGAAGCCCAGGATTATCTGATAAAGATCTACATTTGTTAACAACTTGCTTACCCTTTCTTAAATTAAATTAAATTTGGACTGAGTCTGTCCCTGGAGTTGCAGTTTCCAATCTAGAACAGTGACCTAATTTGGTCTTTAAACAAACTAAAAGTAAATTATTATAATTAGTTGCTAAAATGCAACCAGTTACACCAGCTGAGCTTCATCCAATCACAGGCTACCAACTGATCAGATGAAGGGCATGTAACCCAGATGCTTCATTACACTATACCCCTACCTGCAAATGCTGGGCCACAGCGAAGCTGTGTACGGCATTTCCCTTTTTCTATCTATAAATGCTGCTTTCCCCTCTGAGTGGGCAGAGCTCTCTGAACCTCTCCTGGTTCTGAGTGCTGCCTGATTCATGAACCATTTTTACTCAAATAAACTCCACGAAATTTAATGTGTCTAAATTCATCTTTTATATTTACAGGTAAAGTGATCTACCCTACACATGAAAGAATACCAAAGGAAATAGTCAAATAACTCGTCAATTTCTCCAACCTTAGGCACAAGATGATGTAATCAACAATAGTGAACTTTTTTTAAAAGGGAAAACTTTTTGAAATAATCTATTAATGTTTAAATTTAAGTATTTTCAAGGGGAATTACTTTGGAAGACGTTATTTTGTAGAAAATAACATGATGCCAATTTTAAACATAGAAACAAATCTTTCTCATGCTGTGTATTTAAGTGAAGAGAAAATTAATTTACAATCCCTTTGATGGCCTTTACTTTCATTAATTTGATTTATGTTGCATGTTGAGATCAGATATGCTGAAAGAGATGTCAGTGAAATCACTTGTTAGTCATAAAACCAACCCAGTGGGGGATTTTCTTTTTAAAAGAGCATTGTTAGTAACAATATTCCTGCACTAAACACCTTGCTGCAGAAAATAACAGAAATAACTTATGGGAGAAAAAAGTAAACACAAATATTTTTACAAACACTTTTTTTTTTAAAACGCCTTTACCATGATGCTTCTTTTCCCATAAATGCTAGTTGAATAATAGTTGAATAGTTGCCCCTCTGGGAGTAGTTTTTCAGTGTTCAGATGTGTGAGGATGTTCTGAGGTCTTCATGAGATGTGGAGGTTTTCGGACCACTGGAAAGCAGATTAGCGATCAGTGGGTACAGGATGTGGCCCAGGGCCCTAAATTTTCAAAAGACTCCAGAAATTCTCATTTAAGAGATCTGTGGTTTGAGAACAGTGTTCTAAACTGTAACTCTTGTGTTTATTCTGGTTAGCAGAGTTCAGTATGATTATCCTGACCTTAGCCTTAAGTTAACCAGGTTTTTTTCAATGAAAGCAGAGTAGCAGAAACAAGATCTTCAAACAAACCAAAAACAATGAAAGCAAAATAGAAACCAAACAAAAGTAAATTTCCTTTCTATGAGTGCGATTAAAAGGCTTAAATGACAAATTCTGCTCATGAAACATCTTATTGTGAACGATGTGCATTTCATACATGTACCATGGCATGTGGTAAATTGATGCTGGAAAGTCAGGAGAGAATAAAAAAGCAATCAGTGGGCGTTGGGATCACTTCAGTCTACAGTCTTAGAAAAGGTGTAAGAAGGATACAGAAAGAAAAGGCTCAATTCTAACAAAATTTAGAATGACTAATTTTGCATAAATTAGATTTTTTTTGATATTCACTTAGGCAGAAGATAAAATAATGTTTGCACTGAAGTATTTTTGGTCTTGTACCTGCAACACATAAGGTTCTCAAGGAGTTTTGTCTTTGGTTTGCTTGTTATGGTTCTTATCATATAACTTTATATGACTTTGCATAAAACCTTTGAGTCTGCTATAAAGGAGTTTTGGTCATAGGTAATTCATTTAATTTATTCCTCTTAGTACATACAACAGTCAAATAAAATAAAAGTATTTAAAATACTTTCATATCTCCTTCCATCCTCCTTACCATTTGATATTTGAAACATGTTTGATTAGGTATTTTGCTAATGTGTGGCCAAATAGTGAAGACAGCATCAACTTCTGCCTTGTAATTGTTGAAAGATGTTGATTTTTCGCATTTCTGTAGGGGGAAAGAATGTGAATGTAGCAAGGTGTTGGGAATAAAATGATGCAAAAGAAGTCATAAGACTAAAATGATTGATTTAAAACAGGCAGAAGATAGTTTTTTTGGTGGGGAGCTATTTTGTGCATGAGAATAAAAAGGAAAACATAACAGAGATTAGAAATCAAAAAGAATATTGGGTAGAGTGCCTAAACTTTGTCATAAAGGTGAGTTGGTTAAAAACTTTAAGAATGTGTTCAATATTCCCTTTGCCTGGTTTCATTTAGTGCCCACTCCATTTAGCATTAATTTAAGCATCAACAAGCGGCTTTATGCCTTCAGTTTGAAAAGTATTGGCTTGGGCTAATGTGGCGTATAAGTTTTGACAAGATTTTCTTAAACAGTCTTTTTTGGAGGCAAAAAGAGCAATTAACATAGGAACTGATCAAGTGTCATTGAAATCAGACTTCAGTTTGGTAGATGAGATAGAACTATTCTCTCTATAAAGCATGATCCTCTTAATATGTGAGTTTATAAGAGCTATGTCTTCTAAACTCTTACTCTGCTAAAAGCTTTTTGTTTTCTTCTCATTTCATTTTAATCCCTTTAAAAGTGATGCCTAGTACATATTTCCTCATGGATGTAAAGTAAAATATCATTACCTGTAGATATTACTTGCCATATAGGTGGGATTGTGTTGCAGATTTAAAATACCTTAAATATTTAATAAATTAACATAACTTCATA
>NW_004624777.1:148437-161809 GCF_000247695.1 Heterocephalus glaber
GAATGACAGTGAGGAGCCTCCTCCTGGGTGCTGGGACTGGCTCACTTCCTCTGCCCTAGGAGCAGTGGAATGGTGGTGGGGGAGCCTCATTTATCTTTCAATATTAAAATTTTGTGTGAATATTTTTTATTATCTAGTTTGAAAATTTATGTAGCAAAATCATTCTTTTCCATTCATGATCTTTGCTTTTGGGATGTAACCCTAGATTATATGAATATTTGCCCATGTATTTTTCTAGGTCTTTTGAAATCTCTTATTCCTAGGCTTCCATTTTCAAAAATGTGTAGGGAGTGATTCTTATATAATACCGTATCTACTGCTGTCAAATATTACTCTATTTGGAAATTATATTTGTAATTATATACATAGTTATAAACATATTGAGGACTACATAATTTATTTTTTCCAAGTGGTTAAACAGTGTCTGAATACCAATGACCAGTTATTTTCATCATTACTATGATAGGGTCTCTGAATCACATAGTAATTTGGTTTTTGGATTTAATTTGCTCACTGATTTATTTATTCCTGAATTAGAAATATATATTAACACTGGGTTAATTTTATTCTTAATTTTATTCTTTTTCAACATTTCTTTCCTATTAGTCATGCTTTAAAATGAGTTTTAAAGTTAATTGTCAAACTCCAAAATATTACTAAGGTTATTAATTTGGTAATGCCTTAAATTTGCAAGTACATATTTGAAAATTTACAAATGCATACTGTTGAGTCTTCCTAACCAGGAACATTGTTAATCTTTTTGATTATTTAATTCTTATATATCTTGAAACTAAATAATTTACAATAAACATTAAGTATTGGAAAACAAATATTTTAAGTATATTCAGAATTAAAATGATGCTAATGATGTACTGTCTTTTATTTTGACAAGGAAAAAAGAAAATAAGCAGAGGACAAATCTCAAAAATGTATATTTTATTTTCAGTTGTGTGTGATTTTTTTTTTAGAAACATCTCACTGCCAAGAAGGGTTTTTCAGGTAATGTTTAAAATATTGTGTGACAAAAATCTTAATAGCACATAACATTAAGAAACTTATTCACTTTACCAAATCATTAATGAATAAATGATTGATCTAATTGCAAATACCATGTAAGAAGATAAATGCATAGGACTGACTCTAATTTCATATATTTTAAAAAGTACAAAGTGCTAAAGAGACAAGATCAGCCAGTGCTTCATTATATCCAGCTGGCTTACTTTCACGTGTAACTTTGGAACAGGGTAATGAGTGGTGTAACAATATGTCCAAGCATACAGGGAAGCAGCATGTTCCACCAGAAGCAAATATCAGGAAGAGACTTGCCAAGATTTTGGGCTATGAAATGAATAAGTCATAGTGGAGAACAACTATGTTAACACATTTAGAGCCAGAAAAGCCAAAGAATAAAAAACATTTATTCAGGGTATTAATAAAATTGAAATTGATATTAAAGAAAAAAAATTAACAACCTAAAGTTTCCTAACCACTGACTTAAAATCTAAAAGTAATGAAAGACTGATGGATTTAATTACACAAAAATGAAAATAAGCAAAAAAGCTAGTAAATTGAAAAATCAGTTGAAATAAATAAAACTATATATTAAATTGCTGACATAAGCAAATACAGAAAAAGATGATTTCAAGTATCTCTAGAATGTTGAATTTTATCTATACTTCCTAAATTTCTTAATAAGATATCAAAATTACATAAACAATTGGATTTCTTATAAAACAGTTTTCAACAAGAGGTATTTTCTTACCTGCCTGCCAATCTATTTTTCTCCTATCCCAATTGTGGATTCTAATACGATTGCACTCTCTGGTTTTATCAATAATTAGATTCATGCCCAGAGGCAGGCAACTTAATATGTTTGCACTTTAATTTTCTTATCTATGAAACACACATTTAGTACTAAAATACAGCAATACATGTTTTAAAATTAGTTAATTCTTTATAATTTTTTCATTTCTCAAAAGCACCTAAATTTTAATTTTATCTTACATAATGTATTGTTCTTAAGAGTCATTATAGTAAAGTTGCTTCTCCTTTTCTTTCCGTCTTTATTCAGGTACAACTGAAAATAATTTTACAGATTTTAGGCATACAACTTGATGACTTGATATACATGAACATTATGAAATATTAACCATAATCGAGGAAAATAATTATCCATTTCCCTCTCGCCTTCCACCAACTCTTTCTCCTCCTTTTCCTTCTTTGTGTTAAGACATGTAAGATTTACCGTCTTAGAAAATTTGGAATGTAGGACATTGTTAACTATAGTTACACCACTGCACATTAGGTCCTCAGAACTCATTCATCACACATAAATGAAATTTTATGCCTCTGACCATTATCTCCTCAGTTTTCCTCCAGCTATTTTTCTATGACTTTTACTATTTTAGACCTGTATGATTGAAATCACCCAATATTTCTTTCTTCATAACGTTTATTTCATTTAGCATGGAATTTTCAGGAGGTGGGACTAAAGAGAAGGTACTTAGATCATAGGAGGACTGAACTTGGAAGAAATTAATGCTGGTCTCATGGAGTTAATTAGCTTTCTTGAGAATCACTTGTTATAAAGTGAGCCCACCTCACACCTTGGCTTCCCCTTCATGTGACCATATTCTTTTCTGATTTTTCACCATCTTGTGGTGCAGCCAGTGGTGTCCCCACAAGAAGCTGAAGAGATGAGCCTTCTAGGTCTTGGAATTTCAGCCTTTATACCTGAACCAAAGAAACATCTTTTCTTTATAAAGTTTGTAGCATCAGGAATGCTATTATAGCAACCCCAAACAGATTAATACACCTTTCTGACAAGGGAGGTAACATCTCTTTGTGGATTTGATCTGCGTATTCCTGATGGTTAGTCAGGTCGAGTACATTTTCATAAAATGTTTGGCTGTTTCTTAGAATTATTATTCAGATTCTTTGCCAATTTACTAACCAGGTAATTCTGTTGTCATTGAGTTCTTTATATATTTTGAGTATTAACCTTTACCAGATATAAGCTTTGGCAAAGTTTTCTCACATTCTGCAGGCGGCCTTTTCATTTTGCTGAATGTTTCCTTTGCTGTGCAGAAGCTTGTTGGTATGAGCCAATTCCCTTTGTCTATTTCTGGTTTTGTAGCCTGTACTTTTGGTGCCATATTCAAAAAAGGATTGCCAAGATGCTTTTCTTCTCTCTCTCTTTTCTTTGCTGTTACTTTTTTAGTTTTAGTCTTTATTTTGGGTTGAATTTTGTACATGATGTGAGATAAGGGTCTGATTTTATTTTTCTGCATGTACCTCTTCAGTTTTCTCAGCACTATTTATTGAGAAGACTATTCTTTCCCTGTGTTCCTGCCATCCTTGTCAAAAAATCATTTGACTATAGATTAATTGATTCATTTCTGCATTCTCTATTCCATTCTATTTGTCAATATGTCTTTATACCAATACCATACTGTTCTGATTACTATAACATTGTAACATATTTTGTAATAAAGATGTATGGTACCTTCAGTTTTGTTCTTCTTGTTCAAGATTGATTAATTTTTATGAGTCTTAATTTTATTTCTAAAATAAAAGAGTTGGGCTAGATTAAACACTGTAGTGTAAATGTTAATTAAAATACTTAAATTGGAATGCCGTAATATATAGATTAATAAAACTTACTCGACTTTAAAAAAATGTCTATCTGTTGAATATTTAGAAAATTCTTAATTCAATAAGTTAATAAAAGAGCCCTTACAAAATTTCTGAAGGGATGCTGAAAATGCTGGTGAGTGGTCATTTAAAAGATACTATCAACATCTACCAATTACAATTTTTTTCTAAACTTAATCCTATTTCTTTTAAAAATTCAGTGACACATTGATTGTCGAACTGCTCCAAGCTTGAACTTTCCATTACATAGACAACAAAATTCAAAAAACATCTGCTCACTGTTTGTAATTGTGCTCCATAGTGCACAAAAAATCCAACTGGAAAAACCTCATAGGACCCAAGAGTCACGTATTGCATTTCACTTCAGACACAAAGGGATGATGCTTCAGCCTAAGTGCCAGCCTTGCCCAGACAACATATAGTGGTTGTGTTTGTTCATTAAAATATTCATCATTGTACTTTTTTGCAATTTTTTTGCATGAAATATTATAACCATGGCTCCAAAGAAAGTGATAGCAGCATTAAAGCCAAGAGGATAACTGTGAGAACCACAATAGAATTAAGAAAGAAATCATTGTGAAATTTGTTAAAGTCCTGGAAAAGTGATTCTGTAAGTGTAATTTTGGGGCCTCAGAACCAATTATTTGGTTTTCCATTATTTCTTATGGGAAAAATATGTTCAGTTCTTGAACTTTTCAGTGTTTAAACATGAATTTGGAATGAATTGTGTTTGACAACCACGGTATCACTGTAAAGGCTATTCTTCTAGGTAAGGAAAACAACAGGCAAGCTACATGTATCTTAATTCCAACAAGGTATTCTATGGTATTTTTGACAAATTGTATCTTCAAAGGATGACAGGTAGTAATATGACTAGGTAAATTATTTGGTGATCAAATAACCAAACCCCAGGAATTCTAGCAACATATTTTGCCCTGATACTCCATTTCTCAAACCAACCCAACAAAAAAATGTGTTTGATGAATATCATAGATGTTATTTTACATTCGAGTGCTGGATACACATGCAAAAATATGCCTTAGCCCTGTCATGAGCATTACTGGCTCCTAAATTGTAGCTTTTTGACTGTACTTCCTCAGTCCTTGTCCCATGTTGGTCCTTAGAGTCAGTGTCCACTTATTCCTTTGGATTCCTCTGCATTCTTTGTGTGCATGGTCAAGCTTTTATTCCTATATTAAAAAATCAAATACCTACCCAAGTCAACAGCAAGAAGGTGAATTATCTAAAATTTAATCATTGAAAGAGTGTAGTGGAAGTTCTGATTTTGGGTAAGAGGTATAATTGTACTTATTTCAGCCTGTGTGTATTTCCAGCTCTAAAACCTGGACAGATTCTTGGAAAGTTAGTAAGTAGTAGTTGGAAATGCAGGAAAAAGACCAGCATTTAAACTGCACCAAGTTGACTGATTTTTACCGTGCTCCTCCAGAGTTCTGGGCTGGGTGCAAGGTGGTCCCAAAGCCAGAAGAGGGCACCAAGGTGCAGGGCTCTGGTTGAAGGCCTCCAGCTCTACTTTTATTTTTATTTATTTATTTATTTATTTTTTAACTTTTATTTTTTATTAAATTATTTTATTGGTACATTGTAGGTATACAACACAATTACATTTCTCACTGGGAACTGTACCTTTACATGATGCATCTTGGTTCTTATTTTTTCCCCATTCTTAGCCCTCCCTTCACCCACTCCACACTTCCCTATTTACAAAGACTTTATTTCCATTTTTTCCAGTTCTCATCAATTTTCCTTTCCCATCTTTCCTTTCCCCTGTCCCTCCCACTACCCCTACCCCTTTGGACCTTTTCTTCCTATTTTGCATTATCGATTATTCATTCTAATCATTGGTACATTTTAGGTATACAATATAATGACATTCATCATTGGAAATTTGCACCTTTACATAGTCTCTCTCGGTTCTTATTTTTCACCCTTTCCAGGCCTCCCTTCAACCCCTCCATTCCTCCCTATTTACAAAGATTTTGTTCCTATTTTTCCATTTTCTCACATTAATCCCATTCCCTTCTATCCTTTCCCCTAGCCCTCCCACTTCCTTCCCCTTACTTTTATAAATGACAAAGAGGTCTCCAAAGACTCAGAGTGGGGAAGTCCTTCCATTTCTGTACTTTTTCTTTCTTCTCTTGCACCTCAGCTTCCAGACAAACCCACAGGGGTTATAAAAACAACGGCAAAGTGATGGCAGTGGAGATCTCCAGTTACAGAAGCCATGATCCTGAGAAAGCAGAAGAAACCCTTGCTGTGATTCTTCTCCCTGTCATACTCTCCATTGGCTCTAGACATGGGTGAAGTCAAGGAATTGAACAGTGAATGGAGCAATCAAAACCGAACTAGTAGGCAGTTTTATGGGAGTTAAATAGGAATAAAGTTATAGACTTGAGACTCATTCTTACACAGTTAATAATATATTACTTGATTGAAAAACACCTATAATCTACATTTTCATATTTTAAAATTTGGAATGTGTTTTATATTAGGGTTGTTTATGTATACTTTTTTATTTTATGTTTTACATTTGAAAATGTTTGATATTACATATTATGAGAGTAGATTCAGAAGTGGAGAGAAAGAAAATACTAAGGATTCAATCTTAAAATTTGGGATTTTTCAGGAAGATGAGGACTTAAGAATGATAGGAAGCCATGGAGGAGAGCAGAATCTCAGCCATCTCTGGAACTACCTACTCATTTCCTTCAGCCAGCTACTTTCACTATCCAGTCCAGAGGGATTAAAACCACATGTAAAACAGCTCATGTCAATTATTTTTTCTATCAGTAAAAGTTTAAAATAAATTACAAAGCAAATTTTTGTGAAATATCCATAAGACACTCTTTCTCCTACCCTTGATGCCTAGAACATTCACTTGCTCTGATCTTGCATAACTACAGTGTAGGGTAAGAGGTGCTGAGGTAGCATTCCACAAAGAGGACATTATTCCCAAGTCAACCTCACTGCACCCAGTTTTCCCTGAAACAATTATGATTTCTACATTGATAAATTCACCCTTCAATGTCTGATCATTTTCTTGCTGATCACTGAACATTTTTTGTTACAACTTCATTAAAGGCTTGCTTTCTGATTATTGCTAGACTGCCCACATTACTAGGGGAAAACCTTAGCATAGCAATTCATTTAGGTCCAGGACTTAACCGAACTATTCTGTTACTTTTGGTTTTCTAGGCAAAATAATCAAAATTGTTATACTTTTTGTGAGGGGTTACAGAGTCAAGATGAAATGCCATGTGCTTTAGAAACGGGTAGTCTCTAAATCATGTGAAGCAAGGACTCTTGAGTGGAACCTATAGCAAAGAAACTTCCCCAAATGAAGGACAGATGAAGAGTAACAGATGTGATAAGAGTTGGTTTCCTTGAGACTTTTAAGAGATAAATTAATAGGTGAAGATACTAGATATATTAAGGAAAATAATTTGAATTTAAAGAAAATTCTCTCATATTTAAAGGAATGTAAGAGAGCACCAGTTGAATAATGAGAATAGCCAGCAATGGTTCATTCTAAACTACCAAAGATTATTTTTGAAAGATCATAACATAAGCTAAACATAGCTGTCCAGAGCCTTCTTTTTCTGGCTAATGGGATAATTAAAATGGATACATTTCAATTATAGCCATGACTTATGCAATTTAAAATGGCTTACAGGAAAATAAACATTATTATTTAAGGGCGTTTTAAAGAAATGTATTATCAGATTTGATTGAGGTGATGTAGAAACGTCACAGAGGAGCCCAAAAAATGAACTTTTAAAAACATTTAAAAATTATAGGCCTGAAAAGAAGCAGATAAAGGCATACTGTATTGCTTTGGCAATATTACACTAGTAATTACTCTCCACACAGGTGAGCAAGTAGGAACATTTGACAGACCACAGGAGTTTAATGCCTATAAAATTAGCTTTTCTTGAGTTTATTAGCAGATGTGTAGTATTGGTTACCTCATTTTCACTCTCATTAAGTAGAAACTGTGGCTGTGTTAGATGAATGGAAACTAGTCAAAGTTTTTGTCTCCATCAGAAGATTTACAGATACTATCTATTAAATTTTAATTAACATATATAACACAAGAAGAGAAATATGACATAAAATATATTTGATTCAAGCTAGAACTTTTATTTCTGATATGATAGATAAAATGTAACTTTTATTTTAATCCTAGTTTTTACTTAACCATGTAGTTTGCATCTCAAAAACTTATGTAGTGAATTACTGCAAAACAAGTTGAATACTAGTCAGTAAATATTATCACAATTTTCTCTATTTTGATGAAACTGAGGAATCTCCCTTGATTTTTCTTTTTAATTTCATATCTGACATCAATTTATCGAGTCTTCTTCAGCTCTCTTTTAAATATATAACCTTCAGCTGACCTTGACTGACCATTTTTCTGGAGTCCAGTCTCCCCTGTGTCTAGCAAGGCCTTTACAATCTGGACTTTGAATGACCCTTAGACTTCATCCATTCTTGTCCAGTCTCCATGGCTAGTTTTTCCAGTCTCGGTGTCTTATACTTTTACTCCTGCCTGGAGTGTTTCTCCCCAGACATTCCTACCTATACCACTTGGTTTTATTCAACACAATATTTGGTTTCTAGAATAGATCAGGCTGTCCCTCAAGAAGTCTTGTCTATTGGCTCCTTCTCTGACCTGAATATTTGAATGAATGCCAACAGCATGACCACTGAGGCTGTCTGACCACACTACTTAACATTGTCAGCTCCTTCTGTTCCTATCACCCAGAATCTTCTGTGACACCTACTTTTCTCTATAAGACATATCACCTTTTGGCACACTACAGAGCTTAATTATTTACCATCCAGTAATTGTCTTTGATATCTTGTGTCTAGTTAGATATAGATATTAACCATATAGTGAAGAAAGAAAATGTTCTAAAATGCTGTAGAAGACTAGGGACTACGAAATGACTCAGTATAATTACCAATAAGTGGAAGAGTTGGTTATTTTTCCATGATGATTAATTTACATCTTCTTCAGAAATTGAATTTCCAACCCTTATTTGGATGCATAGTCAGTCATAGAGGACCAATGAGATTAATTTCCATCCAGATATGGCCATGTGAATATTCTTCACACAGAAAGAATATGGGCAAGCCAAAATAATGTGCACAATTGCAAATCAGGCCCTCCAAGGGAACTAATCCCTCTCACTGAGGTATGGATGTGATGCAAGATCCTGTGTAGTCAACATGCATGCAGGATTGAAGTGTACATAGAAATAGCAGATCTGCCCTATCAAATCTGAACTCTAAACACCTGGTCTGGTTTTTGAGACAATAAATAAAGTCTCTCACTTGTTGAATTGTTTTTTTGGATTTATTTTAGTATAGCACTGTAGACTTTACCACTATTACCAGAGATTGTGAAACAAAAATTTACAATATTTATTCAAGTTTTCATATGGACAGCATAACAAATCAACTTTTGCTTAGTCTTTGGATTTGAAGAACTTCAAAACTTTACTAGATTGTTGTATAGTGTGTAATGCAGCCAGGGAGGAAAACAATAAAAGACTGAATCGTGTTCTTTTGTTCCTACTAGGTAATAAATATATTTTTTAATTATAGGAAGCCTTTGGTTCTCTCATTTCTTGATGTTCTGAAATTTCATGAGGTTTTAAATTTATTGTCCTTTGGAGCTAGATGAATCCTTTCAATTTGAAGACATTAAGTGTCCTTCGGTTCTGGAGAATCTTCCTTCTCTCTTTAATAATCCTCTCTTCCTCTAATTCCTATTTGTTTTTGGTGTTTGGGGTTCCTTTTTTCTGGGTCTTTTTTTCTGATTCTTTATGCC
This sequence comes from Heterocephalus glaber, assembly GCF_000247695.1. The sequence continues at coordinate 157,946 of NW_004624777.1, forward strand.
TCCTACATCTTCTCTCACATTTTGATTCATTTTCTGTCAAACTTCTGAACTCTAAGGTAGCCAGCAGAAAACATGTTAAAAAAATAGCACTGCATGTGAAACTTAACTCTCTTTCTATATGAGAACTAAGAAAGAACTGTATGTCCTCCTTGTTTGTTTGTTTTTGGTGCATTTTAGGGCTAGTAACAACACTTTCCATAGATTTATTGTTTCTAGTTTCTGACAGATTAAGGTTACAAATGCGGCCACTTTGTGGCAATTAATGTCCACTTGGTTCTCCCATGGTACCCAGCTATGTAGTGAGACATTACACTGAATGTTTCTATGAGGATGTTTTTGGGTAGGATTAACATTTAAATCAGTAGAATTTGAGTAAAGCACATTGTTCTCCATACTGTGTGTGAGCCTATTGAATCAGTTGAAGGTTTTAGAAGAACACAAGGCTGACTTTTCCTGAGCTAGAAGGAATTCTGCAGCAGATGGCCTTTGGACTTCAACTGTTCTTTTCTAGGTCTCCAGCTTAACAGCCTGAAGGCTGGAATGACAGATTTTAGATTTGTCCGTCTTTATAATCATATCAGCCAATTATTTAAAATAAGTCTCTCTCAAAACACACACACACACACATACGGAATTTCTATTTCTCTGGAGAATTTTAATATATCCTTCAATGCTCTAGTCTCATTAAGATGATGATAATGATCATGAAATTGGTAATAATAGCAGGTCCATTAACCATATGACTGGCACAGTTTTAATATTTGTGCATGTTAATTCATTTAACACTTTCATAGGTGAGTATTGTAATTGTGTTGCCTCTGTAAATAAGGAAATCAGACAAGAACTTGTCCCAAGTTGCAGAATTGTTAGAGAGGAGGTGGAGCTGGGATGTAAACTCCAGTTAATGAATAAAATACCAAACGATTTTTTTGTCATATCAATCTAACAATCATATATTTGAGTTTAGACCTTCAGGTAAAAGAAGTTTTTCCAGATTAAAAAAATGTACGTGTTTATCTTTGGAGCCCTGTTGAAGTCCTTTGAACATTTTATTGGCATATGTTTTAAATAGTCCTATTGCAAAGGAATTTCCTTTGTTTATTTCTAATTCATGACTTCTGTCTTTCTCCTTAAGCCACTGCTGACCTTTATCATTTCTTCAAGCTGTAAGCAAACAAGAGATATTCTAAATTAACCCCAAATTTCCGACTTGGCAGAACTGTATCAGAGATAATGCCCTGATAAATAGTGAGCAAGAGGTAAATATCAGGGGGTTATTTAGTCAAGCCCTTTGTTGAAACTGTTCAAAAAGATGTTAACCTGAATTGGGAGCTAGGAAGGAGAAGGGAGGAAGCTATATAGTAAGTACTACTATTTCTTCTCCTCAAGACTGTTTATTACTGAGTTATTGTTGAAATGTTTTAGTATTAAATGGTTAGGTCAAGATATCTAATCATTGGAACATATATAGAACAATGTTACCTTTGATGCTGAAAGCACAGATAAAGAATGTGGAATATTTTATATTATTTCTTAAACTACTTTTCCACAGAAAATAATTAGAAAGCAATCATTATGGTTTTGAAATTCATATTTATTTTAAGTTATGTAATATGAAAAAACTTTCTGGGCTTTCTTTCTAAAAGAAGGAAGTTCATATTTTACAGTAAACATGATTCCATTTTTTGTTCATTGATATTTGTTTTATACATTCTTTAAATTATTACTCCTTTTAAAGACTGTCAGAAATTCAGTGTAATTCTCCTTTATTCCTTGAGAGAGATACATTGGCTTCTATCCTAAACCACTTTTTTGCCTTTACTGAAAACAGAGAACATACATATTGCCAAAAAACAGACGAAAGCTGATTCTGTAATTCTTAGCTGAACACCCTAAAAATACTCAACTCCCCATCCTTGTTTGTTTCCACTTTGCAGAGGAAACATTAAGTAGTTGTAATATTCATCTGGTCACTTTCTATTGACAGATCACAAGACCTTTCAGAAAAACAACTTGGAAAAAAGAATAAAAAATAATTTACTGAAACTATATAGACGTAGGGAAATATTAGAACATCAGTGAAAGAAAAATGACTATACTGTTAAACTATTAATATGTTTGCATAAAACCAGAATTTTAGGCACTTTTAATTTTGTCATTAGTATAAGAAAATTCATTCAATGGAGATATGCATTTTAAAAGCCAAATTGGACCTTTTGAAAATCAGATCCAAATGTTTGTGTGTTTTGGGAGAACTTGTGAAGAATAGTTTCAATCACATGGTCTCCATTTAAATTCTATCCACATGACTTTGGACCCTACAGGGAGCCCTTAAGAAGAGAGAAGTAGGTTGGTGCAGGTGTCAGGATGAGATCAAAGTACAACAGACCATCTTCAAAAAATGGAACAGGAAAATAACAATCTGTAGTTAGACATGCTGGTACTTTGATACTGACACCAACTTCAAAAAAGCCCTCAGTGAATTTATGATCTACAGTTATTAAACACAAATACATTGTATATTGTAATTAATCAATTACTTATTAGAGCATTTAAATAATTACAAAAATCATTCTTATGGTAAGGAGAATCATGACATCTAGTTCCCCATGATAGCTTCTTAGTGAGAAATATCACCTGTAGGTGAAATTTCTCTGTGAGGAAACAAAATTGAACTATGTGTTGTTTCTGGAGCTTACACTCTAGGTGGGAAGCTGACATTGTGCCCTCAAATTAAAGGTGGGTCTTTTAAACTGTGATAAGTTCAAAGGAAATGGAAGTTAGTCCTAGAAGAACACAGGATAGAGAGACTTGACCTAATATGGAGAAATAAAGGATATGAAATCAGAGGGCTAGGGAGGAAGGGATTAAATAGGTAAAGGTGGGAACAATGAGAGAATCTACATTGAGATGCAGCACATGTACAATCCCTGTACAGGGAAGAAAGCCAGGAAGAAGGTGCAGGGGTGGGGGTGGGGGACTGGAGAAGACAGAGGATGGGTAAAGGAGGTGAGGAGTACAGCTGGAGAGGCTGACAGGGGCCCGATATTAGAGCAGTGTATTGTTAAAGACTTGGGTCATGACTGAAAAGGGAAAAAGAATAGGTTATAATTGGTGTGTGCAGGGGGATAAAAAGTGTTATAGGATGCAATAAGATTTGTATTTTTTAAAGGTTACCCTACTGTAGAGAGCTGGTTAGACAAAGATTAAGATAAATTCTGGTAGCCTAGTTAGAATGAATCTAAGTAAAAAATGATACTTTTTAACTTAGATGACCTGTGCAACCATCACCACTATGGAGACATATACTTGATCCCAAAAGTTTCCTTTCTGTCATCCATTCTTTCCATAACTCCATTTTCCCCACCATTCCTGACAACCAAGGATCTGCTTTCTGTCTCTATTCAGATCCAGATACTTCTTGTAAGACATTCTGATCCTTTGCTATTTTTGGAAAGTATAAATTGCACTGTAGCAAATATCCTACTAATAGAAATTTGGACATATGCATTTGTAACATGAAAAAAATCAAGTATTATTGCCCTAAAATTATATTTAAAGCTCATTAAGTTCATTGCCAAATTCACTGCTGAAAATTTAACTAATTTACAGTATGACTGTTAGTGGTAAATTACATACACCTTAACGAAGCTGAAGTAGCCATCAGTTTTTAAAAAACCAAAAAACTTTGTCCAGTACTAAGCAAGAATACTATTGGTGGTGAAATATCTTCATATTATATTTTAGGAAAAAACAAGTATTAAAATAATTTCTGTTGTGTTTCAATTTCAAAAATATTTTATGAGTATGTGTGTGTGTAAAATAGACATGTCTAGGTTGCCCCCAGAGGCATGGAGGAGCCTT
>NW_004624777.1:194136-212497 GCF_000247695.1 Heterocephalus glaber
AAAAAGAAACAGCTTAATGTGTATTATGAATGCTATAATCACCCCTATGTGTAACCACACAAGAACTTCCTTCAACTGAGGATACTCTGCTTTTAATTGTTTAATACAAACTCTGATAGTATTATATGAAAAGGAGAACACTATGACTTCTTTCAAATTACTTCTTATTAAAGACCATTTTCTGATGCTTATCAAAATGACTTTTTAAATAGTTTCAAACATTTACTGTAAATATAGGTATGCCAAGTTGTATAGGCTATTTAGAATGTAAATTGGGATATGTGGGAAAATAACACAGGAAGATTTGTATTTGAAATGCATTCTGTAGTTTAAAAAGAATGTTTCATTTTCTTTCTTTAAAAGAATTAGCATAATATTTAAGTGATTTTTATTAATTTAATTATTTTAAGTAGAAAAATTACTGAATATCATTCACTAATGCAAAGAACTAATAAAATTACTTATGAAAATTTTGAACACATCTTTCATACTTGTATCTAATGTTTTATTTCTGATAATGCTTTACAAAGGAGATTCAAATGATGAGGAACACTGTAAGTATGAAAGAATAGATACCCACCAGCGAACAGGAGTGATTGTGCTATCTGATCACATATTTTAGGTATTTGCTTTCTTTTTTGAATCTGGGACACATGTCTGTCTTCAGCTACTATAATACATAAACTTAATTCTTTATTTGTACAATGTCCTGCTCCTCAGGAATTTAAATGTCAGTAGGAATACTGATACTGATGAATACATATGACATCATAAATGTGTTTAAACATAGTTTAACCTTTCCAATTTTTTTATAGTGTGTTTAGTATTGGTTCATCTGATGGAGACCTTTTCAGAAGTGTGATTTCATGATTTCCCTGGGATGGACCAATGGTGATGCTCTTGATGTTGAGTTGTGGGGTGGGAAGCATGGAGACCAGTGCCCAGGCAGCAGAAATACCACTGTTACCTTCAGAAAAGACTGGTGAATATGCACGAGTAAAAATGAGGTAGCAAAACCCTGAGTAGGGAATGAGCCATGTTTAGACTCTATTATAGCTACTATTTATACCATCATCAAATTAATTTAATTCTCACTTAGACCCACCCATGTGTCAAGGGGAAGTTGTGTGAAGAATGCAGAAGTGGTAGACATTGCTATAGTAACCTCTTCATGTTGCACCAATGGTGTATACCCAAGTTCTCCAAGAGGGTAGGACTCCATGAGGTTGTGAGAAAGCTTACTGCTGCCCTTTTGGGAACCTTTTCAGCATCCAGAAATCTTAGGAAGATCTTTTATGTCTCTTGGGTGATGGCAGGGATGTCTGTGACCTTATCTGGAGGAAGGCTGCTAGTCCTATCTGCCTTGTGCAGCATTGTATCCATCGCACATAACCCTTCAAAGTTTGATTGTGCCTCTTGTTCAGTTTTGTTTTATAGGGAAAGCAACATAATAAAGGAAGCCACTAAGGCAGGAGGAGGTGGATTTACAGAAGGAAACAGGAGAGCAAGCTAAGAAAAAGATGTGGAAATTGAAAGAGACAGAACATTTTAGAAAATGGGCAGAACAAAGGAGCCAATCTGACCCTTGCACCCTTGGGAAGGTCTGCATCTGTGGAGAGGGTGCTGTTGTTGGGTGTTCAGCCTTGTAAATGGGAGCACCTGAGGGCCTTGAATGGAAGTGAGTGGACCAAGGCTGAAGGGGAAATAGTCTTCCTCACTCAAGTCCATAATCTTAGGCTGCAGGGAAACCATTGTGCACATCCACAGTGCGAAGTGCTAAAAACAGGATGCGGTTTTCCTGCACAAGCCAGGCCTTGAGGAAAACCATATTTTCTTTTTAAAGGTGACACATTTAACACTTAGAGTTAATGTATGAGCCTAGACTGTATGAACAGAAATAGACTAGTCCTCTCGAAACTGAATGACCATATGAAGCATGGTTTTCCATCATGAGAGATTATAAGGTATATTTGTTGCTTGGATAACTCTCAAAGAATAAGAAACGTGTGAAAATGCTATACTAGGTTTCTTTAAATTTTTGTAATCAAAAATGTGTATTTTGTTTCCTCATAGTATTTGCTGTTATTAATGTCATGTTGCCTTGAACAGTAATTCTATATTTAACCATTAAATACTGAAGCCAGTGGTTTCCAACTTAGGATCAGACTTTATTCTAGTAGGTCCTATTTTATTTGATTTCCTGGAAGGTGATACAAATATTTCCAAAGAAAGTATGTCTTGTAATGGATATTGAGTCTCTCTGCCTAGAGAAAAAAATCTTTTGGTTATTAATAATATAGAAATTTGTAATGTGCTATGATCAGAATATTTGTATTTCTCAAAATTCATATATTGAAATCCTAAGCTTCAAAGTGATGGTATTGGGAGGTGGAACTTTTAAGAGGTGATTAGATCATGAGGGCAGTGTCTTTATGAGTGGAGTTAGTGTCCTTATAAAAGAGACATAAGGATGACCCCTCATCCTTTAAAATGTGAGGACACAGTGAGAAGATGTCTGTCCACAAGTCAGGAAATGTGACCACACTTGAGGTTGACCCTGCTGGTGACTTGGTCTTGGGCTTTCCAACCTCCAAAATTGTGAGACACAAATCTCTCTTGTTTATAAGCTATTCAGTTTATGATATTTTTTTACCCGAGCCCAAAGAGTGTAAGATATAAATATATCATAGTGTCATAGATTATAGACAGTGCACTCAGGACACTAATAGTTTTCCTGGCTCTGTAAGCTCTAGATTTCTGATCTCAGATGGAGAAATGATCTACAATTTTGTTCAATAAATGTTTCATTTTTAAATATAAAGTTTTAAGTTTAGTATACATACTTAAAAGCACAAAAATTCTAAGCATACACCTGGATTGATTTTTACATGCTGAATACATGCATGTAACCAGTAATCATGTAAAGAAATGGAATATTTGCCCTCCAGTTCCCACATGTTTTTATCCAGTAATTAGTCCCCCATTTTCCATTTGTTTGTGAATTGTACATAAATGGAATCATAAAAGAGGTTCTCTACTTTAACTGACATTTTGTAAGCAACTCATGATGTTTGTCTATTTGGTTATGTGCAGTTGTACTTTATTCAATTTCATTCTTCTATATAATTCCATGTATGCATGTAACAGAAATTATTATTCATTCTACTTTAATATATTTGGGTTGTTTAATATATTTAATATATTTCGGTTGTTTCCAGTCTTTGGCTAACAGAAATAGTATTATGGTGATAATTCTTATACATGCCATTTGGTTAATATATCTATGCATCTCTGTCAAGTACACGGAAATGGAATTGCTGAATGACAAGGCATACATATGCTTAGATTTTGCAGATTCTACCAGAATTCCAAAATTGTTTCACCATTTAAATTTGAGGAGCATTCAAAGAGATTTCTAGTTGCTCAACATCTTCACCAATATTTCATTTTATTTGACTTTTTTCAGTTTGGACCATCAGTATATGTTTAAGAGTATCTCTTAGTGGCTTGAATTTTCATTTTTCCAGATGTCTGAAGAAGTCAAGCACCTTTTCATATGCTTATAAGCCACGAGGATATTCTCTTTTGAAGAAATTATTCAAATTTAAAACTATTCAGTTTTATTTGTCCATATTTCTACTGCATTATTGTCTTTTTTTCTTATGGCTGGGTAGGACTTCACTAAAATTCTGGATCATGTCCTCTGATGTATATTTTGTAGTTGTCTTCTACTATATGGTTTGCTTTAGATTTTCTTTGCAATGCCTTTTGATGAATGGAAGTACTTAGTTTTAAAGTAGTCCAATTACCAATTGGGGTGTGTGGGTGTGTGTATAAAATTTGAAATCTAAAATCCTTTGGAATTGATTTGTGATAGTCAAAATTCATTTCCCCCCACCATAAGAAAATTGACATGCCTAGGCACAGCACCTTTGGGAAAAAATTTTTCCCACTATACTGTAGTATAGTTATTTTCCTAAGTCAAAGGACATCAATCAGAATTTGATCAGAGAAGCACCACCACTGAAGATAAACATTCACATAAAGATTTATTATATGGACTTGCCATTCATCCTGCAATCATGTGGGCTAGTTGAATGGTTTATATGAGGCAGTTGTTCTGTGTCTGGTCCTGGAGAGAAAAACATAAAGGAAGCACTGTCATAGGTGAGGAAAGTAACATCCCCTGGACCCTGCAAGGATGATCTCATGGGCACTGATAGTCATGAAGGAAAGTGATCTGCTCCAGGGCTCAGAGGAACTGAAGCAAGAACTACTGAGCTGCCCACCTGGCTGCTGGCCTACACCAAGTGAGCCGCCAGGTAAATGACAGGGTGAGTGAACTGCCACAGCATCTCCCACGTGGGTGCACCTTATGAATATTCTGAAAAACAAAAATGTACTCGTTGCTTCACTCCCAGGTCCTAAATCTCATGCAGAATATCTCTTATGACTCATGCTGACTTGGAAATATTCAGGAAAGGGAACACTAAGAAACATAATTCTGGTGTAGTTGTGTTGACAAAATAAAAACTCACCACGTGTTGCAAGTGTGGGTCCCTTTCTGAACCCTGGCTACATCAATTTGTCTGTTCTTGACACACACTGTGCTTCCTTTGTGTAGCTTACTATAGGCTCCATATCTGAGACTATAAGTCTTCCAGACATTTTTCTTCTTCATACATCCTTAAATTGGCTAATGTCTTTTGCATTTACATGACATTTTGTCCATTTTAAAACAAATTGCCAGGATTTGACTGGGAGTACATCACATCATTTAAAGCGTAATTGACAAATTTGTATTATTTAATCTAAGAACATGATGTATTTTCTCATTTTTTAGGTTATGTTTAATATCTATGTGTTTACATTTTCTGAGTGAAATTATGACATATCTCCCATTAGCTATGTTTTTTATGTCATTTGAAGGTTTATATTTTGTAATCATTTATTTTCTATTTTTAATTTATAGATGCATGTAAATAGAATTTTTGTTTGGATGATATTGGAAAATTTTGCTAAGCTTATTTTGATTGTGATTTTCTGAATACTTTTGTGGTTTCTATGTAGAAAATCATATAGAAATAACTACATAATAATTATAGATATATTCCTCTCTTTTCATCCATGTAACTGTTACTTCCTTTACTTGTCTCCTAGTACTAGCTAGGAATTTCAGTTAAATGTAGAATAAAAATGGCTATAACAGATTTTACATCATTGATCTTAATCTTAGGGAGAAACTTTTAGTAATTTGCCACTATGATATTTACTATATGATTTTATGGTTACTTTATTTGATTAAATAAACTTCCTTCTATTCCTATATTGAGAGTTGCACTATGATGAGCATTCAAAACTGTACCTGCCTTTAATGTACTCTATAAAATTTCTATAAGAAAATTAGGATTGCTAATGGAGATGCCTGGAAAACATTTCCCCTCTCATTTTAAGTTCCAGTAAATAGACACAGTTTGTTATATTCTCATAACCTCAGTTATTCCTTTTCCATGTTCATCTTTTTTCACATGACACTAACCTAGTGCACTGTTTCCATACAGGCATCAAATTATTATAAAGAAACGGGTTGGAAAAATGAGGTTCAATTTTATTAACAAGGAGAGATAAAAGCTTGGGCCATGTAGAAAATGATTAGGGATCTTCTAGGAAGTGCAGATACTGTAGATATGAAAATCTTGCAGCCACTGTTCTTGTTTGTTCTGATGAGGATGGGGCTCACTGAGAATAGAGTAGCTCTAGTGAAAAATAACATTCAGTGTTATAAACTGTAGATGGAATTATTAATATAAAGTCTTCATATTCTTACTTTTATTAACAGAATAACTATTGATGACATTTGTAGTTCAAATAATGTCTTTTTCTGGAGTTTAGTTCTTACCTTTTAGTCATGTTGTCTATGCTCAGTAGTTTTCAAGAAAATGAATCTTTATTTGATCATAATCTTTGCAATATCCATGCATATGCGGGTTTTTTTCCTCAGAAGAGATTTTAGCTTTCTACTAAAGAGTCATAGCTTTTTTTCCATTGTGTATATTTGCTGTCCAGCTAGGGAACTATTACTTTGTCACTATTTTAACCTAGACACGGTCATATAACTGCAGAATAGCAAGTAGAAGTTACACGTCTCTGTCTCTTTTCCCATCCATTGGCTGAAGAGAGAGGAGGATGAAGCAGCCAGAAGATGAAAGATTTGATCTCTGAAAAGTCATCTTGAAGAATAATGTTTATCCATATTGTCACAAATGATAAGATCTCCTTTTGAAAGGCAGAATGGTATTCCATTGTGTATGTATAGCATATTTCCTTTATTCTTGCTTTTGTTGATGGGTTTCTAGGTTGATTCCTTATGTTGGCTACTGTGAACAATCTCCTTTTACTTTCATTTATTTTTTTATATTTCTTTTCCTTTCCCTTTTAAATTTCTAGAATCATTTTAATTTTGAAATATAAATTGTGATTATGTTAAATACCTTCGTGAGTTCTTTTGATTACTATTTAAGCTATTTGGAGACATAAGTATTTCAATATTTTATTCCTGGAGTAAAGACCATTAATTACTTATTTACATAATTAGAAACAAAATAGTAATCCAAATCAAACTTGATCAGTAAAACAACTGGTGATGAATCTTACTCTTTCCTCCCCAACATGGAAACTGCTTCTATGTGTCAGCTCACCAGTGGTGCAATCAAGCTGGTCAGCATGGAATTATGTGTATTTATGAATCTTTTGGTCTGTAAATTGAACTGATCTACTGGTATTACCAGAAAAGTTGGTTTTTCATGTGTAATAATTCAAAATATCCTATTCAGAAATTCTCAAGGAAACTAAACTGACAAAATCTACATTTAAAAATTTTGTCTAAAAACTAAAAATGGTTAAGAAAAAAATGTTTATAGAAACTAAAAATTTTGGATCTGCAAATTAAACACACAGTGTGTATCAAACATTTCAAGTTACCATTCTCTGACACCAGATATATGTTTCTCTTTATTGCTGAACAAAGCTTAGGCTGTCCTTTGTCACTGTCTCAGTCATTTGCATCCTATTGTGCTGTGCAGTATTTGTGTCACAGATTTACATTTTAAAAGCTGTAGTCTGTGCAGTGTGACTTTCAAACAATTGACAAACCTATTCCCATGTCAAACCCTCTGCTTAATCAGCAGTCACTTTATTCCCACTCTTTTCAAAAGCACTTGAACTGCCTGAAAAGCTAAGGGACAATGGAAGTGAGTGTGCTGGGCTGGTCCCCTCCAGTGTTCAGCTATTCAAATTCACACATGTAATCTTTTAGTTGAGAAGGGAGCTTCAAAAGCACCATCACAGCTATGCGGAACAGATGTCATAAAATAAAAGAGTAAGAGTTTCCTTCCAGAAAGAGGAGTCAATTTTTCTTATTCTTTGAATGTGAGTGAGTGGTTTTTGTAAGGTGGGGGATATAGGGTAAAATTAGAGAGAAAAAATGCTTTATATAAGTAGTGGATGGTCGCACAAGACTTTCATGTGAGGCAAATACCCTGAATGAGGTGTTTGTGTATTATATGGCCCTATCCACAACTTGCTAAAAAAAAAATCCAACTGTAATTTCTACCTTGCTGATTTAAATATACACTCAATACCATCCAGAGTCTTGATGCTTAGGTACTTTGGCATAAAACTATTAAAATATTATTTTTTTACCAATTAAAAAAATATTTTATTCTTTTATTGGTACATTTTAGGTATACAATATGTTTATATTTATCATTGGGTGCTTGTACCTGTATGTGATGTATCATGGTTCTTATTTTTTTCCCCATTACCTGTGCGCCCTTCACCCCCTCCACCCTTCCCTATTTGCATAGATTGCATTTCCATTTTTTTTCTTGACTCATAATTTTTCCTTTCCCTTCTTTCCTTTCCCCTTCCCCTCCCACCACTCCTATAGCTTTGGACCTTTTCCTATTTCAAATGATCAATTATTCATTTTAATCCTTATTTACACTTTCAGTTTCTCACACTAGAGAAACTATTCGGTATTTACACATGTGTGTCCTATTTATTTCACTTAAGAGAATGGCCTCAAAATGCATCTATTTAGCTATAAATGTCTCTAGTTTCTCATTTTTTATGGCTGCATAGTACTCCATTTTATAAAAAAAACCCTACATCTTCTTTATCCAATTCCCAGTTGATGGGCACTTGGGCTGTTTCCAAGCTTTAGCTATTACAAACTGTGCTACTATAAACATGGGTGCACATATATCACTGTGGTATGATTCTTTTAATTCTTTTGGGAAGATACCCAGCAGAGGAATAGCTGGGTCAAATTATGACTTCCAATCCTAGTTCTTTGAAGTATCTCCATACTGATTTCCACAGTGGTTGCACCGGTCTACACTCCCACCAACAATGGAGAAGGGTTCCTTTCTCCCCACACCCCCACCAGCGTTTGTTATTGGTTGATTTCTTGATAAAAAGATGAATTTTTATTTATCTGTTGTTTTTTCTACAGACCTTGATAACCAATAAGCTCAACCCTTGAACTTTTGAAGAAATGCTTTAATTTTATCTCTGTTTAGAAAGTCACATGTGGCTAAAAGTAAATATAACAAGAAACTGAAATGCAAATCATTTTGGATATGAGTAAAACATTCGACTTGAGTAATTTATTTAACTATGTGTTAAAACTTTTTGCAAATAAATTGAATTACATGGGAAGCGTACCATGAAACTTAACCCTGAAAAGTGTCTGTGCTTACATGACAATTTTGTGACAATTCTCAATATTCAAATGCTTAAATTGAACATATTGAAATATACATATCAGAGAAATATATGTGATGATAAAGGATATGAAACAAACTATTATGACACTTATTTCAATGTGTTCCCAACCATTATCCCTGAGACCAACCAAGATCCAACTATGACTTCAGCACTGTTTCCTTTGGAAAAGCACAATTTTAGAGACAGACACATTTAAGCTTGATTTGGGTCATTAGTTATGTAATCAAGAAAAATTATTTTACATGCATAGAGATTTAATCTTCACTATTAATAAAAAAGTTTCCATTCCTTCCTCCATTCCAAAAAGCTGTGATTTACAGAGAGTAGCTGTGAATATTTTGCCTAAATATATTTTGGCAAAAATTTGAGAATAAGAATAAAATCGTATTTTAAAGACATTTTATTATTATTTGATAGGCGTATTTTGTCATATTCAATGTATTCATCCTTTCTTCAAAATGCCAAAAAGAGAATTTTATTTTCTCTGGAAAAATAGATTTAGGTTTAGACTGTGACTTACATATGCAAATGGTTTTGCCTGCCATTGCTGAATTTAGGTTGAATTTTGAACCCATTGCTTTTTGGCTTATAGGGATTTGGTTTAATTTCTCCTGTATGATCAACATGTATTATTAGGGTACCTTAACTTCATTTCTGCCCACTTTTTATTATTATATCTGGAACTTTAGAAGTGGCTAGAATTTAAATAAGATTTACATTCAGGAAACAGAGAATCTTGGAAACGACAAAGGGCAAAGAAGTACTGGATAACACCCTCAGATGAGATTTAGATGTGAGGCAGATTTCAATATAATGCAGGAAATTGTAAGGTTTTTTTTAAATTTAAGAATTAATTGTCTACTATGTACTAGTCATTGCTTAAGGTTCTCTATGGCATTGATAGATTGGGGAAGCTATATTACAAAATTTGATATTGCTAATAAGATTGAAAAATGCTAATGTACTTGTAGGAATTCCCCTTTTGGTTTTGTTTTGTTTTTTGAGACAGGGTCTCACTATATATCCTGGAGTGGCCTTGAACTTGAGATGATCCTCCTGCCTCAGCCTCCCAAGTGCTAGGATTATAGGAATGCACCACTATACTCAGAAGGAATTCCTCTTAATGATTCTTTGATATATATCATTCTGATTCAGTCCTTTTGGTAAAACTGCGTTGTTCCCAGAGATTTCTTGGCTCCAAAACTGAAGCCTTGATGTTTTCAACTTTTTATGTTTACTGCTATCCAGTTGTCTCCATAGCTGGCAACTTCAGTTGCATGAGCCTTGGAGCTGACACCCTATCTCTTCCCTTGTGCTCCCCTTACTCTCGTGGGAGGTCCCTCAGTCTTCATATTTGAACCTTATGGGGCCTCATCATGGGGGAACCTGCAGGACCAGTTGTGATATAGGTTGGGTGAAGGGTCAGAGCTGCTTTTTTTTAATCTATCATTGATAATACAAAGCAACCACATTTAAATAGGTCATCAGCATAACTATGTGATAAAAATAGCTGTATCAAGTTCACCAAAATACTGTGCTTCAGAGTCTCCCAAAGCAAAGATCAAGAAGTATACATTGGTGGATGTTAGGGAGGTTTGTTGTTTTTGCCTTTATTTCTTTTTTTCCCCTTCTTTCTTTTTTTTTAAAAAATATTTTCCTTCTTTATAGTCATGGTAATTTGATGTTATTATACCCCAAATTCCAATATTCAAATGCTGAAAGTGCTATTATGGGTATACATTTTCCCAGTGATGTGGTTTGCATTTGTTAGTACTACTTTTCAGATTTTCCTTATGTGGTATAGTTATAAAAATGCCTTCTGGTTGATTTCTTAGGTAACAGAAGAATCTGTTTTCCCAAACAGTAGTGGGAGGATTCTTGATATACCACCTTCTAAAGGCACTGAAAGTAACTGGATAAATGTGCTGAAATATGGATTTATTCATAAATTTGTTAGAGGGTGAGTCACAGCCATACATGTCAGTTTAATCATTGTTTCTTTAGTCTAAATCATTGTTATTGGCTACATCCATCTGTGTATATAACACTAATTTGGTAACAGCTTCTTTACTTTAAGCCAGAACTCATTTTACCTGGTGGTTTTATTTTGAATGTATGAGCTATATTAAATAACATTCAAATAAGTTATAGAGATTTAACTCAAAGAAGATGGAAAGAAAACCCATATAGGCACATTGAGAACACACTGGAATCTGCCACCTGACAATGATTAACAGATTGAGCAGATTAGAACTAAATCTCTGTAAGTAACATCGAAAGAAAGCTATTTTATTAAAAATAACTTCAAAGATTTGACAGGTCCACAAGATTGGAAAAAATTGATTTGTTTGTGCATTCAATCAATATTAGCATAGACTGTAAGATTCTGAACACAACATATGAAAAAAGAAATATAATTACTAAAATATGCCTAAACTTTGTCTAATTAAAACCATACTTCTGGGTATTTAACAACACCAAATGTGTGTGTGCATGCATGTGTGTGTGTGTGTATTAGAAATATATTTGACATATGAAATGTAAGTGAAGTATGTTTGCAGGTATATCCCCAAATCAAGCAATCGTGTAAATCTATTTTTTAAATAATATTAAAATATTGGATATTTTAATTGAGTTTCAAGATTCATATATGATGAAAAACTATTCATTTCTTCATTTTTCCTTGGGATAAAATATGCCTGAATGTGCACTAAATTTTTAAAAAGAAAACCATCTTTTCCAAAAAATAATTTTAATATCAAAAGAGTAGATATTTTAGTGTTACATATACATGGTTTCCTGAACCCTACAGTAAGTTTTAATACTTGGTTTTGAACATAAACGTTTGATTACCTAACACATAATCGGTTTTTAATGTTATATTGAACATACAAAGCTTTCAAATATATTCAGATAGATAATAGTTGTGGCCGCCCCTTTATAGAAGACATTTTAGCTCAATACACCACTCTGTGTATGTACAGAGGGAAACCAAACTGTGAAGAGAGAATTTTTTAGATTCTGACTTTCTCTTAGACAAGCTAGTCTTCTGAAAGATAAAAAATTCTGTAATCATTTATCACTTTGTCTCCTGGACACATCAAGGGGCTGAATTCAGAATGAACTGGTGAGGTGAATACCAGACTAACTACTAATACTTTATGCTCTTCTGCTCATTTTCAGAATAAAACATGTTTTCTCAATAAATTTCTTTCATGAAAATTTACAGTGTCTTTAGCATTTTATTTGGACATAATTCTAGAGATGTAGCAAACAAACAGGCAAAAAAGAAATAAAATTATAAGCTTGGCCTTCAAAACATTCATTCTTCCTGTAAACATGTCTCCTTCATGGTGATCTGGCTCAGACTGTACTTCAATAGAAATATCCCGGATAACATGAACAGAGCACCAAATCTGGTTGAGATAAAAGTCTTCTTTGAATATTGTTTGTAACTTGAAGACTTTGCTCACTCGATGGATGCATTCCATTAAAACAGCCGGGAGCAATATAAAATGTGGATTATATGACTTTGTTGTAATGGACATGCAAATACATATTTTTCACATACACTATACAAACATCTCAGCAGGACAATTGGATAATGGAGCCAAAAAATTAGAAAACTGGCAAATGTATAATGGGTTATAATGGCTTCATCCCACACTTCAAATATAATGAACATTTAATTCATCTGATGCCTTTTTGTAATTGGAGACACATTGGGAGAGGGGCGTTTGAGTTCACAAACACTCTTAATTTCTTCCATGTTAAGCACATTTCACACACTTCCAACTTGTGAACTATTTTCTTTAAAAAAGTATGTAGTAGAATTTGTAGATTTGACCAAACCAAGTTTTTATCTATTTTTCCTTTGCTTTTGTCTCTTAAATAGTGCTTTACTGAAGTCAGTTTCTTGTTTGATCCTTAAGTGGCAGTTTAAATGTAAAATGCAAAATCAATCCCAGCTTTGTTCATAGGGCTTCTGTTATTATGTTTGGTGATACATACAGATATTTTACAAATAATCATATATTTATTGCCAAATCACCAATAGTATAAATTTCTCAAAGAATTTGACAAAATGGAAACATTTTCCTAGTCAAGGAAATCATAAAGGATTTCCAGGGGAACACAGAAGCAAACTGAGTCTGGACTAGGAAGTGTTTTAAAGGCAATACATTTTTATTCTATTAAAATTAAAAGATGTTAAATGTTTTAAAATTGTATTTTATTGGGTGGAGCAACATAATGGAGTGTGTGATCAGACGTACACTTAGCAAAGACCACTTGGGCTGAAAGGTTGAGTGTTGAGGGTAGAGTCAGAAAGACCTCTCCGGGCCTGATGCCCTGGTTCACAAAGGAGAAGGAATTGTTCTTTTAGGGTGGTGGCCTTGATGAAGATGTCCAAAAACACTTGAGTGGGAAGAGTATCCGTAGGACTGATGGGTTGTTTACCTGGATGGAGGAAGAGGGGTCCAGGAGAGCACCTGGATTTCTGGCTTTACAACCAGTTAGACATTGATGCCTTTTACTGGGGTGAATTAGCAGAGGAAGGGTAAGGGTCATCAGGTGAGCATGGGAAGGGTAATCTTCCAGGCAGGGGAAATCATGTGATTAAAGTAACAACAGGAAAGGACTAGTTCTTAAGCAATTTACAAACAATGTGCCTGATCCAAGTATGAGTTAAATAGAGCTTATTGTTGGAATTTAAACAGTGACATTGAAACGCATCAATCACAAGAAGAAGTATGAATTACTTAAGAAATAGAGGAGCAATCAAGTAGACAATAAAATTTACATTATTCCTGCAAAGGCCAGGCAAGAGTGTATGACCCTGAAAAAGCAACCAAAGTGGAATCCCTATTTCCCCACAAATTTTATTTGCATTATTCAAATCATAGCCTTTCTGGCCTGAGGCAGGCCTACTCAATTAATTTACTACCAGCAGGAACAAATAGGAGAGAGGATGATCCATGTAGATACTCAGATTCTTAATTTTCCAAGTAAATAAGTCACTTACCTCCTCAGGAAGGAGTGAGGAAGTGTGGAGAGAAGCTGTAATTCTCTCTTCCTTATTTAATATTCCCTAGGAAAGAAGGGATTGGAGGAAGATATTGTCCTAACAGACAGTACTGGCAATGACATATAACATGAGCATTATAGAGCAAGAAGGGACAGTAAAATTTCAGTTGGACCAAGTCAGAGAGGCTGTGAATACCAGGTTGTGCCATGAGTGGTTTTATTTTTTGTTTGCCTTTTTTGTGTTACTAGAGATGGCACCCAGGGCCATCACAATGAGCTATATCCCCAGCTCTTTTATTTATTTATTTTAAATTTTGAGACAGGGTCTCACTAAGTTGCTGAACTGCTCAGGCTGAGCTTGAACTTGCAATCCTCCTGACACAGACTCCCAGAGAATAAGTTTCTATAGGAAAAGCACTGTACAAATTGATAAATTGAAAGCTGAATTTTGCCTCCGTGGTTCAAGCTGGACTTACTACGGGAAATCCCCTACTTGAAATTTTCTTTGTTCAAAATGTCCAGGCCTGTCCCACCTCACATGCTTGAACATGTCCGAGACAACTTGTGCATCTCGGGAATGCCTTTGTCTCTAAAATAATTTTGTCTTTCTGCCTAGATGCAAATATGATGTTAGCCCCATATTTTGAATTACCCAATGGACTTGTTGCCAGTATTACGTGTGAGCCAGTGTCATCCTTGATCCTGCCTGTTAATGCATATTCAAATTATGTAACCAATGAATGTATACCGAGAGTGCTTCACTTGTAACTAACGCCCCCTACCAGAACGTATATTTTCTTTGCTCAAACTTTGGACAAGGCCAGTCTCCCGCGTGAAAAAGCAGGCTGGCCCGCCAGCGTAAAAAATCTTTACTTTCACTTTGTCTCCGAGGCTCCTGGTGTGCTTTTCATACTCTCGGACTAACGGTAAGGAGTTTTATCAGCGGAACGGAAACTTTACCGTTTCAAAACAACAAGAACTTTAGAAGTGTTGAGCAAAAGACCATACCCCTTTTCTGATGCTCCTGTCGTGAGCTGCTGAGGGCCTGAGTATTGGTGTGTATATTTTATTTTATTTTACTTCATTAAGGCTTCTGACATATCTTTAACTGGTAGAGTAACCAAAATGTTTTCTAATCATTTCAAAATTTAGGTGATTTAATCCACTAAGGATTATGTCCCAAGCAAATAAATAATTACCTTGTAATGATGTGTAATTTTTAAACAGGCACTTTCAAAGGGCAGATGTAGTCTTTAAGAAGAGGAGCACTTCCTCTTCCAGTCTCCTACCTTCTTTTTGGGCCTGACTTGTGGCTAACATCAACCAAGCTACAGTGTAAACACATGAGTTATTAGATTGGTATCATTTCAAAATTACTAAATGTTGAAAATTTGAATCCAAACTTATTATTTCCACAGGTAGCTTTATCTTTAAAAGTAAAATGGAACTGTCAGAAAAAATTCACTAAATTATTTATCAATGAGATTTTACATATGAAATAATAAAATTCTTACTATATAAGTAAAAGAAATTCAACCTTAAATCAGATCAAAACAGTTAAGCAGGTTGATGAGCTCACACACACACACATATGCAAACTTTAGGAAGATTTTGATGCCTGAACCTCCAAACCCACAAGAATTTATCCTTGATTACTTGATTATTTTTTGTAAGAATTGCCCTTCTCCAGTGATGAATGATTTTTTTTAACTGCTGGCAATTTAATATTTATTAATTTCACCATAATTAATGAGTAGAAATTGAATTACATATGGGAATTTAGTTTTTATTATGTGAGACTTTCTATGTTTTCAAAACTAATTGTTGGATTTTTTCCCAAGGATTAACAATTAATAGGTAATTTTCAACAGTGCTATGTTCATATCTCCTGAGATTATAAGATGTGAATAAATTTTATAAACAGAATTCTCTGGGGTGGAATTTCTCATCTTTTTAACTCCACAAAATGACATATCCCAAGAGAGCTGTGAATTTGGAAACAGCAAGAACTGAGCTCAGACTTGTTCAGCCTGGAAGTGTTTTGGTGTTGGCTGTTGTAGGTGGCTTTACTACCCTTTGGGTTTCTGTTGAAGGACCAGTCTGAGTCTGATGATTTCGACCTACATGAGCCTTACTATTATTTTAGGGTTAGCACTGAAAATTTTCAAAAGGAATGTTTATATCTTCCACATGAAATAAAGTGAGTAGTTGCCAAAATACAGCAAATATAAATAGTGACCTTCAGCCTACCTTCTCTAGATTATCTGAGATTTCTTTTGAATTCAAACATATGACCTAATTCTGAGCACTTTTATACTACAAGTTTCAGCAGGGACTACAGAGGTATAGTTTATTAAAATGATCACTGATGGTAAAGGCTTCCATACTCATGTCCACCCCATGTTCCATTTTTAGATATGTTTGGTCAGTGATTACTACCAACTCTGCTAAAGATGTGCACTGTTAGGAGTGAAGCAGAGGAATCCTCCAGAAGCAGAATTGCTAGATAGTATGATCACACACAAGGGGGTCATTGAGATCATTGTCTGGCTGCCAAAGGCTTTGTAGTATGTTTCAATTTAACACAAAGGGCAAATAAAGAACAAATTGTATGGTAGTTGTTTTTAGGAATTATACTTTATTATTGGACCAGTGCATTATTACTTACCAGTTTTTCTGTATTTGTCTAGAACACACTTTAAATTCTGGGGATAAGGTCCAATTTTTATGCAAGTTTAGATTGTTTGCAAAAAAGGAGATACTCTTGTTTAGGTCAGATAAGAATTTAACTGGATTTAAATTCTGTCAAAAGCCAGGAAGTTTAGGCAAAAGCCCAGTTATGAACATTCTATTAAAACTTTGTGATACCGTGATGTCTTCTTATCAAACCTAAAGTCCTAAGAGAGTTCTGTTAATGCTCATATCACAGTTCCAAAGCAGGCTGGGGTAAGAATAATTTGAAATAAATAAGCAAGATTTACTAATTGTTATCAAATATAGGGACATATTCAGAAATAGATTATTAACTACAACAACAAAGGAAAGATAATTTTTATAAAGACTATTACACATCTTACTAAGTAGAATATTTCTATTTCTGGATTTCTCTCATTTGAGATTTTCAGAGATGCCTACACCCAAAGAAAGTCAGAGTTGTTTCTAGATTCTCTCTTCAAAACATCTTTGAAGAGTTCAAAAATAGGCTATATGTTAGTTTTCATTTCTATAACAAATAGGTTTTAAAAAATGCCAAAAAATAAAATATTAAAAATATTTCTTCTAAAAAGAGAAAAATTGCCAAAAGTGGTTTTGAGTTTTGCCTGAAGCCACTTTGCCTGATTAAGCATGTGTGTGTGTGTGTGTGTGTGTGTGTGTGTGTGTGTGTGTGTGATGTGACTTTGAGTTCTTATAAACTTAGGAAACCTTTAAAGTTACATTCTGATGAATGAGAAATTATAGATCTGGAGATTTCAGTTCAATTTAACAAATAACTTGCAGAGTCTGCATAATGTGCCTAGCTAGGTATCTAGGATTATCTTTCCTTCAGAGTCAATTAAAATCTCTAAATAGATTTGTTAGAGACTAAAATTTGATTTAGAAATATTTGGTTTAACACTCTAGGTAATGATACCAGAAACTCTGTAAAAATCAATACATAAACATTTTCATCATCCTCCACAATATTGTGCATACACACCCTGTTGGTAAGTAATTGTGGTTTCTTAAGAATGAAGTATAAGTACTGGTTTTTCTTCCACTGTGTGAATGGTTGTTATATATATCTTGAAAACTCATCACCACAATGAAAACAATGAACATATCCAGCACTCCCAAAAGTTTCCTCTTGCCTTTTTATAATCCCACCCTCCTACACATTCCTACCTTGCCACTCTCCATGGCCCTTACTAACCATTGGGAAATGTGGGTGGAAGAAATATAGATATTCTTTGTCCTTTTCTTGAAACTTTTCTGTAAATTTGAAACTCAATCTAAGTTGCTCCAAATTTCTCAATATATTATATTCATAATCATATTAAAATAATTAACAAGTAGACTGAATGAGAAGATATTTGGAGCTTATGAAGGAAGCTCTGGAATAAATGGATAAAGTCTTTTGGAACTGAAGAAATACAGAACTGATTCTGAAGCATGGATACGAGTTCGACTATGTGCAGATCAGATGAAAGAATGAGGATAGTAACTCCAGTTCAGAGCAAGAAGAAGAACAAGGGATTGAGGGTGGAGATGAGTATGATGACAAAGGACAAATCAACGTGGTTGGCTAGAGTGGAGGAAAGGTGTTCAGAAATAGTAGGAGACAGAGTCCGCTGCAGAAAGGCAGGTCTGTGCACGCCCTACTGAGGTCCTGAGTCGCACAGAACATGCCAAATCAGCCCGCTGCAGACAGGCAGGTCTGTGCACACCCTACTAAGGTCCTGAGTCACGCAGAAGACAACGAATCACCCCACTGCAGACAGGCAGCCACCTGATTCCACACTACAAAGACGCAGAGGACACCAGACCACCAGACCAAGGTACTGAGTCC
>NW_004624777.1:222159-232824 GCF_000247695.1 Heterocephalus glaber
GAGGAACTGAGCAGATGTTTGTTCTCCCAGGATGTTTCTTGTCCTGGAGAATCACAGCATCACTGGATCACTGAAGTCTCAGTTGTGATCGGAGGCCAAACTGGAGTTATTCTGTAGCTGGGCTGTAGGCAAGAGAACTAGGCTAACCAAATGATTTTTCCCTAGAATTATGTAGTATTCCTCCCAACATCTCACTAAATTGCTAAATCGTCCAGGGTGGGCTTGAATTTGCAATCCTTCTTATTTCAGCATTCCAGAGTGCTTGGATTACAGGAATGCACCACCAAATCGGCTTGTTCTAACAATTTTAATGAGCTCATTTGACTGTCAGAATGTGTAAAGGAGATTGTGTGTGTTGATAGTCTTTGGAATTAATATATTATTTGATTTAGTCCTAAGAAGCCTGTTGGCAACTGCTAAAACAGCCATAGCAATCTAAATTTTCTCTGGCAGTGTGAAAATCTTCCAAGAGTTCTATAGTGCTGCCATGTACATCCTCACAGTGACAGTGGCATTGGTGTTCTGTGTTCACCCATGGAGCCAATACCTTGGACTAATTCAGTGAGTCAATGACTCAGTGTGGAAACTGGGTAAGTGGTCCTGAGCTGCTTCCCAGCACTAAGTCCACTGGGAATTGATTGTTTTTTGTCTTGCTGAGTTTTTATTTGTTTCAAGTAGGGCTTGTTTTCTTTCTACTTTATTTTGTAATATGTTCTGCAGCTGGAAAACAAGTCAAGACTCTCCCACTTAATGTGACTTTGTCCTCGACCACCTCAGATGTTTCTGTTGACATTTTATTAAACACAGCAGGTGCTCCCTGGAGCCTCTGGGACTCAGGAGGAATTTGACTTAGAAAGAAAGTGTGATCTCCCTTCTCACCTTTACCCTCCTGTGCTACCATCTTTTAAATGATTTATGCTTGTTACACAATGCTTTGATCCCCAATATGCTCTGCTGTTTTTAAATATGAACTTGTGCACAAATGTGCAGACACAATGTTCTTATTATGCACATGTGACATACACAAACAATAGCATAAACATCTTTATAATCACCAAGCTTGGTTATCTCTTATGAAGTGTCAGTGTCTCTTTGTTGCTAAACTTTATACACACTATAAATGCTGGGTCTGTGTAAGTGATTTTTTGTGGAACTGGACAGCATTTGATTACCCAGCCTCTCATATGCTGACCTTGTTTCTTTGGTAAGTTCCCTGTTAATTCTTATCATTGATTTTTGACCTCCACCTATTCAAACCCACTATTGCCAACAGACTGATGACACCTAGTACCTGAACACAGAGAGTGATTTTGCTAATCTTATATCCCATGATTCAGTGTAAGACAGTTTAAAAGTATGCTTCCTTACCTATCATAAAGGATGTTTTCATGTACATCCATGGTTTTATTTATTTGTTTGTTTATTTTGAGACAAGGTCTCACTTTGTAGCTTTATAGTGAAAGCTGGCCTTGAACTCACTATATAGCTCAGGCTGGCCTTGAACTCAGGGCAATCCTCTTGCCTCAGCCTCCAGAGAACTGGGATTACAGGCATGTGCTACCATACCAGGGACATTCATGGTTTTAAACTACTAAGTGTGGATAAGTACACACAGTATTCAGCCATATGAAAGAACTATGTAACCTAAGATAATTACTCAAAAATAAGAGATGTTTGTTTAATCCCATAGGAAATACATTTATTATAATTGCTAAGCTGTTAAAAATTCTAATATATATTGCTGATTTATCCAAGATTCATTTTCTAAACTCGATCTTCTCTGTAGTTAAGCAAATTTTTGAGAAATATTTAAACTATTTTAAATATTTATTTTCTAGAAAAAGATGTAACACCAATAAAATGGCTCCTTTGAAAAGAAAATACTCTCCTTTGAATATTTTAAGATTTTTATGTCAGCACTGTTACAAGAGTAAGGGCTCAGTCTTTGATTTTATATCATACTTACTACTATGAACAAACATATTATTTACATCTAAAACTAGAACAATGAGCATGTTCAAAGTTAATATTCATTTGTAACTTTTTTAGACACTGTATCCATTCAAATATATTAAGCACTTTGCTCTATTCAAGATTAGATTTGTGTTTGTATGGCTAGGTATTATTTCCTGAAATAAAGAGATGAAATATTTTTTGAAAGTTCTTATTAAAATTGAAAAATATCAATAATGCATTTGAGGAAAATATAGTAAGTTGAAAATATTTTGGGTGTAAATATTCTTGTGAATGTTACACCCTCCTTTAACAATCTTATGCAGTGCAAGATTAAAGTACTAAGTGGAGTACATACAGAAAATCTAAAACAGTTCAAATTTCAAATATTTTATCACATTTTGCTTCACTACTCAGAAACCATGATCCCTAATAGTATAAGAAAAATACAGAGTATTTTTAATAGAACAGAACAGATTTTTTGTTGATATTAATTGCAGGTATATTTTATTATTCACATAGCTAAATCCTATCAAAGGATTGATTTCTGAAATTGTAAAATTTTTGATAAATCTGATGTATTTCAACAAGTCATGACTAATCTCATTGTGCTCCTCTTTCCTTCAAAATATGAAGCCAATGTATCAGATTTTCTTTTTTAGGCTAAAACTTGGGATTCACAATTATCTCAATATTGATGGTAAAATTAAGGAATTTGCTTATAGTTCTGAGCAATCTTTGTAGGTCTAGTTCAGTCCTTAGTGAAATTGGATTAATTTATACACCCAAAATAAGTTAAACAGAAACTTAGTATACTTTCCAATTTTTGAAAAATACTGATACCAGATATAGATATGGACAAGCTAAGAAAGAGAAAGAAGGTTCTTCATATATTTTTAAAACGATCTCTTATCAAGTGGATTTCTTATGATTTCATATCTATATAAATGAGTCCAAGACACACAATAATGATTCAAAACTAAATCACAATTTTCCATGGTAGAAGACATCTGAGGATCACTAGAAACAACCTAACTAGAAAAGCTGAAATGGCCTGAAGCAGACTGAAAGAGCAGAAGATGGATGTGTAAAGACAGAGGACACACTCACTAAGAACAGGATGACAAGTAGAGAACTTCTCCATGACATTTTGTGACATTGACAGGCACTTATGAGGACTTTGATTCTCATCTCCCCCGTTCACATTACACAAACACCCACACTCTTTACACTCAACAAATGCAAAAAGGTTTTCTATATGCAGGAAAACTTTAACAAGACCAATCCAAAGAATTTAGAGATTCTGTGAATGGATCAGAGTAACTGCTTGTTTATCTTCTCCCTGAATATAACATTAAAATTTCCCAAGTGCCTTCAATATCATTGTGCTAGCTTTCTGATAAGATAGGAGTGAAAAAGAATCTGAAAGTCAAATCCCTTTTATAGAATGCTATAACTATAGAAATCTCCCCTAGTTTTAAAAATATAGAAGAAATTAACTCATTTGATAAAGGAGTATCAAAGGTCACAAACTCGCAAAGGTAAATTTAGTGGATAAGTGCAAAAAATGAGCAAATTAGTTTCTGCAAACTCCTATCATTTGTTGATGTTTTACACAAAGCTAAAGAACTCAGATTACAGATAACACCTATCTTTCCAGTGTATTTAGTTGGTAAACCCACTTCAGTGAAGTGAGTTACATTCTTTCTAATCAGATCAGATAAAAACTTATTGCTTTTAAAAGAAGTGAACAGAACATAATCAAAGAGAGCCAAATGTCTTGCTTAAGTTCAAGACTATATTTATTTTTGAGTCTAGCTTCCTGTTTTCAAACTGAATATCCTTATCAATAATTTACATCCCATTCCCCAAATGTTTTGCTTCAAACTTTTTTTCCTGCAGTATCTAGGCACATCCTGAAAAGAGTGCTCACTTTGCTAGAAGTCACTCATATTTGTTGCATAGTTCTGTGACTGGATAAAGAAATACTCATGGGAAGGTAGCAGAGATGGTAGTAATCCCAGGCTGATATTGAGAGGTGTATTATCAGGAAGGAATGCAGGTAGAAGTATAATTGCCAAGGACATGTAAAATATCACTTGACTGAGAGCCTACTTTTGAGTTTCAGTATAAAGAGTTACTACATTTGAATCAATGAGGCTCTTCTGTAATTGCATGGTATAGATCTCCTGTAAAACATGGTATAGATCAAGGCAGTGAATGGGACTTGATCCTAGTTTGTCAAAATCCTATATAGTGTTCTACTACTATTACTTCTCAACTCAACTTAAACTTATAACAACTAAATAGCTATATTGTAATAACTAGCTAGTATAATGGATAATATTTTTACTGGTATATTTAAAGTTGAACAAGTTCCAGTGCTCCTATTTATAAGCTTTTTGTCTTGAAATGGGAATCAGAGTACAAAATTCAAATGTATTCTCTTATTTAAGTTTCATAAAAACCTTAGAAAATACATCATGGATGGTTCTTCCTATTTTGTAGATGTTCTAAGAGGTTCAAAATGTTAAGAGGATCATCCAGGGTTTTTAAATTAAGAGAGGAATCAAAACTAAGGCCTTATATTATCTAGTAGTCTACACACAAAAAAAATGAATCACATTACGTTTATGTTTGCATTTAGATGAGAAATTAGATCATTATCTAAAGACTAGGAAAAGAGCCACAACTAGAATTAATATTTGGTTATTGCTGTTTTCGATATATAATAGATTTTGTGTGTGTATGTGTGTGTGTGTATATGGTTAAGAAATTTCTTTATCTTTCATGGAAATATTCATGAAAATGTAGAGATGCCAAAAGTTCTCATTATAATAGAAACTAAAATTAATAATCTAAAATCTTCCCTATTGGAAAGAGATTTTTAACTCATATGGGAGGGATATTGAAACAGAAAGAACTTGCCATTCATTCTTAGTTAAGATACTTAGGCTTAGTACCTGGAAAGCTTTAAAGCAGCCATCACTGACACCCCATTCAACATTCTGTAGGTGTGCATGCTTTGTGAAGTTGCTAAGGTGTCATTTCTAACATCTCCCATGAGGACATTTCTTTCCATGTCCACCTATTCTGCAACCAAAACTTTCCATGAATTAACACAGCTAGGATTAAAAGTACACAGAATTGATATCAGGATGTCCTGTTACATTGGATTTGCAAAAGGAAAGGTGGGACAAGCAGACAAGAGAGCAGCGTTTTAGAAATATATGAAATTGTGGATTTTCATGTATTACTTCTAGAAAGAAAGCTCAATAAACTGTTCCAAATCATCCTTGACACATAGTAACATGTATTCCAGCTAGAAAAGAATGCATTGGCTACTGGTTCAGAGATTATTATATCTAGTGTGACAGATACATACATTCTCAGAGTTCTCAGAAGTGGCAAAATCAATGATTTTTGTAGTAACAGTGCTTCTAGATAATGTGGGACATCATGAGACCAATAAATCTTATGAGCTTGAGTTCACTGCATCAGTTCTTTTATCAGTAAGATAAGCTCCATAGTCAGTAACAATGATATGTAAAATACCAAAACAGAGAATAAAAACTCAAGAAATGCATAACTTGATGCTGGGAGAAACATAATTGAGGGAAGTCCATATTCAAAACTAATAGTTTATTCTAGTGAGCACAATTCTCTACCTTCCATAAAGAGAGGGAAATAATGTTAAAATTTTACCAGAAATATGACCAGTCTAGCGAAGTATTGCACTTTCTCAGGGTGTCAGGGTTGGCAGTTTGAGAACTCATTGGCCCAGTAGCCAGCACTGGTGAAGAGAGTTTGTGTCACAATGAACCCCAAGCAAACGTCAGGAAAGCTGAGGAAAGAGGTTGATGGACATCGGCCTTATTGGTATCCTGTCCTACAGTAGGTCCTCATGGAGGGCATTCCTGGGGATATAAATAATCCTATCTTCTGCCCATTCCAACATGTCAGCAGTACATGTATTCTGCAGACTCCTCATCACTAAGTTTTTTGTTTATTCCAAGATCTTTACAGTTCTACACAGATAACCACTAGCAGTGATTACATGTGGATACATAGCTCTAGATAAAGGTTTTTAAAAGTCATATATTCTATCCAAATTTTTGCCTTGAAGAGCTTTTTTTCTTTCAGTTTTTTTCCCAGGGCTAAGAAGCAATCTACTCCAGGAATATTATAACATATCTTAAAGAATCATACTAAGTAGGCTTATATTATTCTTCCCTTGGTTGGCTGGTCATAAAGAAAGTGGCAATACATCAGAGTCACATGACTTGGGAGTCTGAGTTGCCCTCATAGGTAAATGTTTTAGCCTACAAGATCTATTGATGTTTCCTGATAATATACATCACTTGCTCATACCACACTCTTTCCCAGTAGATCACCTAACACTGAGTTCAAAAAGATTATCTCAGATCTTATTGTCACTCAGACATCTATGACAGGTTTCCAATGTCTAACAAATCCCAGTCTGAAGGAAAAATCAGTACATATTTGACAAAAAGGAAATCGATCTCTTCCACAGCTGTGGGACTCTGTACTGTGCCTGTCAGTTGGCTTTACCAGAAAATCTGTGAAGCACAGTGACGTGTTGCAGACTCTCTCACATCCTTCCTGGCCTCATGGCAGAGCTGCTGCTCACCACCCAGTCCCACCTGCACGGCAGTCTCTGGCTCTGGGCTTCAGTCTAACTGGACAGCTTTATGAGTCACTCAGTAAATGGGTTGAAGCAGTCTTCTCAAATAAGTCCTATGCTGTCTCCAAAATCTAGAGGCCAACAGGTGTGTCTCTTTCACAGAGACAGGTAGGTATCAGCCAGTGCATTAACCTGTCTCTTACACTGAAGAGACTATTATGACATGCTGCAGGACCCTGTGGTACAGATAATTTACACGGTATAACCATGTCTATGGTTGTCAAGCCAGCACATTAAGTCGAGATTTAATTAGAACCCACATCTATGCCATTCATCTTAGCTATTCCCCAAGAGTTACAAGATTATTTTTGCTTTACAAATTTAGGAGGGTAGTGTAGACTGAGGAGATTCAACCTGTCCTATATTATAGTCCTCAGTGGGGCCAGTTTGCCCTTCTACTATTCTACTACTCAATGCATTCTCCCCACTGCATCCCAGGAAAATGCCTATAGTTAATATATGATTGATTATCTGACCCTTGTAAGTCCAAATTCTGGCAGGTCAACTACAGTAGCACTTTGCTGTCCTAGGGATTTGAGTAGGTTCCTTCTTCTAATATTCTGAGTACATCTAATATTCTGAGTACAGCTCAGTGTGTAACAACTATGTAAATGGCCACAGGTCCCTGTGGGAATGATTAAGGGGAAAGAAAGGGACTTGGGAGGGGTTTATAGTGGGAACTTGCAACAGTGTTGCAGTGTCTTTCCCTTAGTTAACCCATCTCCTTGAATATTTAAGGGATTTTGAGGCTGGCAACACTCAGCTCAGGGTATTGAATGAAGATTGATGATTCTTCATGATCGTGACTTGTGTCAAGTCTTTGTTCTCCACATTTAGAATTCCATTTTGTGGTATACATATCAAGTAAGAATCAGCAGGTTGCCTGTGGATGTATGTGAGTCCTAGGGAGACTGATTCCCAAGAGTGAAATCATTTCAATTCACACTTTGGTCCTGTTACTTTTTATAGTATCAATATGAATTTTATACCCAGGATTTAGGAGCTGCCCCAAAGCTCTGTATCTCTGGTATTTCATAATCCCACTGAAACCAGGCAGCCCATTCCAATCATGGCAGGTTATTATCTCTGGTTCTCAGAAGGCAGTTACATTTGACTTTCTTATTCTCTCACCAATATATTTTTCAGTGCTTTGGTGAAGGAAGTATATTTGGAAACTTCCTGGGGTGCAGTGTTGTACTGGATTTATGGATAGTATATGATAAACTCTCAGTGTTTCACTTCCTCTGGGTATAAATCAAGATAAATTAGATTATTCTACAATTATCATCCCCTAATCTCAGTTCCTTAAATTACTACAGGTTATTTCAATGGCACTGCTTCTCTTTAGCAGATCACCAAGATAATTCCTCTCCTGGAGACACTCATAGAACCAAGCTGATGAAACAGCCACCCTCTTGAACATCCTGTTACTGCAGCACAGGGAAGAGATGTTCTGAAGCACAAAAGCAGCAATTAATATCTTGGCCTGTAAGTGTTACATGTCATATTCTCTTACAATTTATAGAATGGAACCAGTTACACACTCCTCACCAGAAAGGGAGACTGGAAGTGCAGTTCTATGATGTTCCCAGAAGATGACTGGAAGTATCTTTCCACAAACACAGTGGCCACTATAATCCCATTATGTCAGGCAATCCCATTATGTCTACCATTCCATTGTAATTTATTGAAGGCCACCATTAAGATTTCTGTTAATCAGTACAGCTGCTTTTCAATGCCAGTCTCAGACGCTCAAGCTAACACACTGAATCAACACCCCTGATAAGTAAAATATATCCTGGTAAGTGTAAATAAATTCAGCCTACACTAACAAGCATCTTCCTTCCTCATCAGTACTCTTAGAATTCATTCCCATTTATATTTCTCATTTCTAACAATGTGAATTAGTAATAGCTCTTCTGGGGCATATTGGAAACTGACTATAATGTGATTCTAATGGCACAGAGGGTGGATGTGAAGAGAATTAGCATCCATTTGTAGGTTATGACCTCCTCAGGTAAAGGCCTTGCAGATTCTTCCAGCAGACAGCACAAGCTGCATCTGTGAGGAAAGACCACTAATGGCAAAGAAGCTCATGGGAATTTGGGAAATCACAGATTACAAACTCATTTAAATCCACCAGTTGTTCCTGTCTCTTTCTTAAAGGTATATCTTTCCCATCAGTTACCTGCACTTCCCGTAAGAGATCTGGTGAAGCTATGAATTCATCGAAATAAGGCACATTGCAAGCCTATATGCCCATCAACAGGTGAATGAATAAAGAAAAGTATGAATTTAAGCCAAAAAAGGATAAATTTAAGTTATTTATAGGAAAAAAAGACACATCTTGAAACTATGTTGCTAAGTAAAATAAATCAGACCCAGAAGGCTAAATATCACATGATTCATTTTATATGAGAAATGCAAATTATAAATAAAGAGCAAAGTAAACGTAGATGATAAAAACAGGGAGATAGGCTTTAAGGTGATGGAAAGGGAATCTGAGGATTAGGGTAGATAGGAGGGAGGGGAAGGAAGGGAGAGGAAAAGGGACCAAGATGCGATATGTATATGTACCAATTCCTCATAATGAAGTAGTTGTTATGTGTCACAAATGTGTACTAATTAAAAAGGTGGAAAAGATCAGATTCTCATATTTTATAGCCATATCATGTCTGAGTGTACAAGAGAAGAGATTCTTAGAGCCGTCATAGAAGGTCTCAGGTCTTTAGATTATACTGTGAGATCAAAACATAAAATCCAGAATATTTTATCCTCTTTTCTTAAGCTGTTCATTACTTCTAGATATAGCCAACTGTGTTAGTCAGCTTTGCCATGCTGGTACAAAACACCTGATACCCACAAATTAAAGGTAGAGGAGTTTATTTTGCCTAATGGTGTCAGAGATTTCAGTCCATAGTTGGCTTGTTGCAAGGCAGGAACATCACGGCAGAAGACCAGGGCAGAGGGAAACTACTTACCTCATGACATCTGGGAAGCAAAGCATAAGGAAAGAGTGTGAGCAGGAGATACACCCTCCAAAGGCACACCCCCAGTGACTCACTTTTCTAATTGGACCTTCCTCTTAGCAGCACATTCAGCTATGGGCACAGCATCCCCATGATCCAATCATCTCTCAGAGACTCCTTATCCAGTCAGGTTGACAGCTAAGATTAACCGGCCACCACTTGAACCAAATGTAGGTAGATCTTTAGACACACAATGATTTATGATAGCACCTATGTTATCTGTCAAAGTTCTTAAAGAGTCTCTTCCTTCTAAGTAACTTCAGAAAATCAATTAAAGCTTAATTATCATACTTAATTGATCACCAATACTTTCTTTTCTACTCACAACGAGGTCATTGGTGCTTTAAAGTACAATCAAGTAAGATAATAATTACAGATTCCAATCTTTGTCTATTTGCTTTACAGAAGTAGTTTCCAGTGAAAAAAATATAAATCATCCTAGGTATTGCACACAGAAAAGAAATTGTATACTTATAATTGTAGGAGAATTAATGGAAGAATCAAAGTCATAGGATGGCCACCAGATTGCAAAGGCATGCTATGCAACCACTATACCAATATCAGAAAACTGTTGTTGCCATTCTGAAGTTAGAAAACAACAGTTTCTAAAATTCAAACTGTAAGCCAGTGGTGGGAAACCTATAGCACACGTGCCACAGTGGGCTGCTTGTATCACTGAAAGTTCTAAAAGGTTCGCCGTCACTGCTTTAGGCTATTCCTCTAAAATAAAAATAAAAATAAATAAAATGTGAGTATATAAGAGAAGAAAACTTCTTGTAGAAAGAAAAGCAATGGCAAAGATTTTAGATAGGAATGTATCAGGAAGTGTTCAAGACATTAGTAGGTAATGCATAGTTATTTTATTTATTTATTTTTTAAATTAGGCACTTAGTAAAAATGTTTTTTGTATTAAATTTTTTTATTGGTACATTGTAGATATACAACACAATTACATTTCTCATTGGGAATTGTACCTTT
>NW_004624777.1:238117-305906 GCF_000247695.1 Heterocephalus glaber
GGATGGTGGCCCAAAAGCCCTTTCCTGTGTGCTGGGAGCAGTGGGAGGGATGGTGGCTGGGAAACCCCTTCCTCTGGTCCAGGAGCAGTGGGTTGGAGACTCAGAAGCCCCTACCTCTGGGCCAGGAGTGGTGGGAGGAATGGTGGCCTGGAAGCCCTTTCCTGTGGCCTGGGAGCAGCGGGAGGGATGGTGGCCCGGAAGCCCCTTCCTCTGGACCAGGAGCAGTGTGATGGCATCTCAGAAGCCCCTACCTCTGGGCTGAGAGCAGCGGGACTGAGTTCTGTGGTCTGGTGGTCTGGTGTCCTCTGTGTCTTTTCACTAATTGCAATCTTATCTTCTATATCTAAAATTCTGTCCTCACATTGGCTCATTCTGCTGCATAAACTGTCAATGGAATTTTTGATCTCCTGGAAATCTGTATGCATCTGTTTCATGGATTCCTTTTGTTTCCTATGTTGGGATTCCATCATGTTCCTCAACTCCTCTATTTTTTTTATCTGTGTCCTCTCTAGATTTATTAATCATGTCTTCCACTATGAGCACAATCTCTGCTGTTATCTGAGAAATTATTTGTGATTTCATTTTTTCCAGATCCTCTTTTGTTACCATTTCAGGGAGTCCAGGTGGTTGAGTATCAGATTGTTCCATCTCATTTCCCTTTGGAGTTGCTGTAGGTGATCTGGAAGTTTGGTTTTGAGACTTGTTTACGTGTCTTCTCTTTTAGACCAGCAGGGTGGGGTGCTGCTGGGACCTTGGGCCTCTCACCTCCTCTGAGCTGGGAGTGGTGGATCGGCCTCCCGGAAAGCCCTACCTCTGGGCTTGCAGCAGTGCAACAGCTGCCTGGAAGCCCCTACCTCTGGGCTGGGAGTGGTGAAATGATGGCCTGGAAGGCCCTTCCTCTGGGCTCGGAGTGCTGGAACCTAACTTCATTAATTCTTACTGGCTTCATCTTTGAAATGGGAATAATTGTATACCAATCTCTTAAATTTAAATGAAATAATGCATGTAAAATACTTTCACTGTACAGGAAGATAGTGAACGCACAACATACTAAATATACCAACTATTATTACTACTATCATGTGTAAAAATATCAAACTAAAAGTTACACATGTATTTGTTAAAGAATATATCATAATTCAGTATTTAGTTACAGAAGAAGTTTCTATGGTACATTGTATTCCTTTTTGTTATTGTGATACTTTGAAATGGGTTTGCTACACAGCCCAGCCTGGCATTGAACTCACTATGTAGTCAAAACTGGCCTCGAACTCAATCCTCTGCCTCAGCATCCGGAGTGCTATCTCTACAGGAGCACTTATATTCTAGTTCCCAGATATTTGCTGACTCTCCCGAAGGGAGACCCAGTGGCATGAGATTTGGCCATGTGATTTCTTTGGCCAAGGACAACAGGCTGAAGTAATGCATGTCACTTCTGAGCATAAATTTCAAGAGCCAATGTGTGGTTCACCATGTCTTTCTCTTGTGCCATTACAATCAGAAAAGAATGTAGACAGAGGCTGCTGCATCAGTCTGGTTTCTGGAATGAAGATGATGAGGGAAAAGTAATCTGTGTAACAAATTTCATGTGAAAGAAACCCTTTTTTTTGCAACTGGGATTTTGAGGTCATTTATCATTACAGTAGAATCTGCATTTAAAAACATTTCAGTTGTACAAATGAATGTCAACATTTCCTCCCTCCCATCTCCCCACAAGGAATTATTTTACTTATAGCTCAATGAGTAAGTCATTCCCAAAATAAACACAGAGAAGGCTGCTCAGTTTGGTACCAATCTTTTCCA
Organism: Heterocephalus glaber; assembly: GCF_000247695.1. Next base: position 239,921 of record NW_004624777.1, read on the forward strand.
ATGGAAGAACAGTTCTTTCCAGAGAACAAATTTTAGGTTTGGCAGTAGACTGAAAGCATATTGTGGGATCCTGGAGCTTTGCTTTCAAGTGAAATGCAACTGTGGGTACTGATCCTTCACAACTTTGCATAGCAGGCAGTTACTACTAGTGTTTCTCAGTGGTCCCTTTCCAAAAACAACTTATGAATATAGAAATGAAAAGCTAAAGTTTCATTGTTCTTCAGTTGGAATAAATCCCAGACAACTGCATTGAATTTATTCATAATACATGAAAAGAGAAAGCTTAAGAAGATCTCAGTGGGAGTAGGAATAGAAGGTAGGAAACTAGTGATAATGAAAATGAAACTTTACGAAGCACAGGCAAGGTTAAGGCATTTTTAATTAGAAATTTTATGCTTTTGAAAATTAGACTTGTTTATATATAGTATTACATGTGTTTGACTATTAAATGTCTATTTGCGGTCCAAAATGTTAATTTCAAAGATGTCAGCTCCAGGATCTTTGTGGGAAGCCATTTTGTTTTTCAGTTCTGGGGCTGGTTGTTAGCAGCACTCTGGTGAAGTTCCCTTGGTGCAGGTTTTGGGAAGCTGTAGACAGGATCACAGAAATTTGCATGAAAAATGAGTGATCATATTTTCAGTGAACCAAGGAGTCCTGATATTTTAATATTTTCTTTTGGATAGATCACAGTGATGATTTTAGCAATGAAAAATAATTATCTTCCAATTTACTTTTTGATCAAACTGGATATTCATATTAAATTCAGGAATAAGCCAAGGGTACCAGTATTAAAAACTTGAAAATTAGAACTCTTTAAATTCTTCAGGGACTTTTCAACAGATACATAATAAGCGATCAATTTTTAAATTTTATTTATGTATTTATTTATTAGGAAAGATTGAGCAACTCTTATATAGGAGCACTATTCTAGATAAAGAATGAATCCATGAGCTGTATAGGTTTAACTTTTGTCTTGGCAAAACATATATTTTCAAACATATATTACATGAATACAAGCTTCAAGAGAGCAGACCTTTGCAATTCCTCCTTGTAACATGAGTACTTGAACTAAGTGCATGAGTGACATGCACTGACTCCCTTCACTGCAGTAGGTTTTAATGCGCACATTATAATGCATATATGCATGAGCTACACCAGCCAGCCTTCCTCAGATGATAGTAGAAGGGCCTGTTGTTACTTCAGGGCACTTCAGTTCTTTCCAGGTGGTAGTCAGCCCCTTTCGGGGTAGACATTTAGTCAGAGTCAGCATTTTTCTTATACCTTTTCTCCTGCCATGGTGTCAAGACCCAATCTCAGTGTGGGTCGGGCTGACAAAACTTCTGGCCAGGAAACGACACTAATCCTATTCTAGTTCCCTACACTCTGCACTTAGGGCAATAGCCTGTTTTCACAGTATCTACCATTGAAGACTTCACATCTGGTACAAATTGTGTTCTTTCTCCTGTGTTAATACAGTACACCACAATCACCCTGGGAGAACTTGGCTGTGTCACCCAGCTATTGGTGAATCCCTCTGGGACATGAGGAGTGTTGCTCAATTTTCTAAGTTCAACTACATTCTCTCCCTGACCTTGTTCTGTGGTGTCACCCAAGGACTTCTGAGAAGGGGCCCCAGTGTCTTAGGATTTCAGGGTCAGAGTGTAATGTGGTGAATGTGTATATGTGTGTCTGAGTTGCAACAGGCTATACATTCTTGCTGTTTCCACTGGGGACTTTCTGTGTAGCTTAGAGGACATTCTTCTTTCTTTTAGGTGGAAACTGTCCCTAGGTCATATTCTTGCATCATTCTTCCTTTGTGGTTTAGGGTAAAAGCCCTATGCTACTTCATTGGCAAGCTCTCCTTGGTACTAAAACAATCTTTATTACTATTACTATATTTAAACTATAGAATATTGTGTTCTTTTTCTAAAAAGACTAGAGTCTTATTTCTGAAGAGAGCGTCAAGCATTAGCTTTAGGAGTCAAAATCTGAACTTTATCACCTTTGCTTTTGATTATCCTCTGCCCTCTTCTGAAGCTCAGGATGCCTCACACAGTAGGTGAGGGACTGGAGGGCGTCAAGAATTACCAGAGATAAACAATCACCAGATAACATTTCAAAACTTTGTCCTTCCTCACGAGAGCTTCAAATGACATTAGAAAATAAAGTCAACCTTCACCAACACTATGATCAGGAAAAATAATTCAGTTCCCAGAAAAACAACTGCTCACTCCATTTTGAAAAGATGGTGCTGAAGCTATTAGTATCCAGAGATAAAATTAGCATATTTTTAATGCACATGCTGTTTCAAATAAATAACATACTATTGGCCAGTAGCCAAAAACATGAGTGAATTTTCTGTTTTCAAAGAGATGAAAAGCAGTTTCAGGCTGGACAGCATCTGAAGGCTTTGAAAGATAGAAACATCAACAGTTTTGGAAAAGATAAAGGTCAAAACCTAGACTAGTTGGGGTTGGGGATTTAGCTCAGTGGGTTTGCCACCTGCTGTGCGAGTGCAAGGATCTGAGTTCGATCCCTGGTACCAAAAAAAAAAAAAAGAAAAAGAAAAACCTAGTTAACCCTAGTCACAGTGGTACTATCTTTAAGCTTATATGCAAATAAATTAACCATAAAATTATAAAGGAAAAAGTGACATATATTTTAATAATTTTATCTAATATGTGAAGAATCTTACTCTCTCTGAAGGGTTTAAAAATTCACCTAAATTTCACTTGGCAGTTTAAGTCTACCACCAAGAAGTGTCCTCCACCCCCAATATTTTCTTCTGTTTCTTTCAGGGATCTTTTTGCTCTCTATAATAACCTAGGTGACATTTCTTAGATTTTCAGTTTGTCATGCTCCCCATCAGACTTAGCTCTAGTGAGAATCAAGGCTATCTTATATATTGTATGGCTTGGGCTTAGTATAGTACTTGAACTTAGGATGTTCTCCAGAAACCTTTCAAAAACATTTTAACACTAAAATGATCCAAATCAATTTATTCCCCCTTCTAGAAGGAAACTCAGTTTGGAGTAGTTTACAATGATCTAGATATCTGAATTTAGACAAAAAGAAATGGGGATATCATTAAGGGTGGAGCTTTTAAAATAGACTATCTTCAAAGGAGTTCTTAAAGTCCCCTAGTTATACACAGAGAACATTCTCTGGGAAAAGTCTACATTTGAAATATATACACAATAGTTTCTGATACCATTTAGCCAATTAGACCAGAGTGACCCATCATTCTTACAGGGCAACGAGAAAGATTTTTATTTCCATTACTCAAAATATAAGTAGTCATAAAAATGTATCTATCAAAAAATAGTTCTTATTTTTCTATGTTCTTTATATTAGAATTTGTTTCTTCACTTTGCTGAATCTCTGGCAAATAATCCTTAGTTTTAATCTGAAATCAAGTTATTCTGACCAAGTGGTTTTAATCGGCAAATCTTAGCATTTTGATGATCAATCTTAATGATCTACAAATTTATATATACATGAACAACCTCTGGCACATTTTATTTAGCAAACGGGAGAGACTACTAAAACATTTGAGATTAAAACCTGTAAACTTGACACAACCTCATTTAGTAACTTGCTTTTATTAGAGAAGATGAGAAATACACTTAGTATTTTGTGTGTTTTCAATATCATATTTCATTTCCATAATGCCTTCCTCTAAATTATTTTTCTTTCCTCCTTTCTCATTCACAACACTCAAAATAAAATCTCTGCATTTTTGAAGGAATAGATCATAAAGAAAAAGGGCTGAATATCAAAAACGAGAGAAGTGATGGTCTGTCATAGGATACCACTGTCACCACAAATGACATTTTTAGAATCCGAGCCTAAGTTTTTGGAGAAATGGAACGCAATGTTTTGGTGAAATATCAGTCAGGCATTTGTTTGATGCCAAATGATGGATTTTTTTTTTGGATCTTAAATATATTTGTTTAAATATATTTGTATAAATTAGTAGGTATAGCAAGTAGTGTGTGATTTGGGGCCAACAACTTTTTCCCTTCCTATTTTAAGGGTATAAAAGAGGAAATGAGGGCAGAAAAAATAATACTTTTTTGCTTACATGGAAGACTGGGACAAAGATGGAGTGGAAAAAAATTCAAAGGAGTTTCTTTTAGGTTTATTTAAGTGTTGAGTAAAACCCATGCACTACGGCAGCTCAAAACAAAAGAACCCAGAATGACACTAAATTGTTTTTTAATGAACACTGGGTGATATTAGAAACATATTTTCAAAACTTCTAGAGTTTACTAAGTTCTTAAAGCAGTACTAGCAGGCATCTAACAGACATCACATCCAGGAGGAAATTAGAGTAAATTTACATCATGCTTTAAGAAAGAATTATTTTATATCTGTGAGCTATTGCCCAAACAGTGCCGAGTTACAGGGAGAAAATCAGTGAGATACAAAAATCTGCACTTACTTCTCACACTCTTATTTTACACTTTAATGGGGCTTGCTAATTCTAAGTCAGTCTCACTTGAGTTTGATTTGGTTGTTGCCATGTCTGCCCTGCTCTCTCATCCATATTGAACCAGCAGATTCTACAGGGCAGGCTCTTCTCAAGACAGTGTCAGAAGCATAAAGGACAAGGCTGTGCATGAAGTCCTATTCCCTGATTCTGGCAAAAATAGGTACACAACATAGGAAAATGTACTCTGCACACCCTAGAGCCATACCAAAAGTATGGTAGTATATTTCTATTACAAAGAAATAAAGAATTGGGACAAATAGTGTTTGAATTAATTTTGATGTAGAGTAAATGATATTTTTAATTTAAATTATGTTGGATTATATTTAGGATGGAAATTTGTTTCATATTTATAAGAAATTTATAAGAAATATATATTTCATATATATAAGAAATGCCATTATAAAATGAGAACTATGAATGTGGTTATTTCATATCAAATGTCAAAGAAATTATAAATTCTTTCTGGGAAAAACTGTAACTTATAAAGGTTGAATAAAACCTGTACAACTGCATGTTACTTCATTTGTCTTTATTATTGAGAAAGACAGTATTAAAACACTTATTTGAGTGACTTTGGATTTATTCTTACACAAACAGGTTATGGAAAACATTAGCCAAAAGTACATTTGGTCAATATATAATAAAATTATGTTTGATATAGTAAAATTATGTTTTATTGGCTTAATGAAAGATTCATGTATCTTAATCTTCATTGATTTGTATTTTTTCTCATGTTAAAGCACAAATAATAATTTTACAGCATTTTATTTTTTTGCTCACACTCTTCACATTTTATTCACATTTTCTCCCATCCTTCTCCTTTTCCTTCTTGTCATATAATCCTCAGTGTATAAATGAGGAAACTGAGGCTTAAAGTGTTTAAATTTCTTACCTGGAGTAACACTTGTACTGAGTACTCAAAATGTAGAATTGAAAAATTCTACATTGAATAAAAATTGAAGGATTTGTGGCTTTTAATGCTTCATCTTCTGCTCTTGAGCTTGAATATGATTTAATCATGTGGCTATTGGAGCTGAGATCTAGAATGAATGGTTGTCAACAGATCGTTTGGAGCAACTCATTAACTATTTTTTGGCTCCATACTTTCTAACTGATTCTCAGATTTAGGGTCACAATGGTGACCCCTCGTTTTTTTAATATTAATTTTATACCGTCCATTTTATGCTGTTTTTCCCCTTTAGCACCTCTTAGATATGAAACATGTATGTGCAAATGCAACACGTGAACACTAGGCTGAATATATTTCTTCCATTTTTAGTCATAGTTTTACATGTGTGCTAGCTGCTCTTACCTCATTAGAAAAATGAGAGTCATGAAGACAGAGGTTTTTTGTTTTTGTTTTTGCTGTTGGTCCTAGTATTATATTTTTTTGGATATGACATTAAAAACACAGGCATCAAAAGTAAAAATAAACTGGACTATATCACAATGAAAGAAAATATTTGCAAACCATGTATCTGATAAGGAGTTAATAGTCAAAATACATAAGGTACTCATACAACTAATAGGAAACAACAGCAACAAAATGCCAGCTGATTAAAAATGGACTGAGGGCTGGGGATTTAGCTCCGAGGTGCCACTGCCTGCCTTGCAAGAGCAAGGTCCCAAGTTGGATCCCCAATAACAAAAAATAAAAAATAAAAAAGGACTGAGGACTTGAGTAGATACTCTTCCAAAGAAGATATCCAAATGGCTAGCAAGTATATATGAAAAGGCACTCAACTTCAGCTCTCACCTGGGAAATGCAAATCAAATCTATAATGAGGCAATCTTCTCGCATTTCTTAGTGTGGCTTTCACCCTGAAGTCAAAAACTAGCAAGTGCTGGTAAGCATGTGGGAAAAAAAACAAAAACAGAAATGTACTGTAGGTGAGAATGCAAATAAGAGCAGACATTATGGAAAACAGTATAGAAGTTCTTCTTAAAATTCAAAATAGAAGTACCATATGACTGAGCAACCCTTCTGCTAGTATATACACAACTGAAATGAAATCATCACTTCGCAGAGGTATCTACAGCCCCTTATTTATTGCTGCTCTATTTATAACAGCCAAGATGTGGGAACAACCTAAGTGTCTGCCACTAGATCAATGGATAAAGCCCGGTACAAACTCATAATGGAACACTATGCGATCCTTAAAAAGAAGACAAGCTTACCCAGACATGGTAGCACACATCTGTAACCCCAGAACTGAGAAAGGCTGAGGCAGGTGGATTGCAAATCCAAGTCCAGCCTGGGAAGTCAGTGACTTAACAAGACTGTTTCAAAATAAAAAATGAAAAGGGCTGGGGATGTAGCTCAGTGCAAAGCCCTGGGTTTAACTTCTAGCTCACAAAGAAGAGGAAGAAAGAAGACGGAGAGGAAGAAAATATTGCCCTTTGTGATAATGTGGATGAACCTGAAGGACATTATGTTACCTGAAATGAACTGGATATAGGCAAACACTACATGATCTTACTTATATATGAAATCTAGAAAAGTCAAACTCATAAAAAGAGAGTAGAATAATCATTACTTGGGGCTGAACAGGGAAGAAAATGAAGATTTTGGTAAAGATATACAATTTCAGTGATCACATGAATAATTATTGGAATCCTAATATCCACAGCTATATTTTTAGTAATTATATATTGTACATTTGGAATTAGCTAAGATATACGAAGTATTCTTAATACACAAAGTAACTATATAAGATATGATACATTAATTAGCTCAGTTGGGGAAATAATTTCACAATGTATGCATATATCAAATCAAATCAGCACATTGTATATCTTAATTATATATAAAATTTATTTGTCAAACATACTTCAGTAAAGTTGCACAAAAAGAAATGTTTGGTAGCATTTTATAAAGTTTTGGAGGTCAATAATAAGAAAAATAATTGTATATTGGATATACTTCACATAAATTAGCCTTTTTACCTAAAAGATGAATAAAAATCAATAGGCATTTGTGCTGTTAGAGATGTTGTAGTTATTTTATGGTTCAGAAATGTTATCAGGTTGAAAAGTCTCCCCACCGAAGGCAGTAGCACCTTTGTTTATGAGCCTTCAACATTCTACAAAGGCACAAAAGAGAGAAGTGTGTGAGCATGAAGTGTTTGTTTTCCTGCTAGAATTCACTCTGAATAGGTCTGATTTTCATAAGTTGACCAATTTTGATTCATGCAAGACATTGCTGTATGAAAATTTTCTGATAAAAGTGATGTTTCCAATGCCTAAGATTGAGTTTGGGTTTTAGAAAAATCAAATGATTCATCAAAAGGGTTTTATGAGAATCAAATAATTTACTACATGCAAAACATACTTAACAGTCCCTGGATCAATCTGAGAGCTCAATAAATTAGTTATTATTGTTATAACTTAATGAAGAAACAAAATTATTATTTATATGATATAATGTTGTAAAAAACCAAGTACTATAAAGAGCTCAAGTCATGAATAATGAAGGTGGATCATGTTGCTTCGACAGGCAAGTCAGTGTTATTTTATATCAGCAAAGAGAAAAAAGTAACTAAGACAATATACAATGAATCAAATCAATATAAATTTGTTTTTATAAATAAATACTAAATATCAAAACTTAGAATACTAGAAATTTTGAAGTATTAAAAATATATCTCTTGGGCCAGGGATTTAGCTCAGTGGCTCTTGTGCCTGCCTCACAAGTGCAAGTTCCCAAGTTCGATCTCTAGTACCAAAAGAAAATGTATCTCTTTTTCCCTCTGATTTATTTATTTTGGTGATTTACAAGTCTATAGAAAAGTTGAAAAGACAGTGCAAACATCTTCATACCCTTCACTTAGCTTCACAATTGTGACCACGGGCACTTTTGCTTCAGGGCTTAAGTATATATAATGGAATGGTATTATGTTTTCTAATGCTATCTATTCCAATCCTGGATTTAAAATGCAACCTTGTATCACCACCTTTTTGTAGAATTTATAGACTACTTGAAGTTCTCTCACCCTCTTAGGTATTCCTGAGATGTCCTGGAGGTTGTTGCATGTGCACATAAATTCTATTGGAGATAACTTGACACTCAGTCTCTTTTTCCTTGCCTAGCTCTCCACAGAGAAATACATTATATCTGTAAAGAAGTGCAATGGACACTCTGCAGTCCCAGGTACACATAAATGCATTGAAACTTCCCAAAAGACAAGGAAAAAGAGAATGTATTTACACACAAGGGAATACTACTCTGTCATAAACAAAGATAAACTTGAGTCATTTGTAGGAAAATGGATGGACCTTGGGCCCATAATATTAAATGAAGTAAATCAGACACATAAGTTTAAATATTACATGGTTTCTCTTACATGAGAAACTGAAAGTATAAACAAAGAGCAAAATAAAGGTAGGTAATAGGAAGTAGGAAAATAGATCTTTCTCAAAGGGGAAGGATATCAAGAGATGGAGGTGAGGAGAAAGGAGGGATGGGATAAAAAAGGAATTAAGATATGTTATGTACACGTACCAACTACACATAAGGAATGTAAACATTATGTACTGCAAATGAGTTCAAAAAGGAAGGGATCAAGAGATTTGTGCAGTGGGGAGGGAGGGAAAGGAAAGAGGGTGAAAAAGGGAATCAAGATGTGTTATATACATGTACCAACTCCCCACAAAGAATGTAAACATTATGTAATACACACATGTGCTACCAAAAAAGACATGGAACAACTGGACTCAACTTTTCCTTAGCAGAACACCACTGCCTCCAAGCAATAATGCACTCTTCACTCACAGGCTATTGAGATCCTCTGCATTTTCTGATGTTCTTGATTTAATGTTTAGGAAACCCATTTATAAATGATTCCCCATTCCTCTTGTATGCTGTAAAAATCATATAAGAACCAAAATGGTGCTGCTTGCTACAGTGATTTTAACAAAAGTCATTTTTCTATTTAGCTTACACTTTATACCCATTAACAAAAGACTGGGGGATTTATATGGGGACACATTCCCTATCATTGGAATCAGTTAAGTCTGATTCCTAATACTTGATGAATGGTCCAGATTTGCCTGGCTTCCTTTCTTTTCTCAGTTAAAATTCTCTCCTATAGGGTCATCTCTCCTATGTGCTGTATTTCTGTGTTAGCTGCAGACTCTGCTCAACCAGAAGCTGTCCTTCTCCCAGCATTCATTTGCAAAAATGCATTCTGAAACAGGCAGAAAATGAGGCCAAAATGAACATGTCAGCCAATTTCTAATGACATGGTAATTCAAAATAAGAAGGCTGATAACTTGGGGTTGAAGTAAAAACAAGACAAAGATTCACCGTCAATCTAAATATCACCTTAAAAAAGAAAAAGTATAGTATATAATTTGGGTCATTGTGAATTCGAGGAACAAAGGCTTCTTGCTTCTTTTGCTTGTACAAGTAAAGACTGCCTGTGTGGGGTAAGTAGGGATGGAGTTGGAGGAAGATTGGGAGTTACATTTTGTTGAATTTTGCAATTTATATATTTTTTGAAACCAATAAAACAAAAAGTCTTCGTTTACTTCAGTTTTGCAGCTGTGGCATTTTGGAACTTTGTAGAAGCATATACGAAAGAACATTTCAACATATTTTAGGTTTCCCTCCCCATCGCCCTTAAACTGGAGTGTTTTTCAATTCCCCACCATGTTCCCCTCTGACTTAACTGTGTGAATGAAAATGATAATTGTTAACAGCTAACCAATCTTTTCCTTCCAGTCTGTGTGTTTTCCGATGTTTAGAATATCTAGTTCAACTATTTAAAACTTTTCTTTCTACATTTAAAACACAAATATATTTTAAAATTTTTTCGAATGATTTCACATTCTTGTCAAATATCTTATTTTGAATAGTCTTTATTTTTGACCCTTATGATTTGGGAACTTGAAAAATGGAACTTTGTTCAACTTCAGCATTGTATGCCATACTAATTTCTTAATTAGTTTTTACTATTTCTTCATTTATTCAATAATAGAAAAGTAACTTTACTTGCACAAGAAGCAGAATTTTAGGGGATTCTGTGAGTGTAAAACTTGTTATTAGAGAAGCTCTTTCTAGTGTTTAAATGTCTAATTTAAAAAACTACAAACAGTATCATTTTTCCAATTTTAGGGCAAAAATCATTGCATTCCAATTTAGCAAGATGAAACTGGCTAGGAGACACAGGCTAAAGGGCTGTGTAAGGATCCACATTCCTCATTTTCCTTTCTTTTAGTATTTTAGGGGAAAGAGAGCAGTTTAAATTTGCCATATATCTTGACTTCTTAATCTCTTTAAATCTGACATCATTTTAACTTATACTTCAGAAAATTTCCTGGTATCACTCTAGAATTATTTAAAACAAATATTTATGTAGCTATTCCAGCACTCATTTGAAAATATGTCACTAAATTTTGTTCTCAATAATCCTGTTACAAATTAAGGTTTCCAGTAACAGAACAATATATTCACCATTTTTTCCTACGTATAATAATTTAGGACATTTTAGTAAGAACTCTTTTGAACTAAAGTTTCCTTAGTTGGCTTTAGTCAAAATGTAAGCTGGTATTCCTAAGGCACAGGAAAAATAATTCCAATCCAGGTGTGTGTTGTGTGTGTGTGTGTGTTTGTTATGATTTGTAGTTTTAAAATACAATTTAACTAATTATTTTTCTTAATATACATTTAAAAGTGAAAAGTGTATTTGAATTTTAAAGAAAAATTTCCCATAAGACATTCTTATGAAAGAAGCTTTACAATCCATTTGGAAACCTTTTTAAAAAAAATATTTTTAAATAAACTGATAAGGCAGATATGGCCAAAAAACTATGCTGGAATAAAAGTTTAAGTTTCTTTATAAAAAAATACTGTGGGATTAAATGCATGGGTGGCTTGTTTTGCTTCTGTCACCATCTCACCGAGTGTTTGGTGACTAGTAGCAATTCTGCAAAGCCTTGCGAAAGCGCAGGGTCTCCTTTGCTCCTGTGTTGAACTGTAAAAGGTAGCGTGAAAAGCTGTCTGGTAGAATAAGCATTGTTTACTTGATGTTCTTGTACTTAATTAAAGAAGATGACCAGGTTAGGAATTGTTTCTGAAAAGATTTAGCTTAGGAAATCATTTTAATTTATTGTTAACAACTGAAATGGAATTTTTGAGAATATTTTAAGAAAATATGCAGTTTTTATATTTGGAGTAGATACAAGACTAGGAACAATTATCTTTTTAATCTTGGGTCGTATTTGCAAAATATTATCATCTTTATTTTTGTAAATGAGAAAACGAAAGACCAGAAAAGAACAAACAGCCTGCTCAGGGGCACACGCCCAGGTATTCTCAAGTCCTAGCTTGGCTGTCACCAAAGTTCATATTTTTCCACTAAATCACATGACTCCACCCTCCAAAAATGGTATCGACCATGAAGCTTTTTAGAGAATTTTTGAAGAAAATGCTGGATGAGTAAATTTTCAATCTTTCTTCTGATTACTCATAGAGGTATGAGATTACCCAAGCTTTTCATCTCTAGCCTATCAAAAATTGGAGTACTTTCATTATGTCAGATTTGGAACTTATGAAGTCTTATAAATTTAGTTCTACATGATATTGAATACAAAAAAGAGTTTTCAAAATTATAGCATCTTTTATAGTGGTGTAATTAATCCAGGACAGTTCTCTAAAAAGCATCTCAATAAAAATATAAATAGCTGTTTAATATTCTTTTTGCTCCAAACTGCTCATAATTCTCCTATTAATCAGTGAATGTTTTTCAGAGGAACTATCTGGAGTAATAATAGAGCTGAAATTGAGTACAGTGAAGATGTCAAACATTGTTAATCCAGTATTCCATTATAAGTATGCTAATGTAAAATAACTGGCAGGAGAAGGAACATGTCACATACCGATGCACTATTAGGTTATATGCTAGATAGTTATTTCACAGAGTGCAACCCATCATTCAGCTTTTGACAAACTTGAAAGTAATTAGCAACTTTCTGAATCCCCTTTCATCCTTTAGAAATGCATACTTGCATTTGAATTGTTTACCCAACATCAGTGGATCAGAGAACTGAGTGTTAATGAAGAGAGAATGGAGGGTCACAGGCTGGAGACCTGTAGGAAGTGCCAATTGCCCTGTGTGTCTGGCCTGTGTAATGCCTGATTAGGCCTGTCACATTCTGCAAAGCTGACCAGAGCCTGGTTGAATTTGCCACATATTGTAAATCTTGGGATTGCCCAGGGAAAGTGACCGCTGATCATCTCAGTGCAGATTTATCTCTTGATCTCTTTGATCAGGGAAGAAAAATTGTTTATTTCTGGTGTGTGTAATTGGCCCTTACATCCTCCTTTCCATGTTTAAAAGCCACCTGATTAACTGTTGCAGATAATAATTACATGGAGCTAGGGGACAAGGAAGGTACCCTTGAAATAAATCTAGTCAGGATGTGGTCACTTACTTAAAAATGTGATGAGGATGGGGATTTAGCTCAGCAGCACTATGCCTGCCTTGCAAGGGCCAAGTCCTGAGTTCAGTCCCCAGTACCAAAAAGAAAAAAAATGTGATGGAGACGCTTCCTAACTACATAGAGTTTTTACCTTGTTTTATCCAAGACTCTAAAGAAAAGGACTTGGTGAGACTTGGAATAATCTCAAGTTTTTTCATGGCTTCTCCTGAAAATTACTTAAAATTTGCCCAGCCTGGGTGGGGTGTGGGGGATGGGGTAGAAGAACCTTCCTCTGCCAGCATTTAATCTTGGTTTCTGTGTAAGGTTAAGCAACCATTGTGAGCTGCTTCTCCTTTACCCAAAGTGGAAAAGAAGTAGGTGACGGAGTTTTATTTACACAACACTATCCCGGTGATTAGCAAATTCTCCTATTTCACAGATTTAAAGGGCTTTTTTTATGGAACCATCTGAAGAACATGTTCTATGTCACCTCAAATCATAACTCTGGAGACTGAACAAATGTTTATTTTTATTGCTTATTTTGCTCAATGTGGATGTTCATTTAAAATTAAATAATACATTGTAGGTTTATTTATATGTCTTTTTCGTCAGACTGTCCTGTGGAAAAAGCCCATTTCAAGCTAGGTTCTAAAGAAAAGGATTATAGGTTGCCCTTTCTCTGTTCTGTTTTCATTCCAGCTTTGGTGTATTAAGGGATTTGGGAAGTTAAGATAAGATCCCCAATCCTAACATGTCTCACTTTTATCCAAACAAAACTTAAAACCCAAGTAAGGGTGTCCGTTATACTGAAGCAAATCAAAGGCACTGCTAAACTTTGTTGCTTAAAAGCCATAATGGTTCAGTGGTTAAATGTTGAACACACATATAAACAAACATCAAGACAAGAATTTTTTAATAACAATTTTTGTAAGAAATTTGAGGAATAAGTCTTAAAGTAGAAAGTATTTATGTTTTTTCACTTCTCTTAAAATTTTATTTCCATTTCCTTTCCCCAATAAGAAATTATATCATTGCCAAAGACACTCGACAAATTAAGTTTGGGGCTTATTCCTATGTGGCTTTTTTTTCACTCTTTCCCAACCCAGTGAACTAAATTCTTCCCATCTCTCTGCCCAAGTACAGATTTGAACTTAGAAGTGTTTGAACTGAGTGTTTACTTAGAAGTCAAGGGGAAGAGTCATCATATGTTATTAAAATGTATTTGAAAATATACAAATTATACCACATGCCAAAGACATAATTCTATATTTTTTGGATCTACTAAAAAGTGAGTATTCTTTCCCAGCCAAGAAAAGATAATATTTGATGCTACAAAAAAGTGGAAAATTAATCCAGTTCACTTAAAAATGTTGTTTGGCCATTTTTTTTAAGATAAAAACTACAAAATCATACCTTATCAAATTAATAAAGTGGTTTTATACATTGAACTGCTTGGAGTTTCTGACTTCTATACTTGCTTTTATAATATCTATTTGTGCATTTTGAACACCATGAAATTTATCTTGCTAAGAACCATAAGATATAAACATGTTTTAGCTTTTATACTTCACTCGTGTGATAAAACAGATTGTTCAACTACTTATTTCTGAATAAAACAAGAGTAAATCTGAGAAATCTTTGCTTGGCTGACATATTCATGTTGTTTTGGTTTCTGATAGTTGTTTGAAGTTGCATATGGTTGCACAAAAAAAAATCCAAGGTTTTGTTTTAAATTAAAATACTGAATAGAATCTGGATAGAGTCTAAATGATTAAGAAGCTAAACATGGTGCATTTATTCCACTACTGCTTCAAGATAATTTTACAGCATTCAACAATGCCATTTTATTTATATTTATCATTGTTCTTGGAACAAAAGGTGTGTTTTTAGAACTTTTTCATTTTTTATACAAAATAAATATATCTAATGTATTGGTAAAATAAATGCTTGTGTATTGTGGTTAATATTTACTGTTTAAACAATTTTGTTTAATTTCACTGGTAAGAACATTTCTCTCATAACATATGTATTATTTTATAAAAAGATTCCACAAAATTCCCGGAACCAATAAAGAAGTATCTGTGGTTTGATGGTCTCAGAAAGGCACAAAATGTGAAATGTCAGTGTTAATCTTTTTTCTTTATTTTTTGTTTGTTTGCTTTTTGAAGTTCTGACCTTGGTTTTAGACTACATTGTTCTTTTTGCAAGCAACAGATAACTTGAACTGAAGGTCTGAGTTGGTAAGAAAAAAAAAATCAAAGCTACTGGGAAATAAGATGTTAATTTCATTGAATTACAAAATCCACATACAATGCATTACTTATTGAAGATATTATTTATATTAGAATTCACAAGCATTGAATTAGATGGGGTTAATTTTGTTTTAGGTCATCATTGCTGTAAGCTATCACTAAGGTATCAGCACAGAAGTGGCTGAAACTCTGGCACAGAAGTAGCCAAAATAATACTTGATAGGAAGGATGAAGTAAATTTACTATTTCTTGTGTTGACAATGAGTCTTTTGTTTCTTTATGTCTTTTTCCCTTTGTTTTGTCTTTTGCAGTACTGGGATAGAATCCAGCAGTGCCCTACTGCTGGCTGCAACCTTAGCCTTTTTCATTTTTTATTTTGAGACAGAGTCTTGTTAAGTTAGCCAGGAAGGACTCAAGCTTGTGATCTTCCTGCCTCAGCCTCCTGAGTAGTTGAAATAATAGGCATGAATCACCATACCGAGTAACAGTGAGTTTTTTTAAAAGAACAATAATCTATTGACTTTCTTTGTTGATAGCTTTGAGAAAAGACTATTTGGAATATCATTAACCAAAAGTTTATTTATTCACTTCATTTTATCAAAGTCCCCCCCAAAATGGAAAGCATTCAAGGATACTGTTCCTGAATGAAAGAGTTACAAGGACAATGTGTTTCCTCTCATTGTCTCAACTGAGGGTCCTCTGCTGTTTTTCCCATTGTGAACTGAAATGTAAAGAATTAGTTTGTTTTGCTCTGTTAAATGTCTGTTTTGCAAAGGCCAGGCATTTTGTATACTAGCATGGAGAAATGGGAATTTTATTTGCAATGGCTCTAGTATTGCCTAAGGTAATGTACAGAAGGTTTTGAATTATGGTGTTTATAAGAAAGTCTTCCTCACACTTCAGTGAATAACAATGTTTTTGACATGGTATGAATTATGGATGGATCTGGTACAGTGAGTTTAGAGTAAGGCACACAGTGGTTGGTATATGCAGACCACTTCTTTTAATCATCTGAAATGTTAAAAAAGGTCAGTCTTTTTGAAGATTTTATAATACTGAATAATAGCCAGATAGTACCAAATAAGCTTGTATCAGAACTGGAATAAGGAATGTAAGAAAATACAAAGAGTGGGCTGCGGATTTAGCTCAGTAGCACAGTGCCTGCCTGGCAAGCTCAAGGTCCTGAGTTTGAGCCTCAGTACCAGAAAAAAAAAAAAGGAAGAAAGAAAATACAAAGAGTGAGTGGACCAGTTATATCCACTAATTCATATTTTCTTTTAAAAAATCAGAACTTCTTACTTCTGTCTAATTATAGCTTAGTACCCACTAATCAACCTTTGCCTGTCACTACGTATCTCTGCAAACAAAACAAAACAAAACAAACAAAAACTATAACCTTTACCTTTGTAGTACCATACATTTGATTAAACGTAAAATTACAAGAGTTTACACAGATGAAGGACATACAATATGATTCACTGCAATAAAATAGACATCACTTATTGTGCCTTTATTCTGTGTGACAAAAAATGGTGCTTATATCCAGTTTTCAGAATCCTGATAATAATCCTCTGAATGGTAAATTATTTTCCTCACTTTACTGATGAGGCAACAGAGGCCTGGGGAGATTAAATGGCCTATCTAAGGCCACACCACCAATGCACTGCGCTGCTGGGAACCATGGTGACCACACTTCTCATGTTTGAAGTTGCCTCCTTTACATAGTCAGGTACACAATAATCATTCCTGTAGTCAACATTCATTTACTCATAAGAAATAGAAAATGCACTGAAAGTTGAGAAAATATAAGCAAGGAGGTCATTATTATAAGCATACAGTTCAGATGCTATGAGAATGAAGGGCAGGCTAAATCTGCAGGCCTTTGGAAGAGCTCAGGAGAATGTTCACTTACTCATCTCCGCTCTTCTTTAAAGATTCTGTGCAGGACATCTTTTTGTTTTCTTCTTTACTAGCTTCCTCAAAGTCTTCCTAGTGTGCAGGATGATGGACATGTCCGCTTTATCAGCTGTTATAAGGTCTGTGTAAGACTCCAGTTAGTGCAGCCTGTATTATGGAGCCAGGACCCACAAGTACAGGTCACCAGGCTGTATAAACTGACATAAAGGAACCACTGAAAGAAACTGAAAGCAGCTGACAATTTTATTCTGGGTCCAAGGTTTAATGGCAGCAAGGATCACACACTCTCTGATTGCTCAGAAGGACACAAATGCATGTGGACATCTATCTGCTGTAAACCATGATTTTTATTTTCTGGGATTTAGGAATTTTATTGTACATTGCTATTCCACATTTATGATGAACATGAGAAATTTGTAAAATATTAAAATTTCACACTAGACATTGCAGAGCTGATGACTCTGTAGATAATTTACATTTGATTAAATATTGAGCTTCTGGATTATAAATGAAGAATTTTAAAAGCCTTTTATAGGACTTTTTGCCATGGGGGAAGAAAATGAGTTATATTCTCTATTTGCTGGTCATAGAATCCTATAACTTAAATGTTGTAGAAAGAAAATGAGAAGACATTAGGACAATTTTCTCTTGCCTAGAAAATGGTAAACATTTCCAAATGGATGAAAACCACCCTGTAGATTATATTAGTTTTTATTAACTTTAGGCAATAATAATTGTTTTATGTTTTCAGTTAGTTGAATTTAGGAAAAAACGTGATATTACAAAAGGAGTTTAATTTATGAAGCCTTAGGGGTATTCTTTTTTTTCTTAATTAACTTCATTGGTAAATTTTAGATATACATTATGATCACATTCATCATTAGGAATTTGTTCCTGTACATGATATATCTGAGTTCTTGTCTTTTCCCATCCCCTTTCCCTCCCACCTCTCCACCCCTCTCTATTTAAAAAGCTTTGTTTCCATTTTTCCTTCTTTTCTCATATTTTTTTCTTTCTCTTCTTTACTTTCCCCCAGCCCACCTACTTCTCCTTCCCCTTTGCTCCCTTTCTTCCTATTTCACCTTATCTGTTATACATTTTGGTCCTCATTTACACTTTCAGTTTCTCACACCAGAGAGACAATTTGGCGTTTATACATGTGTGTCCTATTTATTTCATTTATGAGCATGTCCTCGATATGCATCCATTTAGCTATAAATGTCTCTAGTTTATCAATCTTTATGGCTGAGTAGTACTCCACTTTATTAAAAAATTATCTTCTTTATCCAGTCACCAGTTAACAGGAATTCGGGTTGTTTCCAAGATTTAGCTATTAGAAACCATGCCACTGTAAACATGGGTGTGCATAGATCACTGTGGTGTGGTGCTTTTAATTCTTTTGGGAAGATACCCAACCGGGGAATAGCTGGGTCAAATGGGACTTCTAATCCAAGCTTTTTGAGAAATCTGCACAACAATTTCCACAGTAGTTGCACCAGTCTACACTCCCACCAACAGTGGACAAGGGTTCCTTATTCCCCACAGTCCCACCAACATCTGTTATTGGTTGATTTCATGATGACAGCCATTCTTTCTGGAGTGAGATGGAATCTCAGTGTTATTTTCATTTGCATCTCTCAAATGACTAGTGATGTTGAACATTTTTTTCATGTGTTTATTTGCTATTTCCATTTCTTCATCTGAGATAAGTCTGTTCATTTCAGATGCCCATTTTTGAATTGGGTCTCTAAATTTGGGGGTCTGATTTTTTAAAGTTCTTTATATATTCTAGATAGTAGACCTTTGTCTGAGGAACAGCTGGTAAAAATTTTATCCCACATTGTGGGTTTCCTCTTCACTCTGTTGGTGATTTCTCTTGCTGTGCAGAAGCTTTTTAATAAGATGAGATCCCAGTTGTTGATTCTTTGTGCTAGTTCCTATGCGACTGAGGTTTTGTTCATAAAGTCTTTTCCTACGCAAATATCTTCAAGAGTTCTACGTAACCCATCTTCTCGCAGGTTTAGTGTTTCTGTTTTAATATTTAGATATTTGATCCATTTCCATTTTAGTTTAGTGCATGGTGAGAAATACGGGTCTACTTTTAATCTTTGGCAAGTTGAAACACCATTCTTGAGGTGGCTGAGCATGTCTGCAGTTGTTTCTCCAACTTCTAATCTGTTCCATTGATCCTCAGGTCTGTTTCTTTGCAGTACCATTCTGTTTTTATTACAGTAGCTTTGCAGTATAGTATCAAGTTGGGGATTGTGATACCCCCTGCCTTGTCTTTGTTGCCTAGAATTGCTTTTGCTATTCTAGGTCTCTTTGGGTTCCAAATGAATTTTTGGATTGTTTTCTCTAGTTCTATGAAGTATGCTGTTGGAATTTCTATTGGGATTGCATAGAATCTGTATAGCAGTTTTGGAAGTATGGCCATTTTCACTATATTGGTTCTTCTTACCCAAGAACAGGGATGTCTTTCTATTTTCTGATGTCTTCTTTGATCTCTTTTTTCAGAGTGCTGTAGTATTCAGAGCACAGATCTTTTATTTCCTTGATTAGATTGATTCCTGGATATTTCATTTTTTAGATTCTATTGTGAAAGGAATTGTTTCCCCATTTCTGTCTTAGTGAGTCTGTATTTATGTAAAAATCAATGCTTGATCCTTTCCAAAATAACCAGAGAAGAAATGATACAGAAAGTATCTCTTCATCATGGTCCTTCTCATTCCCGAGACTGATAGAAAAGGATGTCACCAGGCTCAGAGTTCTTTGAAATATCAGATATTAACCCATAGTATTCTTCAAAAGCTTGGGCATCTGTTTTTCTACAATGTCATAATCAAACAACAATCAAAAATCGTGACTCTCAACTACTGTAATATAATATCCTTGATTGGGACCACTTCCACAGTGAACCACAACAGCAACAAGGTTGTACATTTGGTTAGGATTGGTTGCATCACCTGAAGTGTTAAACAGATGGAGTTTAAGGAAAAACTACCTGGTAAGAAAGTTTTGCATATTGATGAAGCTGATCCATATATTTAAATGTCTTCAGATGTAGAGCTAGAATCATGGGCAATTTTTTAACTTCCATTTGTGTGCTTCCTGTGTGCTAAGACACTCTTCACAGTAATATTTGTATTCACTGCACAGAGTTTGTCTTGCTAAAACCCTTTAAACACTGAGTAACTGATGTGTTTTGTTCCATGTCAACAGAAAGGTCTAAAAAATCTTCATCTTTGCTGCTTATAGTTTCACAAGTCAGACATCTGGTTTCATTAGTTAATGTTCCCTAAAAAAATCTCATGAACCCATGGTTGGGTCTGGTGTGCTGTTGTTATTTCCATTATCAGTGTTGCCATTAGGTAAACAACCATTTTGTTTTTCCTGTTTTCTTTCTTCTTTAAAATATCAGCAATTGTATTTAGTAGGTAATTTAAGAATTCATGGGCATCCCGTTGCATATAGTTATCAAAAAGCTCATTTTCTTTCCATAATCTTGAATGAACTTCTTAGGAGGTACTATTCCAACCTTTTTCTTCTGAGTGGCTATGCTGTGGAAGAGATCTAACCCTGTGAGAAGCTTCTCCTTCCTAGGCTGACTCTTGCATGCTAGAACTTTTTCCCCCGGAAAAGGACGACAAAAATAAAGCGCTTGAAGAACTGAATTGCAGTAGCAGGTATTCCCCAAATTGACTAATCCAAAATAGTGCTCCTTGACTGGAAACTGTTCTGGACCAATCTCTTTCCCTAAGGCTGAGGCACTGGCGTCCATAGTACAGATGGAGGGGAATTTGGAGAGTGTCCTGAGGATTTCCATCTGCCCAGCGCCATCTTCCACCCAATTACTGCAGAGGCGGGGGAGGGGGGCAGCCAGGCCGCCACAAGCACCGCACCCCCGGGTGGGGCTCCAAGCCCCTCCCCCAACCAGTACCCACACAAGGAGCCTGCTGAGCCGCTGCTGCTGCTGCAGTCCTCCCCACCTGCATTCCAACACTTTGTGCTCTGACACTCCTGTCCTTGGGCCTCAGTCCCAGGCTCGGGGTGCTTTTGCACAAGAAAGAAGCAATTCAAAATATTCTGTCTACTGTGGATATATTTGTAATGAAAACTCAAACATTTTTCTCATTATATTAAAGAAAGACACTGGTTTGTTTTTAAGGTTTATATTGATGATTCTCAGTTCTAAAAGACAGCGGAGGCTGAATAAAAGTAGCACTCATAATAAGCGCTGGTTTGTGTCAAAAATAGTACACATTCTGAGAGTTTTTTCTTTTGAGTACAAAACTACATAGGAAAAAGTCATTTACAATTGAAAAGTGCTTTGATCTGTGATGGTTTTGTGTCATACATTAATTTTATTGAATAGTTTGAATTAAAATTACATTTTCAATAGCTGTGGCTCCTACTTGGTTAGATAGTTATTACAACAAATGGATTTTTGTAAGGACAGCACTAGAAAACAATACAGAATAACTTCATTTTTCTATTATTTGATCCTTTGCAGTAATATATAACTTACAAAATAAAGACATATATAGGGCCTAGAATCTGAGACAATATACGAAGGTATCTTTGTCCTTAGAAGCTTTCAGGATATTGTGGAAATATGTAACTCCAAACTATGTTATAATTAATCAAAAATTGATCTGATTATCATAGATTTTATGATACATAACTTTATAATTAAATAGATTTCTTGTTAACCATCCACTTATAATTCAAATGCCAATAAATCACTCTGGTGGATTGAAATTGAACACTGTAGATCAAATGTGGATTTTATGTAGTTTGACTTAATATTTTCGTGAGTTCTTTGAGAAAGAACACCTAGATACCAAAGAACATAATCGAAAATCAATAAAAATTGGAGAACACTGTGAGTAGTTGAATTTTCAGGTAGAGCTGCTCTTTTAGAAATACAGAGTATCTATGGCATTTAAAAAGGAAATAAAAAAGTGCATATTTATTATCATATGAGAGAAATAGCATAAGATTAATATGTCATGTGTGGATATTATATGGGTTTGAAGTGAGTTGAGCTCCTGCTCAGAGCCCAAGTGGAAAAAGATAACTAGTATCAAGGCTCTAAAACATAGTGAAACTGTGCATATCTTTTTGGATACTATAGCTTTTTACATGTAGCATGTACTGTGGATAAAAAACTGGACTTGGTATATATGAGAGAGCTGAATAAGCATGAGACAAAGCATCAACAATATGAAATGGGATCTGGCCACTTTAAGTCTTTTTGAGCCTCAGTTTCCACATAAGGTTTCCACATAAGGTGGTGATAATTTCTTATCCTTCTTCACTAGGTTTATACAAATTATAAAACAGTGATATATGTAATAATGTATATCTAATCTCTGTACTATCGACATATTATTTGTGGGGAGTCAATAGACTAAGTTATGTTTATGACTACATTTTGAACAAAATTTAAAATGAATGTTGGAGTTATATTTGAGGTAATATGGTTACGGTAATTGAGGATGGTTCGGAAAGTTAGTAAAATATGTTTCTGCTACAGGGTAAGTCACAGAATTTACACATTTTTTCAAAAATATGAGTTCTATATTTTATTATACTTAGATTAAATTATTTTCCAATTGACACCTACAAATAATTTGAGAAAGACAAATCATTCCACAATACTTATTTACCCTCCAAATATAGAGCACATTATTATTATTTAAAGTTTACTATTTTCAACTTTCAGAAATTCAGTTTAATATTTTTTAGCTCTTAATTATGCATTTCAAAATAACATCTTATGATTTCTTCATTTTTCATCTTATTTTCCCCCAGTAGACAATAAGAGTTGGCTTCCTTTCACACCATATTAGTCAGTTTTTTCCATCCCTTGGACAAAATATCTGACGCTGAAAACTTAAAAGAGGGTGGATTTATTTTAGCTCATTATTTAAGAGGTTTCAGTCCATGGTGAGCATGGCAGAGGAAAATTGATCATTCTCTGCCAATAGGAAGCAAAAAGAGAGCAGGAGATTCAGAGTAAGAGATATATTTTCCAAAGGCATGCCCCTTGTGATCTAGCTCTTTCAACTGGACCCCACATCCTAATCACCCATTCAACTATGGACCCTTCATAAGATTGATCCAGTGATGAGGTTAGTGCTCTTGTGATCTGATCACTTTCTGAAAGCTCCACCTCTGAATGCATCAGACTTAGGGGGGACATTTTAAATCTAAACCATAATGTTGGGTTCCTAGTTTTCAGAGGGCTCATGTTCATCTCATTATGCAAAATGAACTCAGTCCTTCTGCATGGGTTGCAATATCTTAACAGTTTTAGCATTACCCAAAACTCCAAGTTCAAAATTTCCTTTAAGACTCAAGGCAAACTCTTAGCTGGGAATTACTGTAAAAAACAAAAAAGAAAATTAAATACTTCCAACATAAAATAACATAGTGTAAACACTCCTATTCTAAAAGTGAGGGATAGGGAATAGAAAAGAATAGACAAAAGCAAGACTGAAATACAGCAGTGCAAACATTATATCTTATGGCTCCATGACCAGCATTTGGGGCATTTGGTAGTGAGATGTGAGCACCAAAGAGTTTGGGCAATCCCACCCCTCTGGCTTTGTCAGTTGGAGCCCACATGGCCTCTCATTTTGGCTGGCTCTGCTGGGTATTTGTGGCTTTCCTCAGCAGATGTGCTATGTTCCTGGTATTCCCAGATTTCTGGTGTCTCCACTGCAATTTCAGCCTTACTCTCACAGATTCACATATCACCCTCTCTTGAGCTCCCAGCAAGGATTGACATGCATTACATATTTTTACTTTGCCTCACAGACCTTCTTTTGAAATCTAAGAGGAAATCTCCATAACCCTACAATTCTTGCTTGTAAAACCAGAACTATGTGGAAAACACTAAAGTCTGATGCCAGTTTAGGCAGTAGCTGGATCCTCTTCGACAATGGCTGCAGTGACCTCCAAGTGCCTTGATGCCTGCAGCAGGGATATGCTTCCCTAGTGGCTTTCAGTGAGCATGGCACTCTGGGAATCTCTTAAATTAGTCTTTTCAAGGAGTTTACATTTTATATCCTTGAGCTTGTGATGGGTGGGGTCTGCCAATTTCAGAGATTCTTTGAAGTTATCTTCCCTATTCTCCTGGTGCAAAATTCTTGATTTTATTTTAATGATGCTAATCTCTTTAGTATCTATACCTTCTTTACTTCTAGCTTTACATGAGCTTCTTTTCTGGTCAAACTTCAAGTTTAAATCTTTCTGCTCTGCATTTTGCTCTCAGTTTTCATTATAAATCTGGATAAAAGCAGTCAGTAGTACCCATATTCTGTGGCTCACTACCCATGCTCAATGTTGTGCTGCCTTAAAACTTCCTCTGCCAGATAAATTAGTCTACCCTCTTTAAATTTAGCCTCAAATAAAATCTTAAGATATGGATAAAATGATAGAATATGACACTTGTGGCCTCTAGTCCAACTTCCAATAGAATCCTCATTTCCATCTAAATCCTGACCTTTATTGTTCTCATTCTTAGTATTCTGGTTTTCTGAGCTTCTACCAGAATCACCTATCAAGCTTTGCTCAAAACATTCTGACCCACACAATCAGTTACAGTCACAGCAATGACTCCACTTACCTTCTCCGGTATTACTAATTTTCTGTATTATTTACCTTTCCTTAGCTTGAACAAAATATCTGATACCTGCCACTTAAAGGAGAGCTTTATTTTGGCTCAGGATTTCAGAGGGTTCAGTCCATGGAATTCTCCTTGAAAGGCAGGAAAATCAATTCAGTGGGGCATGGAGGAGGAGAGCTGTTCACTTCACAGTGGCCAGAAGCAGAGAGAGCAGGAAGAGAGAGCCAGAGAGAGGAAAAGGGGGCAGGAAAAAGAATATACCATTCCAGGTCACATACCCCTGTATCCCAGTGACCCACCCCCTCCAACTAAGCCCTTTCCCCTAAAAGCCCTAAAAGCTATGAACTCTTCAATGGATTAATCCATTGGTGAGGTTAGTGTACTCATAATCCAAATGCTTTTTGAAGGCTCCATCTCTGAACACATGAGACTTTGTGGAGAAATTTAGATGTAAATCCTAATACACACCATCCAGTCTCAGACACAAATGTACCTATATACTGCTATATACATATATCTATGTGCATACACTCACTAATTCACATATATGCCATCTCATTTCCTCCAACCAATCTAATAAAATTATAACGTAAATATTGATTAAATGAACGTGTTCATGGACATTGAATTTGCAATAGTCCATGTGAATAGAGTTAGTAGCTTGAACAAATAAGTTGATAAGATTCCATTGATTCAAATAAGCAACATTGGGAGAGCGTGATTTGGAGGGAGGAAAAAATTTTTCAATTTTGAAGATGTTGCATTTGAGATACTTATCAAGCACTGAATTGAAAATTCTCCATGGGAGTTGGATATTGTTGAATTTTGGAATTTAAAATAAAGAGCAGAGCTCATATTTTGGACTCACTATATTGCATTCAACCACTATAATTAATTAATTCAGCTAGGGCAAATATAGATAGATAGTAAAGAGTTTTAAGGATTGAACCCTGGGTCTGTACAACATGTAAACATCAAAATATTTGGAAAAGGAGACCAATGATGGAGCCACCAGTGGAACAGAAAAAAAAAAAAAAAAAGAGAGAGAAAACAGGAGAACATGGAGATGGAGAGGCCATGGAAATGCTTCATGAATGAAGACTTGATCAAGTGATAAAAATATTTCCAAGGGATTGTAAGACATAAGACCTGAGAAGTTCTTACTAGATTAAAAAATATAGAGGTGACCCGGAAAAAGCATTTTTAGGGGAGTGGTAGAATAGATCCAAAGAGAGTAGGTGGAAAGTAGTGGATAGAGTAGAGAATAGACAACCCTTGATGAGTTTTGTTCTAAAGAAATAGAAAAATATTAGAGGTCAAGGAGAGTTGTTAATGGGAATAGTCCAGTTAGTGGATAAAATTAATGATGCAGAAAAGTGATGTAATGATTCTAAAAGCAAAGGTCATAAATAGGAAAAAGGGCATGTAATCGAAATGAAAAAATTGATTTTAACAGCAGGGATGGCTTATTCATTGTAACTGTACTTGGGGTGGGAGAGTACAGATAATACAATCTCTCTCTCTCTCTTTCTCTCCTCACTCCATTTATTCAATAACAAAAATACAACATAATAAGCTGAGTGATTGGTGAGGAAAGTGCCTTGCCTATTTGAGGACAGAAAGGGATATATTAACTACCCATCTCAGAGAGTGAACGACTTAGCCATTGAAACATGAGAGGATTGCTGAGCAATAATAAATTTTCCAGTCTTTAAATTGAAAAGAGGTAAGTTAGCATACTCATGTATTTTTCTGCATTCATATCTATAGGGACTTCTAGAGGGAGAAAGAGGTAGGGATGATATAAGAGATGACCTGAGGCTATGATTTCCTTCTGGTTTTTTATCTTACAAATAAAAAGCTACAGATAATTTCTAAATGAGGCTGCCCATCTCAGAGATGTCACTGCTGCAATCAGTAAAAACAAGGACTTTAGGGCAAAATTTCTTTCAGACTGCTTCTAACTTCTTTCCCTCACACACAGGAACAGATTATTCTTAAGACAGTCTCCTATGGCTACTTGTTCCTTATCTCAGGCCATCACTAAGAAAAACTGATGGTTTAGATTTTTTATACCCTCTTAATCTAGACAGAAAAATTAGCTCCCTTCGATTTGATTTGTCTCCTATTTTGCCATACACCAGTGACTTTTTAATGACTTTGTATAAAGTCATTAAAGCCTATTTGAATCATAGAGAGGACATTGTCAGAGAAACCCTTCATTTGCTTCATCTGTGAGAGGTTTTACACACCTACCCCTCTTAAGATCTCACTAGAGGTCCAACCATCCAAGGCCTGATTTGAGGACCTGCTTACACTTACATTTCCCAATCCCTTCCCTCTCAAGACCCTTGAGGGGCTCCATGATTTGGCTATGATGGCGCTATTAGGGTCCATAAAGGAGACAGCCTTTTAAAAAATTACATACATTTGAGAAGTAGATACATTAGCACTATTTAGGAAAGTATAAGTAACCTAGATCTTCTCAAGGTTGGCACCAGGGATTCTGGGTCATGATCAGTCCCTGAAGGATTTGGGGGATGCCTCATCCAGAGCCATTCTGAGACTCTCTTTTTGAGGATGCTTGACAGAGGGCTGTCTTCCCTGGCTCAATTAGAATTACAAAGATAAATGAACACTGGGAAGGTCTCAGGATAATTGACCTCTTTTCACCACTAGTTTTCTTGTCTGCTACTCCTTTTTCCTGCTGATGAGAGCTAAATCTTCAGCCATTTTCTGTTACTCCTTTTCCCATACTGAAGGGAGCTAAATCATCAGTCATTTCATTGGCTCTCCTCAGGAAAACCTCCTCAAACATTAGAAAAATTAGATCCCCAGTTCCTAAAGGAAAAGGCTTGCACTTCAATTACATAGGACAAACAAATAACCTCATGGCCTAACCTAATAGGTTTTTGGGCCCAAGCTCCTAGGACAAGAAAGGCTAACTTCTGATAGATTTTTATTTTCTTTTTTTCTGACACAGATAGGGGTTAAAAAATCCATTATACCTCCCTGGTCACCTTTAAAATGCCTACTTTAAACATTGAAAGAAACTACAACCCTAGAGTAAAGAAAAAAAGACTTTCATCTTTTACGGTATAGAAACATAGGCCCTCTACCCCTTGGGAGATAGAGAAAATGGCTTCCTAAATTACAATACTATCTTCCAATTAGATCTCTTTTATAAGTGAGAGGGAAAATGAAATGAAGTTCCTTATGTGCAGCTTTTCTTTGTTCTCTGTGACCATCCTAAATGGGCTACCGCTTGTTCAATAGACCCTGCTCTTTTAGCAGTTATATTCAGTCCTGTTCCCTTAGAGAAATGAGCGCCCTCAGAGAGAAGAAACCAAGACCCAGCTCCACCCTATTCAGAGACAAATTCCACCCAACCCAGTGCACCTCCTGAAAAGCTAATTCCCTTGTACAGTCATGAGAAAAGAAAAAGAACCCATCACAATTTTACTTATGTTGAGTAAAGAGAGATAAAACAAAGACCTGGAGAGTTTTACAAATTACCCTGACCAATATATTTGCGCTTTTGATAGGTTCACCCATTTGTTTGATTTAACCTTGAGAAGATGTGATGTTTTTGTTTGATGAGAACTTCAATAAGGGCAAGTAGGACCAAATCCAAATAACAAGGGCTCTCATATAATAACTTAGAAGTTTTTGTTGGTCAGAATATTGTATTGACTATTGTGATCGAAAATCATCTAAAAAATTGTTAAAGTAACTAAGTAGAGACTTATTAGGCTTAGAAGGGACTACTGGTCCAGACTCCCCTGGGGAATAAAAAGCAGTTGCCCCAAATTGATTCATTTTTGTTTTGTTCACTAATGAGACTCCCTGTGGTTTCCTTGTTCAAGCCTTGTGGGAAACTCACTCCAACAAACCTTGCTAAATATACTAATATAATAGATTTACATTGGGTGTCCTTAAAAGTTTAAGTTCTCTATGGGTAAAACAATGAGGTTTTTTTGTTTAAAGAAAAAAATATTCAAGCACTGTGCTGTCCAGGCAGAGTTTAGAAATTAAAGGTTAGACATCAATGACCTATGAGGTACATATATAGATAGATATATTCTTCTTGTATAACATTCTATTAAAAGATGACAAAATTAGTTTCCTTATGTCATTTAATATCTTTATACTTAGATAAAATGGCTACAACTGACTAAAAAATTGTTCAGTACTAAGTTAAACATTTAAACATATTTCAAAAATAATAACTAAACTCCATGGTTCTAATATAACAATGTCATCATAATTGCCATGCTAAAATGCTGTGCTGCCCTCAACCTAAAGTTTTCTCTGTAAAACTTTATAATTGTTATCTCTTGACATTCTGCAGCGGTTCAGACTCTGGGACAACTGTGATTGGTAAGAAATGACAGTTTCCTACTCATATTGTCTGTTTTGAAATGTTTGATATCTAGATGTAATCATAAAATTAAACCTACTGGTATTATTCCAATGCTAGTATAACTAATCCTTCTGGGTGTTCAACAACTGAGGTTTAGAGACCAGAGTAAAAGTAACTGGGCTAAGAAGATAGCCAGTATTTTAGCCCTGGCCTTCCAAGGTCAACAAGGAACAGGACAGCAGGGGAGCTTTTCTACAAGATCCTACAACTTAGATAAGTCACAAAGAGATTGTTAGACCCCAAAGAACAGAAATCAACCCTGTACAGTGTGCTAGAAAGGAGGATCACCAGAGAGACAAAATATCTCCCCAGCTTCTGCGAAAGCCAAAAAAAAAATATATATATATATATATATAAATGGTAGGTAATTTCGAGGTGGCCAGAAAATAACTCATGGAAGAAGAGAATATTTCCTATGACTCATAAAAAAACAGAAAACAACTAGTAAAATCTTTTGGTAGAAGTTTGGAAATAGATATATCCTCTACACAAATTATTCTGCACAATTGTAAAAAAAGTCTTATTATTGCTATTGATATATGGAAAATAAATTTAAAATGACACGAGTGACTATATGATATGTATATCTCAATAAGCCAGTACAAAAATTAAGTGGAGTATCATCCCACATAAATAATGGCATTTAACCAATAATTGAATATTTCTTTCATTGACTATGTCTCTTTTCAAGCATAGATAAGGAAAATTAATATTTGGAGTCATGAAATGATATGATGTTAAGAAAAATTTTATCAAAGACATAATGACAATATACAACTACATATTTATAGTAATGGATGACATTAGCCATAATAAAAATCTGGAACCTTTTAAAATGTTTAAATTAGTCATTGAAACATTGATAACCTATCTTGCAAAAAACTGAAACACTTGCATAGTCACACCTGTATTTAGCAGTTGCCTCTGGACACTGTCAAATCCTTAATCCACCATCATCAGTAAATTCAAAGATTCTTCTAAGAGCAAACACTTTCAGTTTGCTACATCCCCAGGGACTCCCATGACAAATGAAATGAGCTATGTGGCCCAAGCTCGTAAAATTTATTTTATATTGACTCAGCTAAATCTTTTAAAAACATACATCTAAGAAGGTCGTCTCCTAAGCTTAGAGCCTTCCAATATATTCCTAGACTTGGAATAAAATCTGACCTTCTTACATGATTAACATACCTCTACACAGTCTAGGTCTGACCTCTTAGATCTTATCTCCCTGATGGCTGCTTTTCCTTCTAGGTGAACCAATTTTACTTCCTTTGATGTTTCTGAAAACTTTTGTCACCCACTTCAACCATGCTCATCTTTGTGTTTGAGGCTTTCTGATTGGCTCAGCCTGTTCATTTCCCCTGAGTGACTCCTTATAGCATGAAATCTTTAAGCCACCCCCCCCATCCCTTGATATCCATCTGGTTGTGTGATCCTCCTCCCTTTGTATATGGGCTAAATCTAAGGCCACACTTCAAGGAACAGACATTGGCAAACTTGATGGGAAGTTACTTTTGATAGTGGCTTCTATTTTGTGCTCTGTTTCTCACTCTCCTACTGTCTCTGCTTCTCCACAACAAGGGAAGCCAGCTGCTCTGCTGTCATTAGCCACTTGGAAAAGCCCATATGCTAAGGAATTGATGTCTCCCACCCCTAGGAAGAGCTGAGGCTGCCAACAGCTGTGCTGGAGTCTGAAACATCTCCTCCTGCTGAGTCTGGAGATGCCCACAACCTGGCTGACAATTTGCAATCCTGCTAGAGACGTTGAGTCAGTGGACCAACTACATCAGGTTGTAGACCCACAGAAACTGTGAGACAAAAATGTTGTTTGTTTTAAGCACCTAAGTCTTGCGATAATTTCTTATTCAGCTATAGGCAACTAATACACTTATTCTTTATCTCAGGCCTCAGATCTAATATAGATTCCTCTAAGATCCTGTCAGCAAAAAGTAACAGAAAGCAAAGACTATACAATAAACATTATAGACTTTGTGGATCATACATTCCCTGTTACAACTACCCAATCTGTCATGACAGCTTGAAATCAACTAGAAAAAACTTGTAAATGAATGAGCATGACTATATTCTGTGTAAATTTTATTTACAGAAAGGTGGTATGCCATCATTTGCCAATCCCTACACTACCAGACATTCCAGGCCCCAGAGTTTAATATCACTTCTCCAGGAAAGTCCCTCTCATTTGAGCTTGTTTGATTTATTCTTTTATTGCCCTTCTCACTAAAATGGAATCTGCCTAAGAGCATATTGTTTCCTGGGACCCATAACAATGACCAGTGTGGTAGACAGTAAATACTGAACGGAGCCCTTGACTCACTTGGGTGAAGCTAGAAGAGGATTTTTCTGAAAAGAAAGTGCCTGGAACCATGTCACCAGACAAAGACATATGGAAAGAAAAGACTAAGCCACAGCACTGCAAATTCAGATATTTGATGTCTGCCATGTTGAAAAGGGCATTCATTGTGTGTGTGCTCTTCCAAAGGAAAGAATTATGAAAAGTCACACTCTGATAGCAATCTCTGTATAAAATTTTCTCTGATGGCCAGGTATTGTCAATTTCTACCTCCTTTTTTTTCACTTTTTTAGATGGTACCTACAAATAAAATATATAATTAGTGAAGTGATTATATTTTACAATACTAGCACCCAACTAGCAGAAGAATTTCTCAAAAGAAGGATCATGCATTTTCATCTTTATATGCTGTGAGTGCTCAATAAATGCTTGTATGTCATAGTATGTGCTGGGGGGTGCAGAGGGAATGGGGGAAATAGTGAATTATATCCACATAAAACACAATCTCCTAATCATAAAAGATGTTCATCAGTGGTTGGCCTAACCTCTCCAGTGTCTTCTGTCAGTGAATTTGACTCCTTTCATAAGGTTTGTTGAGATAATTGTCTATTTTTCTGATAAAATCAACTATTAGAAAACTTTATTGGATTTTACTCTCTATATGTATGTCAAGTCAGCCTTCCTTTTACATTTATCACATAACTTCCATCTTTTACTGTGGCACAGGATACATAAATTTCCATCTTTCCTCTGAAACATACTTGTTTGAAATTCTTTGTACATTTCAAAATATTAGTATATATAACAATATGAGGAAACAGCTGCACACAGAAACTTGTATTTTTCAATTTAATAATTAATGTATCACATGCTCTATACAAAGCTAGGACTGCAGAAAATACTTATTGAAAG
The DNA here is from genome assembly GCF_000247695.1 of Heterocephalus glaber. The sequence goes on from NW_004624777.1 coordinate 272,288, forward strand.
TTATTCATAAGCATTAGTCAGTAAGATAAGAATGAATTGAATTTGGCTTTTCAGCTATGTAGCAATATATTAGATTATGCTTTATGGTGGTGGTGCACATACATTTATCCAGATAATCATATGTCTGGCTCTACAAATAATGTATATTTGTTCTTCCAGCTTAGCAAATTACAACATGGTGTTTTTGGGGCAGGGTATGGTTTGGATACTGATATAACTGGCAGTCTATCTTAATCTTTACTGGTTTTGATTATATATAATTTATTTTAATTGCAGAGCAGCACAGATTTCAAATTTAACTTTGATATGGCTTTCATCACAACATAATAGAGAGAAATCACCCTACAATTGGTCTTTATTGCCATCATTTGGTCTACAAAAAACCATTTGATCATTAGAATTCTGTTATAAATGAATTGAAAAGAGATGAAAAATTATGATGACTTATGTTGGACTTTAAATTTTCTGTTTCTAAAAATATGCACACTTGTTGCAGAAATTATTTGTGAAAATAATAAAAGCATGTAAACTATAAAATCATTCATAATTACAGTATTTGGAGACAAAACCAATTTATATTTTGTTTGTTTAAGTTTCCAGTTTTATATATATTTCTATACTAAAAATCAGTGATGAAAATCAAGGTCAAAGTGACATAATAGTTTAGATGTTAAGATGAATTACTCTCTGAAAGATTGAATAAATATGAAGATGCATAGAAATAAACATTTACTTCTTTATATGTCACTCTGTGTTCTTCTACTAGAATGTAGTCAGTCATGGGGGCAGGAATTGTTTTTAATTTTTCCATTCCATCTCCTAAAACTTCATAGTCAGTTTGTCCAATGAGTCAATTAATAGTCAATACTTTGTATTAAAATGTATAATAAACAAATTCCAATTTTAGTGTTTTAAGTATTATTTTTGTTTTGTTTTGTTTTGTTTTTGGTACCAGGGATCGAACTCAGGACCTTGTGCTTGCAAGGCAGGCAGTGGAACCACTAAGCTAAATCCCTGGCCCCTTTAAGTATTATTTTTAATAGCTGTCAGATTGTACTATAATGTACTTAACCAATCTCCACGTGATGTATTCCAGGTTCTTTATAAATTTTGAGCTACATGAAAATGAATTTTTTATATTCTAATATGTTGCTTCTTTTATTTATCTAATCTTATTTAATAAAACAGAATGCAGAATGACATTGATCCACTATATTTGCAATAGACATTCTTAAATCCTGAATGAAATGGCATGTGTCTGAAGTTTTATAATTAAGTTTAGTGTTGGCTTTTGGTTTTGTCTAGGAATTGTCACTATAAAGAAATATATAATGGTATATTTAGATAATGACATAAAGATATGATATCATGTCTTATGATAAAGATTGTATCTTTATATATAATTATATAAAGATATATAGATATATACCTATTTTCACTTTACTAGATTTTATTTTGTTTTTTAAAAAAATTTTATTAGCACACATTTGCCATACATTCATCATAGGGAATTTGTACCTGTACATCATATATCTTAATTCTTCTTTTTTAAAAATTAAAGATAGTGTATTAAATTTTGTTAAAATCTTTGAAGTTGAAATACTGACATAAATTATCAAATGGTTCTAATATTGTTCAGATTTTAGCATAAGGAAGATATTTATTTATTCACAATACATACTATTTCATATACTGTTAAGATGGGTGGCATTTTTATTTGAATTTTTTGTTTATTTATAAGGAATGTTTTCTCTTCTCTTTTTATGGCACAATCTTTGTCAGTTTTTCATTAAAGAAGATTGGCTAAATTCACTGAGAAACCTTATTTAAATTCTGTATATGCTCTGGAATAGTTTATTTACATGAATATTATATGTTTCTCGGAAATTCAAAACAAATCCCCCATAAAACTCATGAGAACTCTGTGCTTTTAAATAGCCAAGTATTTTAAAATGTAGTTCCCTCATTTCATGGAAATCATTTTGTCATAATAGTAATCCTATACAGTATAACTTTTCCCCAATTCCCTTGAAATACTATAGTCCTATAGAATTGCACAGGTTTCTGTATTTCATGACACTGAATCCTTAATCTGCCAATTCATAACAGAACCCTCTTCTAATTTTTATAGCACACTTTTAATGTCTCACAGAGCAATTTTTCCCAGAACATTGAGAGTTGCTTAGCATAGAATTAGCACAGAATTGTGGTCATTCAGCCAACATTGATTTCAGGCTCTAGCATTGGTGGTGGTTGTTATATCTTTCTAATTTTTGTCTGTTCTGTCCTATACAACAATATTTATCATAGGATTGATGTTAAATTCATGTTGAATGAGCAAACCAGTGAATCTTTTATGGGTAACTGGTCAGTTAAGCTACTGGGAGGGTTGTCATATTAGGAGGTGATCACTGCTGGGCAATGATCCATTTCTAAAGTATTTTCAAATATGTTGTTTTCAGATTTCATGAAGTATTTTCCCTTCTCCCTCTCTCATTCTCTCACTCTCAGTACTCTTTAAAAAATTATAAACATTTAAGTTATACAAGGACACTTTGATATATACGTCTGTGTGTTGTGTGTCTGTGTGTATATGATAGTCAAATGATCATCCAAATGAACAAGCCAATCATGTCCTATGGTTTTCTTTTTCTTGTAAAAGCACCTAAAAGTTACTCACGTAGCGATTTTCCAGCACACTATACAATATTACTAGCGGCAGTACTTATTTGGCGCTTTAGTTCTCTACACTCTCTCATCCTACTTAGTTGTAACTTTGTACCATGTGACCTATACCTTTCCTGACCAATCCACCCACCCCATCCCTGGTAACCACCAATTTACTTTCTGTTTCCACACAGCTGAGTTTCCTTTGTTTTAGATTTCACATATGAGTGAAATCTATTTTCACATACAAGTGAGATCAGGCACTGTTTACATTTCTGTTCCTGGCTTATTTCACTTAGTTCAAGGTCCACTAAATTCCTCCATGTTGTCAGAAGGTACAATCTCCTTTTTAAAAAGTGAATATACACATTCTCTCTCTCTAATATATATATCCATATATGTGTAAATACTGTGTATATATGTGTATATTATATATATAGAGAGAGAGGTGTGTATTCATATATATGCACAATGATATATATCACTTTTTGTATATTCATCTAGGTATTTCGAGTACTCAGATTGTTTCTGTATATTGGCTATTGTGAATTATGCTGCAATGAATATGACAGTGAAGATATCTTCAAGTGGTAGTAATTTCATTACACTTGAGAATGTACTCAGAAAATGGATTTCATTTTTATCAATGCATGTTTGCAGTTCATGTAGTTTACAATCATCCTGAGAATGGTTACATGTACATATTACAGCTGTTTCTTTTTCATAATCTCCTTTCTTTTCCCTTTCCCTGTTCCCTCCTCCTCAGATGGTTCTCCTATCTCCTCTTCCACACTTGTTGATATTATTTGTCTTAGATCATGTTACGACATATAATGTTTATATCAATTGGGTTTGTTAGGTTCTTGTACATGGCACATCTTTATTCTTATTTCCTCTTCTGCTTCTCCTCAGCCCTCATCCTTGTTCTCTTGGACCACTCACCTATAGCAAGAGGGCCATCCCCTTTTCCCCTTCTATCCATACTTTATCATTTTCTTTGTTTGCACTTTGCCTCACTCAAATGAGAAATGTATTTAGGCTTGTGTGTCTGGCTTATTTCATTCAGTATTATATTTTCAAGGTGCACCCATTTTCCTACAAATGTCTCGAATTTGTCATTCTTTATAGTTGAGTAATATCCCATTATATATAGATACCATATTTTCTCTATTCAATCATCTGTTGATAGGTATACATGCTGCTTTTAAGATTTAGCTATTATGACCTGTGCTGCTATAAACATTGGTATGCATATATTGCTGTAGTATGAGGACTTGAACTCTTGGGGAAGATACCTAGCAGGAGGATAGCTGGGTCATTGGAATTTTAAATTTTAGTCCTTTGAGGAATCTCCATACTGATTTCCATGATGGTTGTACTAATTTGCATTCCCACCAACAATGCAGGCACCATAGCTGTGCCAGCATTTGTTATTGTTTGGTTTCCTAATGACTGCCATTCTTTCCAGAGTAAGATGGATCTTAATGTTGTTTTAATTTGCATCTCTCTGATGGCCCGTGATGTTGAACATTTTTTCATATATCTGTTGACCTTTTGTATTTGTTCCTCTGTGAACTGTTTGTTCATTTCTCTTGCCCATTTCTTGACTCGGTCTTTAATTTTAGGTGGTTTAATTATTTTCAGTCCTTCATATATTCTAGGTAGCAGTCCTCTGTCTGAGGAATAACTGGAAAAATGTTTTCTCATTCTCTAAGTTGTCTCTTCATTCTATTGATGGATTCTTTTGCTATACAGAAGCGTTTTAGTCTAATATAATCCCATTTGTTGATTCTTGCTGCTATTTATGTGCAATTGAGGTTCTGTTTAGAAAATCCTTTCCTATGCCTATGTCTTCAAGTGTTTTACCTATTTTGTCTTCTAGAAGTTTTAATGTTTCTATCTTTTATTTGTTTTTATTTTAATTTAGTATATGGTGAGAGGCAAGGGTCTAGTTTTTATAGTTGTTGTTTATTTATTTATTTATTGCACACAGATAACCAGTTTTTCCAACATCACTTGTTGAATAAACTATCTTTCCTCAAACATGTGCTTTGGGCTCCTTTGTCAAAGATCAAATAGCTGAAGATGTCTAATGAGGTTTCTATATTCTCTATTCTGTTCCATTAATCCACATGTCTGTTTTTGTTCCAGTAGCATGCCATTTTTATCACTATTGTTTTGTAGTGTAGCTTGAAGTCAGATATTGCTATGCCATCTGCTTAGCTTTAATTGCTCAAAATTACGTTGGCTATTCTGGGTCTCTTCTAGTTTCATGTGAATTTTAGGATTGTTTTCTCTAGATCTGTAAAGTATGCTTTACAGCTATATTGGTATCTTGATTGGAATTGAATTGAATATAACAGAGAAAACCAATTTCTTAAAAACTCTCCCACATATGTAACCAATTTCCTTATCATTTCTAAGCATTTACATGTTATTGTCTTTCTTTAAGGAGGATCTCAAAAAGCTAGTCTTTCCATTAAGCCAGATTGTGTCTTCTATTTAATTTTGGCTTTATCTTTATTAATTACTACTTTCCAATTTTCTTTTGGTTTATATAGTTCTTCTTCACAAGTTTTTTTATATGCATATTAAATGCCACAATTTGTGTCTTTTTTCTAATAATAAAAGAATTTAATTTCCACTGCACTGACATAGATTGGGTAATTTTCCTTTGGATGTGTCAGCAGAATATACTTCAATTTCCAAGTAATTAATATATTATCTGAGGGTTTTTCTCTTTATAAGAATGAAAATCACATGAAAATACTTTTAATGTGAAAATTAAGTGCCATATAGTGTATTCACCATGTTGCTCAAACATCACTTGTATCTAGTCTTACATTTTTATTACCCCAAAAGTAATCTGTAGTTTTTATGCAGTTGCTTCCCATTTCTCATCTCCCTATACCTCCTGGGAGCTACCAATCTGCCTTCTGTCCCTGTGGATTGATATATTCTGGATATTTCATAGAAATGGAAACATACAATGTATGACCTTTTGTACATCACTTCTTTCAATTAGCATAATGTGGTATCCAATCACCATTTGCAGAAACCAATCCAGGAAACCAAACCACAGCCCCTGTAGCAATTTTCACAAATTTTCCAGAATCTTGTCAATAACTACAGCTTTCTTGATCCTCTCCCCAACCCAGACCATGCACTCCTGCCTTAGGATCAAAGAAAGCCACATATCTTCCCCTTACCCAAGATGCATTATGTCTAATTATATTGCCTACAGCTCACCCACAGCAACAGCCCCTGATGGGGGACTACTTGAAGCTCTCCCTTTTCACTGTTTCCACTAAAGTTTTTCCCACCCTCTACTGGTTTTTGAGTCTGCAAAACACGAGGGGTGGTGGCTCACTCCCTGACTGCAGCAAACTCTGAATAGGTTTTTCTTGTTCTGTTTTGAAGGTTCTTTATTTCCATATTTACATATGCTATATAGACTAACAGAAATCAGTTCCCAATTTTTTGTGTACTTTTCCCTCTCCCAGTCTTGAGGATTCTGTTCTGTTTCATTTATTGTTGGTCAATCTTTTCTCAGGTATGGGCCTTAGATGAGGTATATGGCTGCCATGCTTTTTAAACTTTTGCATGTACTTGAGTATCTTCCTAGTCCTGGGAAGGTGAGCGATATTTTACTTAAGGACATGTTTATTTTTTTAGGTAAAGTCCTTTATTTTCAGCTATATATAGTCTTCATGTTCTATCTTCAAATTTCCACTCACATGGATGAGAAGTATGGTTGTTTTTCTTTTCTGGAGAAGACTTTCTTAAAACTTAAAAAATTTCTCATAAACCAAAGGGCTCAAGTGTTTTAAGAGGATATGCCAGGTGTGTATCTTTTCTTTTATCAATCTTGAATTCCAGAGCCCTCTTCACCTACAGCTGAAACTCTTGATTTTTTATCTTAGATAAGCCTTTCATTGTTGCTGTTGTTATTTTCTTTCCCCAATCTGTTCCCTCTTTTCCTTGTACTATTTCTTTCATTTCATAAATCTTCTGTTTTCAGGATATTTTTCTTGAATTTTGTTCATTTAAAGGCACATTTGCATTTGATCTCTAAGCCTACTGTTTCATTTTCCTATATAGATTATTTTTCTTCACTTTACCTACTGAATTACTTATTTAGGAAATTATTATTTTTACCCCAGGATATCTCTTTAATACTTCACCAGAATCTTGGGAATTGCCACCTTTTCTCACTATTTTCATAATCAAAATGTCATCTGTCTCCTTCAGCAGCTGTTTTGCTAGCTGTGCATTCTATTTCCCTGCCTTATTCTTCAAGTCTTTGTTATAGGACTTCCTTGATTTCTTGCGTTTTGATAGATCACTGAAGCACAGGTCCTACCAACTTCTGTGGGCCAGGAAGAAGGAAAGTACTCAGGCAGAACCAAAATCTACCTTCTCCACTAGTCCAGAAACCTCCTTTCAGGGTCTTACATGCTTTGGGCTTAGGCTTCTGGCTCTTGATGCTGGCTTTAGTTTCTGTACCTTAGAGAAGATCAAAATAAAATCATTTCTTTCTATTTCTGTGTGGAGCCCCTCAGAGTCCAGCATCATATTTACATACCTCTGCATAAAGGCCCCAAAACAGAAGGACTCAGGAAGGACTTGTTTGAAAGTAGGAGAAATGGAAGCAATCCAGAAACCACATTATGAGAATTCTTCTGTCTGTTACCAATAGTAAATAAGATGTGGATAAACCTTCACCCACTCAAGCTGTCTTTTGTCCACTGTCATCTCTTTCACCTTCGAAAACACAGTACTCAGGGAACACTTAGAAGGCTCAGATTCCGAGGTTCATCTATAGCTCAGTCTCTTTTCATTCTTTTTCTTCTGCTCATTATCCTCAGCATGTTGCTTTTAGCTTCCCAGAGATTTTCACATGGACAAAAAGAAAGAAGTGATGAGTGATAGTGGTTCTCCTGTTCTCAGGTAAAGAAAGAACCATGCCAGGAAGATACTTCCTATTGCGCTGGTCAGAACAGGGTCACATAATTTCCCCTAAGCTGCAAGAGAGCCCTGGAAAGTGAACAGCTTGCATTTTTACTGTTAACCATGGGAGCCAGGTTACAATTAAGTAGGCCACTGCTATGGCTTGCCATATTCTTGCAGAGTTACAGAAGGCTGAGTCATGGAGTGGAAAAAATGTCTCCAATTCCCTGATAAATCTATTTTCCTGAATTGAGTGATAACTGCTCCCTTTGGAGCAGTGTCCATCTATGGGGGGCAGTGTTGAAGACAGACTTGTAATTTTCCCAATATCTCATGTCCTGATGCTCTTATCTGGGGCTTCATCTGGACTTCGTGGATGATAATTATCCCTAGAAACTGGTGTATATTTGATAAATAATCCTAGCTTCTAGAATTGTGGGTTTGTATCTATTTTTTAGATCTCATAAGAATTTCATAGGGAAAAGTAAAAGGTATGGGATGTGGCTGCTGAATGAGTTCATCTTACTCTCAATTCTATACATTATCTTGAAAAGATGTTTTTCAGTGAGCAAAAACAGAAAGCCTAATTCACAGCCAAAATTCACAGAAATTCTTAAGGATCAAGGTAATAATATGTCTCATTTTTTTTTTTTTTTTTTGTAATGGTATATTTTTTCCTCCAAAAATTTCTTCTGGTTTTTAGGACTCTTGATACAAAAGCTTTTTTCCTCAGGTCATTGGCATCAGTGGCTGCAAATGATCTTACTCAAGAAGGAAGTTTCTAAAGGGAACAAGAAAGGGAAATCAGGGTGGTATGATCCTTTAGAGAGGCTCTAAGTGCACAAAGTACTGATCTACAAAAACAAAAATTTGCTTGTTTAGTAAATGGACATAATTTCACATGATGAAATGATGTTAGGAGTGTTGTGATTATTTGACTGTGTCATGAAGAAACTTCTATTCCAAAGGAAGATTTTTTTAAAAAATTCTTTTACTGGTACATTTTAGATATACAATATGTTTACATTTATCATTGGGTACTTGTACCTGAACATGATGTATCTTAGTTTTTATTTTTTTCCCCCATTACCTGTGCACCCTTCACCCCCTCCACCCTTCCCTATTTACATAGATTTCATTTCCATTTTTTTCTTTTCTCATAATTTTCTCTTTCCCTTCTTCCCTTTCCCCTTCCCCTCCCACTACCCCTACACCTTTGGACCTTTTCCTATTTTAAATTATCAATTATTCATTTTAATCATTTTAATCCTTTTTTTACACTTTCAGTTTCTCACACTAGAGAAACTATTCTGTATTTATACATGTGTGTCCTATTTATTTCACTTAAGAGTATGGCCTCAATATGCATCAATTTAGCTATAGATGTCTCAAAATTTTTTGAAAATTCTTAGGTTCTTAAGAAACTATTGTGGCTTGATACATTGCTTTAGATAAGAGCTATGTGTCTAATTTCCAGACATAAAACTTTCTGTTGTCTTAATATATTTTCCACAGGTGTGTGGGGGTAGCTTGATATGACTGCAGTCATACTGAGTTGTAAGTACCATAATTATTTCTGAAGAATCCTGGCTATTTTTTCTGTAGAACTTCCCAGCAAAGCTTAAATAGATAAAACCACTAGAGTCATATGTGGGGCTTTACAGGCACTGGGTCTAGGGATGCACCTGATGCTTTGATCTTATCTTAAGATAAAACAGGCTCATTCCAGACAGGATGAAATCACCCTTGTGCTTTAGATCCAGAACATCCCCCCAGACTCTCATGCACTCAGAGGCTGGGGCTTTTGGAATATGATTAGATCACAGGGGCACTGTACTCTTACGTGGATTAATCCACCAATGGATCCATAGCTACATGTGCAGTTAGGAAATGCATCCTGAGGACCAAAGGCGGGACACTGGGGGTGTGACTTGAATGAAGGGTATCTCTTCTTTCCTGGCTTTTCCCTCACTGTGTGCCACCATGACATGAGCACCCTTCCTCCATCAGAACCTTCCACCTCGCTATTTCTGCCTTGGAGCTAGCTGACCAGGAACTCTACCTGTGAGCCAAAATATACTTCTTTTTAAAGTTTCAGCTGTCCAGTATTGTATACCAGTGATGAAAAAGTGACTAAGACAGTCACTTTTGTCTTAATTCATAAATATACACCCCTTTGACTCAAATTGTGGAAATCCAGTTGGTCTTGCTACTTCCCAGAAGGATGCTGCAGTCAAAAAGTCTCCTCATAAATCATACTCTAGGCAATCCTAGATCTTCCTACCTCTTTCTTCAGTGTTGTAGCACCGGGGAGCTGGTCCTCATGCATTAGGATGAAGTTTCTCCCAAAATGGGCCATCCACATCTTACCACTGAGAACTCACTAGAAATCCAGAGCCTCAAGTCAGACTCTAGAGCTACTAATTCAGTCTCATTTTCTCGACATTTCCCCATATACTAGTGTCTGAGAAGTACTGACATAGTGTCTGAAAGTGGGACTGGATTGCAAGTGAAGAGGCAAAAACTGATCATCTTATTTCAGGCTCCTATGATGATTATGAACTTTTAACTTCCATGTTACTTTCAGGATTGTCTTTAAGCTCAATGTTCTCTACTAATAGAATTGCACACACCCAAAGCCTCTCACCCTCTATTTTTGCCAGTGACTTCAATTGGTTCTAAATTTTCAGAAATGGAATACCCTGTATGTACTGAGTGTGAGCAGAAGTTAAAATGTGAATTCATTCCCTGAAGTAGGTAAAGCACATCCTATTTTCACAAGAAGCATACTTGTTCCAGTCCTGGTGTGTGTGTGTGTGCGCACGTGTGTGTGTGTGTGTGCGCATGCACATGCGTGCAGAAATAATTATGAAAAAGGCCCAAGGAAATTGGAATAAATGTTTCCATCTGACGAAAGGACAAATCAGAAAGAAAAAGGATGTTGGATAGAGAGACCATGCCCATCTTGGGGGAAAGAACAGCCCTGGAAAACTGAGATGTGGGGATTCCAACCCAGAAAAGTCAGGAAAGGCAGCTCAGAAACAAAGTTTACTTAAGGTCAGTCCCAACTCTACCTACTTAATGCAAATAAATTGTTCAAATAACACATTTGATTCCCTCAGCAACTCTTTCCTGAGACAAATATCACTCATAATCTTCTAGTCTGAACTATCAAAGAACTAAGCAAAGCATCAGCTTTCAGAAAATTCTTTCATCTCAGTGGAACATCTAAAATGTTCCTTAACTTTGGTCAATACCTGACTAATGGTTTAAGATTACTAGATAAATAAACTAAAAGCTAGATGTTCTAATGACAACTTTTAACCATTTCTGCATCCTTTTATAATTTTGTAATGATCTACTTTTTAAATGGCATAAAAAGTTTTAATTTTATGTTTCAACTGAGGAATAGTGTAGCTTATGTATTATGCTTTTGCTCTGCATAAATGATTTTTAAATTTATTTAAATGCCTTACTTCTTCGAGATAAGAAATTAATACCACCCGTGAGTGCTCATTATGTGCCAACTCTGGCACTAAGATAATTAAGATAAATAGTTTAGGATGAATAGGAACTATTTCAGAACATTTTCATGTGAAAATGACTCTAAAGAAAATGTGTTTAGGAGTTTTGGAACAAGGTCACAGCCCAACATCCCTTCCTCTTCCTGTCACACATATATACAGGGACCAATGTGTTGACTCAAACCTAACTTAAGTAACTTATACTTCTTGTACCCTTAGCATCTGAACATTGGATTTGATAATTATCTAGTACAAAACTTTATTGAACACCTTGAAATGTATGCATATCTATTATTAAAGCATTTGACTGGTTGTGTAAAGAGATTTTTGGTGTCATCAAAAATGGTGCTTATCCTGCATTGTATGTACTTACTTAACAAAATTACTAGTACTAAGAACAGAAGGCCAGGAAAATGATTTTAATGTAGTTTCTATTGTTCTTAAATGTATGCTGTTTTTAATACATATACAGTTCTCACCTAGAGGCTAGATATGCTTATACATTTTTGACCTCCTTTCAGTTAGTAAAAATATATATATTTTTTTCATTCCAGTGACACTGGAAAATTTCCCATGTTTCTTAGCCATTTTATTATCATTTTTTGTTATTTTAATGTCTACTTATTTCTCTTCTACATATGCCTTTTAATAAAATAATGGGAAAGCGTATTTGTTATTACATTTTCTTTATATATTACATATATCACTTTTTGGGTCATATTGTCATCAACAATTTTCCCAAGTTACAACTTACTTTTTGCTTTTTGGTTATTTGTTTTAATTTCAAATTTTTATGATTTAACTTTTTATGTATCAAACAGACTTTGTATGATCTAAGTCCAGAATTACTTCTTTAGTTATTTAATTTGAAGAGGTCATTAGCTGAAATTTGACAGCAGATATAAAACTCTCCTACCGTGGTCTCTCAGGAGAAAGAGACATTTTAAATAAATAAATAAACAAGTGCTTTGTTTTCAGAGCACAGTCAGTGTTAATTTTGATATCTGAAAATGAACATCCTATAATTTCCATGTATTATTCAAACATAGAGAAGTGTCTGCATACATAATCAAATGGTCTGCACTGGGTAAAATCTGGACTCATTTGACAAACTAGTATGGAGCAATCTTTATAGCTTTCGACTCATTTTCTCTAATTGAAGAGAAATTTACATATAATCACAGTTGCAGCATGAAATAGAAGAAATCTATTTTAATCACTATTTCCTTTTGAAAGCTATGTATTACAGCTTTAAAGTATCTATAGCTCTATAAAATTACCATTATTATACACAAATATTCAAAATACTATTGAAATTATATTGTGATGTTATTCAAAATGACTGTTTTATTATGTATATTCCATATCATATTCTCCATGTCTACATCGTCTTGCTTGAACTAAAATGCCTTCTTTTCTCAAAATATACTTATGCTCTATTATTAAATTTTGAGGTTGGTATTATGATCTTTTCTGTTATTTGTTTAATAAAGACTGAAAATAAAATAGTGTACATTTTAAATAAATACTTTTAAATTTAAAAGTTGAGATTTGTTGGGCCAAACTCAACACTTTTAGATATTATTAATATATTGGATTACCATGGAAAAGTTATTTGAAATTAGAATTTGAACTTTTTAAATGTATCAAAGACAATGTCTGCTTTCTGAATTATCTTTAATTATGGGACTTCTTAGTCTAAAGGTACATGTACATAATCAGAATTCTGGTTCTTGAGTCACATTGTTGGGCTTACTTTTTACATGAATTACTTTTTACAGAACTTTCAGTGATAAGCAGCACTCCTTATATATATTCCCACTCCTGGAAGCTACATACAGATATGGTGGGCACTCAACCAATGTTTGATGAATGTATGGCTATCTACACAAATTGATGTAGGCATGTTTGAAATGCCTGCCTAAACCTAAATGTTAATTGGACTTTTCTTCTTCTGTCATTTTGATGAGCTTATTAAGATTTGGGTAGCAGAGTTTATTCTAGGGTATGCAAGGATGCAGAAGCAGAACTTTCAGAAAGTAGTGCACATCTTACACAATTAACTTCCCCCATGATGTCCACCGTTATGATAGCAGGAGGGAATGTTGTTTTTCATTCAAAGGACATTTCAATATTTCTAATTAACCAAAGATCTAGATGGTAGACCCCCAAATCATGGTCAAAATTAGCATTCTAAGTACAATCTGGAGGCTCAGAGAACTAAAGAGGCATGCCCATCGGATTTCAGTACTGCTTCTTATAAGAAAGGATCCTAAAATTCTCTATGCTGAGTTTACAACTCTAAGTTGACATGTGATTCTCTTCTGCTGTGCCCAGAGATCATGACTGTCTTATTCCAACATGCCAATCATTTTAGGCTTATATTGAATATTAGATTTTAAAATACATAAATTGTTTTAACACTACTGGTCTGTGTAAAATTATAAGCCATTTATGCAAGTTTTATAAGAATAAAAGGAAGTTCAAATTTAAACGTGTGTATGTGTAAAAAATGAAGAATATTTCTACTTAAAATGATGAATCAATTTCTACAAACGACATCTATAAGAATATCAATTTTCAGCAAACCAGGGTGAGAGGGTAGTGGTATAGGAAATAAAAGAGAGTGTGTTAAGTAACCTTTTGGCAGGAAAAGTATTTCTAGTTTTTGAGCCATTTAATTCTAGATTGTTGAAGTGAAATTTTGAAGTGATTTGCAATGTATATATTATAGCATGTCTTTTTATCCCCCTACAGATTTAATATTTCCTCTTCATTTTCCCCTCCTAGTTTCATAGTTCTTCATGAACCATATGTACTCCTTCAAAGAAAGAAAAACAATTTTACTCTCTTGATAGAAATCTGCCTGAGGCTTTGGTATTAACAGCACAATTTGGTTCATCTAATACTAGGCTGGGAAAATGTTTCATAATTTTACTATTAAAACACTCCTGTCTTGAAAGTTCTGAAATCAAGTGGAATACATAGTTTCTTGTCCTTCAAATGGGCAAATAAAACAGGCAGATGCTGTGTCAAAATTGACTCCTGTTCATAAACGGAGTAGAAGTGCCCTCTGGCCCCTCGCTGATGACTCAACTACCTTGTAAGTGACATTGAATGTTATAAATGGCAAATTGTAAAAGCCATTAACAAAAACTTTTGTTTTAAAGTCAACTTTTCTTTCATCTCTGATCTCTGCCTTTGGTTTAGATACAGAGTAGCAGGTTTAGAATAGAAATACTCAATATAGGAGACACATGGAGTCTCATTTGAATACTGCTCTTTGAGATTCCTCATGGTGTTAACAAAGTTAAGGGATACCCTGGGAACTGTCTGCTGGGATGATGGCTCATGGACAGAGCTACTTGGTTTATAAAACCAATAAAATCAATGATATCAAATATTTACAGAAGGAATACATAGATCCAGCAAGCAATATGATTTCATTTCATTGCTCAGAAATAGTGCACTTTCAGGGATGGTAAGCTCCAACAAATTGGGTTTAGTTTGCTTTTAGTACATATTTTACTTCCTAACACACATTCAAATTCAGCCTATGGTATAAATCAATGCACACCTTGTATTTAGATTTTAAAGAAAATCACTTAAAATAAGCTTCCGACCATTTAAATTACATTATGATCCTAAATTTATAATCATTCTGATTCAATAAAAAAGAGAACTAACTTTATTTCCTAAAGTCATTGTTCTCAGTATCAGTGGTTGATCCCATCCAAAGGCTGCCATCAATCAGTCCATCGAATAGTTCTACTTATAAAATGTTTCACGAGACTTTCAAGGTTAAGGGCTCTTTGTCTCTAGATTGGTTAATATCACTGTAAACCCAGAATAAAAGTAATTTTTTAAAAAGCTGAGTTTGCCTGTTGAAACAATTCAAGCTAATCCCCACCTTCTGAGGTATTTTTTCTAATTGATAGATATACAATATCGATAAACTTAAATGTCTCAAATATGAGAGCAGATGATCATTTTTGCTGTTGGACAAGGCCAATACAAGGAGAGTGGGAAATAATTGGTTTCCTATCACACTGTATTCCTCAGGTCAGCTACTTTTAATGGCAGTGAATTTGGGGAAACACAGTGTATAGAGAGAACCTCGCTGACTTATCTTCTCTTTACCTCTATAGAAAGGCAAAACTGGTATATGTTTTAGGAGAAAATGGGAGGCACAAAGGGAGAGATAAAAAAGGGACATAGAAAAACAATATACAATTGGAATAAGGGTGATTATACCATTTATTCACATCTATTTGGTCTACTGCACCTACTACAGGCCATTTCTGTGTACATGGGATGGTGGAAAATATCATTTTTGATACAGAGATCCACCTTTCCTATCATTAAAGAATTCATGTTCAAGCTGAGATGAAGACAAGCAAACATCTCATCATATGCAAAATGATAAGTACAACAAAAGCTATGTGCTATGTGCACAATAGAACATCTAGGGAAGGCTGTGTAGAGGGGAGGGCATCCTAGCCAAGTTTAATGTTTAGTTAGAAACTAGTTAGAGAAAGAAATGATGAGTGGCATTCCAGGCAGTGGAAGGGCTTGGGAAAACTCAAAGAACTATGAGGGAATCATGGATTGTTTGATGAGCTTCAAATAATTCACAGCATAATGTATGGTGTGAGGAAAAGCAAGAGGTGAAGCTGGAGGTAGAAGAGTACCTAAATGATGAAAAGTTTTGTGTACTGTGCTAAGAACTCCATATTTTACCCTAAAGGTAACTGGAAATCTTTGCTGAAGTTTAATGATCACTTTTGAAAGCCCCAAAGACTATTTTGGAACAATAGATGGAAGCAGGGTGATGTGTAGGAGGTTATTGGAGTCCTACTTACAAAGGATGATCAGGACCTGTACAGATGTGGTAAAGTGTGGGAGACCAAGAGAAGTAGACTAGGAGGACTTGATAGAATTTAAGGTCTGATGATCTTGATAAAGATATTTAAATAACAATTGCTGTGGTAGTTGAAGATATAGAAGTAACTAATTGCATCCATAGGGAGTCTGTAGAATGGAGAACAAATTGTATTCCAGAAAGAATTTCTGATACCTGTGACATCTTTAAAGAAAATCATTCTTGCTCCTACCTTTCCCTATTCTTTCTGATCATTTAAAAAGTAAGCACAATACACAAAAATAAATAAGTGAACTGAAGTATTGAGAAAATCATAACAAATATGTTTGAATACTTGTATTTATTGGATAACTACAACATTTCTAGTTGTATTATCTGCAGTAATGCTCACTGGGGACTTGTAAATAAGAAATACTGTGATTTCATTTTTAGATGGTAGAAGAAAGTGAGAGAAATTGAATCCCAAGTCATACATTTAGTACACGGTGCAGCTGAGATACAGAACCTCAGGTGCCACATTCATCTTTATGGTGTGGCAATTGGATTCTACTGTGAAATATGAAATAACAAACATAATCCTGCACTATTAGTCCCATTGTTAGCAAGCAATCAGTATTTCTGTAACCTGGACTACTTGCCTTGCTAATTACCTTGGGGTTCAGTGAACTCTCTCAAATCATTCACTTTATGTTTTCTCATTGTATTATACTTAATAATCCATTATTGTCTGAAGTGGCTTACAAATAGAGTGTACGTGTGTCCATAAACCAGTACATAAGTAGAAAAGGTCTTTATCCTCATAGATCATACCTAAGGATAGAGGCAAACTAAAAAATAGATGCAAGACTGCTTCATAGCCTCCATTAAAAAGACAATTATAGTGAAGTTTTACCAGGGGGAGTATTATTTAGATATATAAAATCCGCATTCTTAAGTAATATTTCTGTGGCTCAGAATACTTGTGAATCATAAATGTAGGGTTTTTTTTTTTTTTTTTTAAGTAGGAGGAGGGTTGAAGTAAAGGAGCAATGAATGAGGTTTCCTTTTTCTACAAATACACTGCTCCAGAGGGGTCTCTTCCAATGAAATTGAAGGGAATAGGAATTGTGGCTTCTAGGAATCCTGTTAACAAGGGTTACCAGTTATACTAGTACATGTTTATTCAGGGCTAGATTTTCAGATCGGCAAAGCTATGAAATGAATTAAGGACTATAGATTTCTTATAGACAATCATTTTCTCATTTCATATTTACATTGGACCACCCATAAATTATGCACAATATGGCACACTTTATCTAATTTACATAAAATTATCTTTGGTTTTTGTGATTACCTGGGAAATAATTTTTTTGGGACATTAAACATGTTCAGCATCCCACATTTGCCTGAGAGTTGTCAAAAGCCAAGTAAAGTTCCATTTTACTTATGTTGATGTCCAAAATATTATTGATTATATTACATGTTATCTTTAAAACATCAGAAATATTTCTAAAATTATATGAAATCTTTTTGTCTGACTTTCAGAGTAGAATATAAAACTAATATTAGTGAAGTGACTTATGTAGGCATTGTGTTTCTTAAGAGCCATAAGGTTAAAAAGGAGGACTGAAGTATAATAATCATAGGAGAGGAAAACTTCCTGCCTTCTTAGGGTCTGTGGCTGTTCTGAGAATTAACACTCACATAAAGCAGATGAATAGGAGAAAATCATATAAACATATTTAGCATTTTTATGTTTACATAAGAATCTTCAAAATGAAAATGAAGATGTGAGGAAGCCACTAGGTCCCCAAGAGCACATAACTTTTTACAGAAAGAGCAATAAGCTGTGGGGATATGATAGAACAAAGGGATTGTTAGTAATAAATTGTGGAAAGAGATTAGGAAACTTATGGGGGAAGAGAAGAGTCCTTTCAGCAGATTTGCTTGCACCTACTGGGTGTGGGCTCCCAGTCTCTGAGAGGTGAGAATGACTCTCTTTTTGGGACAAGGAAGCACTTTTCTTGTGAGAAATGTTATGATTTACTGTTAGAAAGCAATGGGACAATCAGACAGCCCCTTCTGCCTCTGCTGTTTTCCATGTGCCTTCAGTTCAAAATAATCAATAAGCCAAAATGAGGTATTTTAGGGCAGCATGTTCTGATCCCCTTCCTAATATAATTTGACTTTTCAGTATTTTGAGATGAAGATTTTCATTCTATGCAGTAAATTCATTTTAGTCATCTGAATTGTAATTTTTTAAAATCAAGGAGAAAACACTTAAGAATGAAAAACTCAAAAATTCCTTTACCTTAAATATGTTTTCTCAATAAAAATGCTATCAATGAATTTGATTTTCTAATGTAGAACAAACTATTTCACCATTATTATCAATATTGTAAATAAAAATTATGTTGCCCTTATTTTATATGCTTTCCCACAAGAAAGTACAACCTGCAAGCTTCATAATGGCAGAGACTCTCTTCATTCTTTTCCCACTTGAATTACCAGTGTCCGTTAGAATCCTGACCCATTGTTGGTTCTTTGGTTGAATGAATGAATTAAACAGATTTTCATAGTTCAGAAAATGGTTTACATTTGTGGTTTTTCATATTCATTCTGCTTCTGCAGCAAATTATATGTCTTCTATAACTTATATACTAAGGCACCTCACCCAAGTAAACATGCCTGCAGAAGATGTTGTGGGCATCCAGCCTCTGTTGTGGTGGGGCAGTACTTCTGGAGATACATGCAGGGTTTTGTGAGGAATGTTGTGGTCATTATGCTTACCTAGTTTATTCTAGCAAATCAAAATATATTTTGAGAGTATCCTGGTAATTTTGGTCTCATTTATCACTGTGTACCATCTTTTCTCAGAACAGCGTTCTGTTGCTGTTTTTGCAATAATACAATTCTTTAGCTGCCAATGAATTGTAGTACTATTTTCTGTGTAAAAATTAGGAATTTTCTAGGTCTTTAAAATTCATGCTTTCAGCATCTTTGTCTCCATGTAGCACTGTATAAGTACATTCTACTTTAGGAAGGGAAAGGAATAAATATGAGAAAAGAAAAAAATGGAAATAAAGTCGTTGTAAATAGCGAGGGGTGGAGGAGTTGAAGGGAGGGCAGGAGAATGAGGAAAAAATAAGAACCAAGATATATCATGTAAATGTACAAATTCCCAATGATGAATGTCATCACACTGTATACCTATAATGTACCAATAAACTTACTGAATAATAATAAAAAAGAATGAGGAAAACACACACACACACACACACACACACACACACAAAGAAATTCCAAACAAATTGTGGTGGTTGGAGAAATAACAAGAAACTCATCTTTAAATGACTTCAAAAAAGAACTGAAACTATTTGGTATTTATTCCTAAAATGTACCAATAAACTTAATGGGAAAAAAAAGAACTGAAGCCAGTGTAAGGAAATGGAAAAGAGACCAATGTTTTCTAAATTCAAATATTACCTTTTGAAATAAAGAAGACAAGTATTTTTATTTACCTTCATTATATAGTTTCATATAGCTGTTGATTCTCTTTTAAAAGGTTCAGCATCTTTCCCCCACCAATTATGTAACATGGTTATTATAAAGAACAATAAAAGATTTTTGTCACCACGAAGTTTTCAAGGGAATTAATTTGATTATTCAGAAGTCATTTTGCTTATTTGATGCCATCCTGGGTTATATCCCAGTTCCTGACCAAAATAATGATTATCAAACTGCTGGGTCAGGCTCTGCATAGCTGAAAAGGATTTTTGGAAAAGTAGATCAATTGTAATCTAAAAATTGCCATTCATGTATCTGTTTTAAGATAATGTCTATTGCTTTACTTGAATAATACATTCTTACTAATAAAGCATGCAAATGATACAGAAAAGTATAATTAAAAATTAAGATTACTCAAATTTATAACACTTCAAAAACTAACAAATAATAATAAGAAAGAAACATGACTTCCAGATTAGATCCATATAGTTATGGGTCCTGGTTACACAGTAATTCTTGTTCCCTGCGTGACCTAGAGAAACATATCCAACCTCAATGAGTCTCAATTCCCTCACTCACATAATGGGAATACAATAATACCTACCTTATTGGTTTATGAATAGGATTTAAAATGTTATTGCAGATAAAGAATTTAGCATGGCTCTTCACATATAAGGCACCTTGGAAAACTATATGCTATCATTAAGGGAGAGATATTGGGAATTTTAAATCCTTTCCATATGTGTTCAAATTGTGTATATGCTACAAAAGATTTTTAAAAAAGAGTAGGGCCATGCGCTATCTACTAGTATAAATCCCGACACAATTTGATGGTTGCCCTGGAAGAGATAAATGTTTGCTCCTGGAACAAATCTAGGATTTCTAGATGGTATCAGAAAAGAATAATTGAATGGAAATGCCAAAATACAGACTGACAGATGATCTTGAAAGATTAGTTATATTTCTGCATTCTAATTTTTCCATGGTGCAGCTGATTTTTTCTCTGTTCATACACATCCTGGTCACTATTCTTCTCACTTAAGAGATTGACTAGTCTGAAATTTGCTAAAACCTTAGTCCTTCTGTGTACATGCATGCATGCCTGCACATGGGTGTGTTTGTGTGTGTGTGTACAAGATGTGTCTTTTCCTTAAAGAGTCATTATAATAGTGAAGTGAGGGAATATGGCCCTCCAGTTTTGGGATGACATTGGGAAGTGTAATAAAATTGGAAAACAAGATGGCATACCTCATGAAACATTAAACTAATACATTCTTAATGACTAGGAATAACTATGTTCAAGTACCAAATCATTCTCCAAAATTGATCAATAACATAAAAAGTTAATGTATAAGGAAGAAGATAAATGTATTTTCATTACAGTCTAAAAACATTTTAATAAAATTCTTATTTAAAAATTAACTATTTTCCCTTTAGTAAAGACAAGGAATATGAATGTTTAAATGTACCAGGTCAGAGTATATTATGGATATTTATAAAAATGAGATATGCAAGCACACAATGACATAGAAAAGTTTCTATAATCATTTTTTAAAAAGCACAAAAGAGAATAGTAATATAAGTTGGCTAATGTGAAAAAATATAATTATGTGGATTTTAAGTCTTATGTCTTTAATAGTTTATAACTTTAGTGATTTTTCTTTATATATGCAATTTTAAAATTTAACCAGAATATTCCTAGGTTTGAGTCTCTCTTCTTGATTTTTGCCTAGAAAATCATAAATGCCTTCATCCTGCGTACATAGGTCATTTTTCAGCTTAGTTTTCTTCTATTCTGTCTTTGATTTTCTTTTCCTCAACATAGCATGATGGGCAGTGAAAAAGCAGGAAAGAAAACCGCAGACTTGTTTTGGAATGATGCTGCAATAATTGCTAACATATATAGAGGCTCTCTACATGTCAAGTTGTTGTAATACTTTATGTTCTCACTTGGAGCCTTTGAAGTAGGTGTTATAATTACCTACATTTTACAGATTAGAAAATTGAGGCATAGAGCTGATTGGCAACTTGCTCAAGTGGTCAAACTTAAAGAAGGCCCAGGTTTGAACCTAAGTGTTTTGACATGAGTCTACACTACAATTAAACATTTACCTGAGAACTTCCTTGTAGTTGCCCCATATCCTATACCTGACTTTCTGTCTTCCAAATTTTTATCTGTTCTTTTATTTGTTGCTTTTAGAGGAGGGTGGAGGATAACTTTTCTCTTCAAGTTCAGGGAGAATTACAACTTATTCTCACTATTGACTTAGTTTTAAAAACTATCACTTCAACTTGTTATTTCCTCTAGTATACATTTTAAAATCCACTGTTATGTTTTTTAAGAATAAATTGAAGATTTTTCTTATGACAAGTGTCTCACATTTAATTGCATCCTGTCTTTTTCTCGTGTATATGACAGTTAGACCCCTATTATGATGCAGCAAGTTGTACTTAGTAATGCATGCAGTATTGGAAGTGAGTTAAGTATAGTGCTAGAATAACTAGGAATCTCTCTCCCGCCTCCCTTTCCCCCTCCCTTTTTCTCTCTTCCCTTCCTCTCCTTCCCATTTCTCTCCTCCCCTCTCCCTCTCTATCCCTCCCTTTCTCCTTCCCTCCTTCTCTCTTTCAGTGCCAGAAATCAAACAATGATTTACAAAAGGCTGGAGATATATATCTCAGTCTGAAGGCCTCAGTTGAGTCCTCCATACAACAACAAAATAAGGACATACTATAACATCAACAACAGAAGCATTTACACACACACATACACACACACACACTTTTTATATCTAGGGCAAAAAGAGAAGCTTGATTTATACATTAAGGTGTTATAATAGCAGTAATTAACCAGAGTTCTAAATTACCTCTGCTGTTCAGATTTCTTGTGTTTCTTTCCATTTTATTGAGAAATTTAGTACCCAGGCCCATGTTCCAATGTGTCTACTCCTCTTCATAGGAGATATTTTCTTTTGCTTCAATTTTTCCCAAAGCAGATACACTCAATATAATTGAAGATATATTTTAAAATAATTCCTTACATTTCTGTCAGCATTTTTCAGTGAAAGTGTGATGGGCAAACTGGCTGGGTTGTATTCCATAATTACAGCTATCTGTATACTTCCAACTCAAGATAGAATTGTTTCTGCATTTATCATTCCCTGTTCCTGCTTAAGTAGTTGTCAGTGCAGCTGTGATTCATTTATTTCACAATACAACAGCTAATCGTGTATGGGCTATTTAATCAAAAACAATGTTTTAACAAGACCAAAATAGCCAAGGCAGGAGAAAAACTTAGTTATATAACAATGTTAGAACTTTTTTTGGAAGCAGCATTGAAAATGATTATTCATTTGTATAGCTTTGAAAGCCAAATAATAATTATGATAGCATTGTTCTGTTGTCCATATTGTCCAAAGCCAGGATGGTAAGCCAGAAAGAGAAAAGTGAATTATCCCTCATTATCTTGTTTGATTTGGCCCTTTAAATGGTCAATATTGCTAAATTGCCCTTTGGTGGGAAGAAATTAGATTCTATCATATGCCACTAAAGGTCTCTTTTCATGGTTGGATGTGTTTGAATTCATGAGGCTGAGAATGCTATGCTAAAGTAAGATAATTATGAATGCAATTATTAGTCATTTAGGCCATCAACACAACACACAAGTGGATTATTCACTCAGAAATTTGCAAGGCAAATTTGTAGGCAACGAAAAAACTCCAGGAGCTAAAGTAAATTTGATTGGAGATAGTAAGACTTAAGGTATATATCTTGATATTAACTTTAGTGCCAAACATATTTCAATTAAACTAATTGACCTTTCTTATGCCTTTGTAAAAAAAATCAAACCTAGACATAATGTCACTTTGCATGATAGTTCTATAGATTAAACCTAGTGTTAAATGAATAAAAATTAGTAGGAAGTCAGCCTGGCTGGATACTTGAATAAATTGCAGGAAATAAAGCAAGTCTTTCTCACAATAACTTCTATTACCATCTAATAATAATGATTTGATTGAGTAAAATAAAGGTAGTAGTTATTTTGGTCCTACCACAAAGGTTTTCCATTCACATCCTCCAAAACAGCACACTCCACTTACTTTGAGGAAGTATTTCTCAGTTGTTTTTGTTGGGCCTCCCATTGCAATCCTCTTCCTGTTGATAGTAGGATTGGTCGTGTATTGACCATGTATCCCCACCTCGACAAATCATATTGCTGAATCACCATGGGCACAGTAATTGAAGCCAGGCTGAGTATAAGGTCTGCACAGTGATAGAAACCACTTTGATTCTTCTGAATTAATAAAATGGTATTCCTTCCAGCTCAATCAATAATAAACAAAAGTGGCCTAAAGTCAGTGGAGTTACAGTACCTCTAACATGGACAAGGAACAGGGTAGGTAAGGGATGAGGGAGGAGGGGAGAGGAGACCAAGGTAATTCTTCTGTCCAGATCTTTGAGTCCTGGAGGCTCTGAAGCTACCACAGCCTTATACATCTTCATTTCAAACACCAATAAATTACTTGTACTTTGAACATTTTTCAACTTGTGTTAATGCCACAACTAACTGAATAATCTCATTCATTAACTATAGCAACCTCCTTAAAACACATCTTTACAGAATTAGAATATTTATTTTGGCATCTGGTAATATTTCTCATATTGTTGAAGTAATTATAGGACTTAGCACTCAATTCCTTTGGCAATATGGAGACATCTTATAGAGAAATACACAGCTAAGTGGAAAAGTCAAGATAATAATAATAACAATGCCTTCTAAGTATTCAAAGTATATATGAGTATATAAATAAATGTATTAGAATGTTAGCATATTTTGTATATGAAAAATTTTAGAGTGTCAGAATTATGCTGAAGATAAAGCCCACCAGTGAAATGTAAACAATATTGATATTCAATGAAAACACATCTGCAAAAGTGAAAGTCACTAAGATTGAATGCCCCCCAGGTGTTTCTTCACATGTGTTATATATTTCTATCCTCACATCACCCTGTGAGGTAGACATTATTATCCTCATTTTGCAGGAAATAAGTTTCAGTGAGGACAAGTAATTTTGTGCAAGGTCACACAGTTAGTAGCTCTTACACTCACTATACCACATGGCCTCCAGTAATATATCACCTTCTAATTGCTGAGCATGCAGGTGTTTAATTTAGGGAAATTATAGACATTGTGTAGCATATACAACTAATTGGAAAAATAAAAGGAGTTTCCTTTGAAAATAGTGTGAAATGTATAAAAATTAATTTGATCTCTGAGTAAGAAAAGAACCTGCGAATTTTGTTAAAGGAAAAATATTGACTTTTGAATACAAAAAAATAAAAATTTTTAGATGATCAATATCAAGTAAAAATATACATGTTGAAATTAATTTAGGACAAATGTTAATAAATTAATAAACAAGGAACACATACAAATGGATAGAAAGGTAAATCAGTAGCAAAACAAGCAAAGACATAAGTAGGTGATTCCAAAACAAGTACTAAATATCTATAAAGCCAAGTTCCCTAATTAATTACTAAAATGCATATTAAATTAATAAAAATGCCAGTAATGTACTCAGCAAAATGGAAATATTTAGTAAAATAATGTTCCACCAAATTACTTATTATTAACTTATTAACAAATTACTTATTATTAACTTACTAACTGTAGGGAAACAGTTAATTTCAGCAGTTACCAGAGTATAAACTGGTACCATCTTTGACTATAGCAGTGTTTGCAGTTTGTGTAAACGCTGAGAAAAATTAGCCAACTCCTATCTGCCTGATCATGACCATTCCAGAAACAAATTAGAATTTCTGGGTCTTAGAAGTGGACAATCAGTAATAACCTGAGATGTCTCCCAAGATGTACATGTTAAAACCCTCATCCCAGGACCTCAGCATGTGACTGTATGTGGAAAGAGGTCTTTCAAAGGTTAAGGTAAAAAAAAAATTAGGGTGGGCCTTGATGCAGTCTGACTCGTCCTTCTGCAAAGAACAAATTTGGACACACAAACAACCACCAAGGATGTGCACAGAAAAACAGAGGAAAGACCTGAGAGAAAACAAAAGCAGCCACCTACAAACAAGGAGAGAGGCATCAGGAGAAGCCAAACCTGCTGGCACCTCTGTTTTAGGCTTAAAGCCTTCAGCACCGAGAGAAAATAGTTTTTGTTAAGCCCTTGAGTCTGTGGTGTTTAAAACATGGAGCCCCCGGCAACTGAACCTGGTTAAGCTCTCTTAAAGGGCTCACCACAACTTCTGTCTGCTCCATGTGCAAGGCCTCCTCCTGAGGATACAAGCATAGAACTGGAGCCAAGCCTTTGGATGGTTTGCATTTTCTTTTTCTACTTTTCCTCCTTGTGGATAAATTTTTCTATAATTCTAATATATTTTTGTTATGGTCCAAAAATAAAGCTGTTTTTAAAACAAACAAAAATAGCCTCCAAGTTTAAACAGTTTAATTTAAGCTGTTTCCTTATGTTACAAAAATGCCTTTGTTCACCAAATCATAAAGTGCAATTTAACATACACCCATATAGATGAAAAAATGTTAATTAGCATTTAACATATTATATTCACATTGATATAACATTTAATATGTAACATTAACATATGGCTTAATAAAAGTCAGAATAAAAAAATCATGTGTTTTGTCTAATTGACAATATTCCACATATTTGCCTCAAACATAATGAAAATAGTTATGATTTAAACATAAGCTTTGTTGCTTTATCGTTTATATTTTTGATGGTTTTTCTTCATTCCAAATCTTGAAATCATATTACCTTGAACATTTTAAAAAATAAGGCTTCTATTAGCTTTTCATAAAATATCTTCACTGTGAATATAAATTGAGCCAAATGTTGAGAGACTAATGAGGAGGTTGAGAAGAGATTTGAAAGTGAGAATAATTCCAGTGGAAGTACAGCTGCAGGGGAACATGGATCATTAGAAGAAACAGCAATGACAGGGGTGATAAAGAAATACAATATGGGGGAGAAAGATCACATTCAGGATACAGGAGAAATAAACTCCGTTTGGAGGAAACAAATCAAGATTTATGTGGCTTTTGATCAAATGTCAAAGTACAGGATACAGACAATAAGTGAACCCACAAGCAACTGAAATATTTTAGTTTATTCCCAGTGGACATCCCCAATGACATTTCCTCACTTATCATTGGAAGGAAAAATCATTGAAAAATGAAAATGACATTATAAATCACTTTGCCCTTCACCAATCAGCATCTAACCTTGCTATGCTTGTGTGATAAAAAGTAATGCTTTAAGACATGAAACTCTTGGAATTGTAGAAACACTGGGAAAAGGATCTTTTTTAGCAAACCATTTATTCTAAATGGATTTGAAATATTATGCTACCCAGCTACATACTGAAATAGTTACCTCACCTAGGATTGTACTTGGGTTCTATGTTTATGCTTTAAAATGTGAATGTACTGGACCACCTTCACAAGTATAATAAGATGATGATGAAGATGATGATGATGATGATGGTTGCTGCCATTTATTAGGCAGTTTTATGTGTTCTATACTTGAAAGAAAATTATAATGGTGCAAGAGTATATAAATTTACCAATGAGGAAACTGAACATACAAGAGTTCAGATATTTTGTTCCAAGTCTCAGTCCCAGAAGGCACTAGAGATGGAATAGGATCACCAGTCTATTTGACTCATACTTCTCATCTGTCACCATGTCCCTACTACACTCTCCTTCTTTCTGTTCCTTGAAAACACTGATCTTAATCCTGTTACATCTGCTGGTTTCTCTACTCAGAAAATTTCTCGATTTTTTTTTTCACTTGCTCTTTTTGCCTCTTATCAGCAAATATACCACTTTTTCAGAAGGTCTTCATGTCTACTCCATTAAAAATAGTGCAGTAGCCACCATTTTAGTTTCCTTTTCTTTATGATACCTAACACTGATAGTTCCCTGTTTTTCACTTGTGAATATGCCTCTCTCTCCCGTTTCTCCTCACCAAAGGCTATGAACAGTCAACCCTGGAATAGTACTTCACAGTTAAGAGATGACCAATCAACATTTGAAAAATAAACATATGAATCTTGTCTAATCCATAGTTGAGCTATTTGAGGAAAGCATCATTACATTTAATTTTATTTACAGTTGGACTGCAATGGTGTTCATAAGGAGAAACTATATTTACAATGACTACTTTGTTAATATGGAGCAGAGCTGCAATTCAAAACCTGGAATTTCTTTGAGAAAAGTGCCAGAGGATCGAAAAGCCTGTGTAGCTACCATGGAAGAAATGTTTTTAAAAAGTGAATCTTGATCACTTGAAAGTTGTCCTAGCTCAGAGACACAGTACAAAGGAAAGAATGGGAAATCATTAGTAAATGACTGCAGGTGTAAAGTTTCACATAGTAAAGGCAAACATAAAATTCAAGGAGAATAAAACTACTGTTGCTTAATTTTAGAAAAGTTTAAAGACATGCATAGTGAATTTCAGAAATTATCTTTTAAGACTAAACTATTACTTTATCTTTTTTGCTTGACTATTTATGAGAAAATTTCCATTTTGAAACTATGCAGTATTTTCAAGAATTCCATTTAAGGTAGAGTAAAAAGAAAAGATAATGCTAGCACAACCAAAAATAATTAATTTGTTAACCAATATCTGTGTCCATATCTGTATTCTCCTAGTTCTGTATAAAACAGGTGAGTTTTGAGGATGAAGAGTCAGAATGAAAGTGAGCAAAAAATTTCCAATAACCAGTTCCATAGAAAAGTAATCTTTGTCAGAGCTAGAAAACTGAAGCAGTTCAAATTTCAAAAACTGAAAAGAATATAAGATTATTTGCAGATTGGCATATTGCTTCCAGAAGGGAAGATGTATGATGTTAAAAATTATTGTTGGGCTCATTTTCTACAAGCCTGGCAGCACCCAGCTCCCAGATGGGAGAGGAGTCATTCATTCCTCCTCACATTAGTTGTGCTTTCCATCTGTCTCCACCTCTGTCCACAATAGGATTATTTTACCTATGTATAATGCAGCTTGAATTTATGTTGTAAGGTTTTGTACATATGTGCAGGAGCTCCCATGGTCACATGGTAAATGTACAAAAAGTTTTTAAAAATCTACATTCATTTGATTTTCCTAGGGGAGATATTCAAATTGAAAAAGGAGTAATTTCTTTCCCTTAAGAGCTATTTATCTAAAATCACCATATATAATATGTGTAATAGTCTATTCTTTTCTTTTTTTCCCATCTATACTTATCTTATGCACGATTATTTTTCTTAAATTGATGTAAAAGTATTTATACTAAGGCATATGGGAAGATAATCTGCAAAATAAACCACACTAAAGGGAAATTATTTCTACATAGTTTTATTAAATTCATTCAAGATCTGTTCACTCTTTACATTTCTTGATAATGTCATAAACCTACAAGTAATAAAGCCATCTGGAATGCACAGTAAGAGCAAATGTATACAGTTTGTTGGTTTGGGATTAATTTTAAGTGCTTTATATGAATCTTGGCAAAAAATTCTTTGTTTCTCCTCTTTCAGTGCTGAGTAAACTGAGGCAGAGAGTTGTAGGGAATTGTGCATAAAGTCACATCAGACCTGGGATTCTAATCCATGCTATTGGGTTCCAGAGGCCAAACTAAACTACTAAACTGTACTGATTCCTTGTCAAATATGTTCATTTTGGATTGTTATCATCTAAGAAAGAATTTTTATTACCTGAAATGTTAGGGAAATGAAAAATGGCTTTGGCTTGAGAGTGCTTCATATATATAAAATTTCCCATTATGTTAACTTATTTCCTTTAAATAAGCCAATACATTTGATGAAAATGTATTCTTAAAACATGCATACCTTCCTGACTTCTTTGCCAAAATTCATTAATTACAAATGATCTTTTTAAAAACGTTCTGAAACAATACTACTGACACTTTTGATTTTTAAGTGTTTTCTATATAGTGGATTCTGACCTATTGGAATATATGATGCTATTAATGTACCTTTTAAACATTGCTTTCCTTTTTAGGTTTTTATTTCCTCTTTGCGTAGTTTTTTGCATTCCTTAATGTGGACATGACTTCGCATGTTATTTATTCCCATGCTTTATATTTTAATTTTAGAAAATGATTTACTCCTAACTTGCTGCTCCAACTGATCTCTAAACTACAATGAAAATCTATATTACAGTTTGTAGGAATTGAATGTACAGGAAGAGCAAGGACTCTTGGTGAGAAAAAGATTTGTTTTCTTGTGGATTAATTGTTCAAAATGTAATATTTGTCCTGGTATTAGGACTAAAGAATGGCTATGATTCACTTTCCATTAACTTTATGATTTGGTGTTGGAGAAAACTGTTTTGTTGAAATTTTTACTGACTATAGGATCATCCCCAAATCTCTCCCTCTTTTCTCTCTGGTTTGCTCTTTCTCTGGTAGCTGTCTACTTAAGGGATTTCATAAAAGGCCCAGACCTTTCTCTTTGCCATCCTCAGTATTTTTCTCCACCTCATTCTCCTATTCCTATGGCCAAAACCATGAGTTCTTCCTTTGGCCCTTCATTTCTTAAATCAAGTCTTTAATTTCCAAATCCTTCATTTCTGGATGAGATTTCAAATAAAACAAATTTTAAATTAAGTGTATCATTTTCTCCCTAAGCCGAACTATGTTCCTCTTCTCAGTTGAGTAGTGGAAGGAGGACCAGATCTGATTCAGAAAACTTGGGTTGAGTTCCTGTTTGGCAACTTGTTATTTATGTGACTTTCCCAGGACACATAATTTTGTATTCCTCAGTTCTCTTGCCCACATAGATGCAAAATAATACCAAATCCCAAGGGTGAGTTGGAGGAGGGTCATTCTCTCTGGAACTCCAGCATGCCAACAGCTGAGCTCTTACTCATCTGTCCTCAGTGTGACACATACAGATGTCTCCTTCTCAGCCTCACCTTGTGGTTTGTCCTGCATCAGCTACATGTTGCCTCATCACAGTGGGCTACTAGAAACATGGTGGAGCTTGGAGGCTGGAGAGCAGTAGACTCACAATCCCTTGTGAAGAACTGTTCAGCATCTAAACTTCTCACTTTCCTTCTGAATATCCTTCATCCCCACCTTTTCTAGTATCCCTAAGAAAAGAAACCCACTTCAGGCTGGTCAGAATTCATTCAAATATATTCTTTAAACTAGAAAGTCAAATATTTCATCCCTCTCTTAGTTCTGTTCTAACAACACTCTAGATGATAAAGACACTTCACCCCAGTTTGAATGGGGAAAGCCCACAGACCCAAAATAGGATACAGCAGGCACAAAGAATATGGCTAGAGAGCAGAGCAAAATCCTGTCACACATGGAGAAAAGATGAATCTAGTTAATGATAATAAGAAGATTCTCAGCACAAGAAACATGTGTTTATCTCCCGTTAAAGCTTAGTAAAGAAATGGGCTCAATTTCTTAAAGCCTTAATTTCAAACCTGTGAGAATTTTCTTAGTTTTTTCTCCAGAATTTATTCCTTTCAGTTTCAGTAGTTTGGTTTTTTTTTTTTTCCTCCCTCATACCCTTTTTAAAATCAAGCCTTTGCTTCATACAGATTGACCCTTACCTGCTCTGAGTTGTGATAGTAGTTGATATCAACATGAGAGAAAATTGACTCAAAGGATAGGGGAGTGGAGAAATGTCTTCTACAGGTAGGTAAGCCTGGGCAAACTGACATAATATATATTATATATGTTTCCCTCCACATCAATGCACATTAGCTTAACAAAGAACAGAAAAGCAATCTGCTTGAATTTGACTAATTGTTTTACAAATATATAGAAATCATATGCATTTTAAGTAAGATACAAGGGTAAATGTTTCTTTGTCAAAGTTGAGGAGGTGGAGAAAGAGGTTGGACATTATTGTAATTTCTTAGAATGGTGTACTTTACAGTTGAAAGGCACTTTAGAGGCCTCTGGCAATGGCTAATGGGGTTCTTGATGTTTACAACTTCATGACCAGTATTTTGTAAAACAGAAGATCTTATAGAAATACTTTATCTATATCCACAAGAGACTTAGAAACTAATACTCTCAAGAAGTCAAAAGTGCATAGTTTTCTTATCTCTATGGGAAAATATATAGATATTTTGATAACAGACAGGAGACATACTTATGAAAAACTCCTTAAATAATTCATAAGCTTCAAAGTCTATTTGGGTTTTATTCAATTCTTTTGTCTCAGGAGGTTTACCATTCAGTTAGTGTTTTTCTCTCTTTCCTAAGTCTATCACAGCAATCTGCCTTTTGACAAGAGTCTCACTATTCAGTCTTTCCACAGTCAACACAACATTTTTTCTTGAAGAAACTGGGAGACTTATATTTTAAGAAAAAGCACAGTTAGGCTGCTCTTTGCTTCATTAAAATTTGACCCCTTCCTAACTAAGGCTTAGATAACTGTAGATATGGAAAAAAAGACAAACTGTAATCAAAATAAAAATCCAAATTTTCTTTGATGCTAAGAAGTTCAGTGGAATGGGGTATGTGGGTGTGTGTGCCCATGTGTGTATGCACGTGTATGGGTGGGTGCATGTGTATCTAATCTAAGAATCACTTTATGTCAGTCATGTGTCCTTGTTAAATTTAGACCATAGTTTAGGTAGTTTCAAGTTCATTATTATTTCTTATACTTAGATTGAAATGTAGGTAAATAGAAAGAGGATTGCAATGGTTAATGGTCTCTGAAGGAAAAGCATTTCAAATGTTAAAGCTGAAATGGGATCTGAAATTTCTTCCAATTGTGTTTCCAAGGTTTTTGAAATCATGGAATCTAACATCTGTACATCAAATGACATAAACCTGGCAAGATAATTTGCAAATTGACATAGAAATAAAAGTGAGGAAGATCAAAACAGCAAAATAATGAGACTCAGTGGCAAGCACAACATTGTTTGACATTTCATGCCTGGTGACTCTATGAAGAGATTAGTGGTTGTTAGTGGATTGGAGGGTGTGGGATTATCATGTTGGGGAATAAGCACCAACCAGCAGGTGTTTGATTTAAGCCCTGCCCTTTATTATTTATACACAGAGGGATGAGAATATGAGGCAAAAATCAAGAGGCAGAAGTTTTTGCTTTACGCTCTTAGCTCTCCTGGCAAGCATCTGTCCAAAAAGCCTGCAGTTTTCTTGGAAAGGTTACTGGATGAATTTTTTTTAAATGCTGCTTAAGTAATCTGGTTTGTCTTGGCAAAAATTGATCAAATCCTAGAATGTACAGTGTCACCTTAAAACTTTCCTATTGACCTTCTCTTTTGTTAAGTAATGAAGTTTATTTGTACAGAAGTATATATTGTATTTATATAAAATTACAGCGTTACTTTTCATCTACAGTTTCTCACTTTATCCTTCAAACTTTTATTCTTTCCAAGTGTCAGGTTTGCTAGCTGGTATTATTCTTAATATATTGCATTTTAAATATTGTTTTGGGGCTGGGGATTTAGCTCAGGGGTACTGCCGCCTGCCTCACAAGTGCAAGGACCCGAGTTCGATCCCCAGTACCAAAAAAAAAAAATTGGTAAATGTTAACTTTTCAATTAAAAATTTAATTTCTTGATCTTTGATCTGTGTAACTGTGTCAGAAACATATATATATGTATATATATATGTCTCATTTAATTTTTGAAACATAACAATAAAGTATTTGTATAGCCACTTTAAATTAAAGAAATGAGGGGGGGCTAGGGATTTAGCCCAGTGGTTCCGCCACCTGCTTTGTAGTGCAAGGTCCTGAGTTCGATCCCTGCTACCAAAATAAATAAATTAATAAAATAAAGAAATGAAGGCACAAAGAGTTTAAGTAACTTGCCAAAATTTACACGGTTAGTAATTGCTATTCATGACCAGGCATAACTACTTTCAAATTTCCTTTTTATCGCTATGTGAGATTACATTCCTCTTCTGACTGCTCTATGTTTGTATAGTTCCTGTTTATTTTTTTATTTTTAGCTGATATTTGTTGATTTTCACCAATTTTTAAAACTTGCCTTTTAGCTTGAATACATCTTTTTTTTTTTTTTTTTTTTAAGGGAAAGTGCTTGTTGGGTGCTATGTATTGCCTGACAAAAGC
>NW_004624777.1:306006-335531 GCF_000247695.1 Heterocephalus glaber
CTAAAATAATCCCTGAAAGAGAAGCAACTGGAAAATTTATATATGTAAGTATTCTAGTTTCAAAAACTAATGGTGAATACTATGGAATAATCTAGAAGCAGCACGTATCCCTTACAGGGGCCACTATCATTGTCAACAAACAAACACCCTCCACACTCTGCAAGGAAATATTTTGACCTGATCTGCTGTGGGCTTTTTTAGATTTACTACAGCCGTAATAACCCTGAAAGACTGGGGTGTGACATGCTTGGTCACTGATCTCCACAGTAATTTTAAGAAGCAAGCCTATGGCTCTGCACTTCCAAAATGCTCAGGCTGAAGGAGCTGACTTCCTGGTCTTCTGACCCAGATGGTTCTGATTTTTATTTTAATTAATTTAATTTTCAGATAATATTTGGTACACATATGGATTCCTGGATCCCTTCCAAAAAAATTCTATGAAACTTTAGAGGACTTGTAGTTTACCACTGCTCTAAACATGAGAATTATCTATCTGATCTTTAAAGTTCAATGGTCCAAATAATAATAGTATGTGTAGACCCAGAAGTAGGAGTCAGTAAGTAATCTGCTATGTTTGTTCATTCGGTATTTGGCTTGTGAAGAGCCAATATGCTTGTGTTAATCTATTTGACAGGATTTATCTTTGATGGTGACTTAATATCACTGAATGCAAAATCATGTGTGTAGTCATTTTTATCAAGTTAGGGAACTTGCACATTTTAAGTGAAAAGTTCGATGATTATCAAAGAAGTCATTTTATGATAAATACAATATATCTAAGATCCCCCTTGATCATTTCCCTCAAACTGGTGTAATTTTAAAAATCTCAAATCTAGGCAGATTTGTTGGGATATAGGTTTATTTCTCTGCTTGGGATACCAGATCAACTGCTGATTGCTTCATCAACCTCTAGTTTTCTGCTAAAGTTTCCATTTCACTTCTCTGAGTGCCAGAGCATAATCACGAGAGCAGTCGGCTTATCCAAAATAACCACTCATTTCTCACGCTCACTCTGTCCATTCATCTTTGGTTTCTCCTTATGGCTTTCTTTACCACCAAAAATTGTTATGCTTTTGCTGGTTCTTCATAATCAGTCGCTCCACTACTATGTAAAGTCCATTAGAGCTAAGATTTGCCCACACATGCTTGGTTTTGAATGTGTATTGCATAAATGGTGTACTGTAGCCAAAAACAGTATCAGTGAGATGCAGGTCACTTGTCTACTGCTTTAACATCCTAGCACATCTTTGAAATTTTCGCACACTCTCTTTAGTGGGCATAGTTGGCTCCTTGACATTATAGGCTGAATTTGGCAGGAGCCACGCATTTGATGTCAAAGTAACAAATCATCATTTTCTTTCCTTCTGTAAATTTTGGAGTCTTATTTTTTGCTTTAATTTGGTCTCAGTATATTCAGCATTTTTCTACTGTACTTTTTTTTTTCTTTTCAGGTCACAGAGAAAATACCACGTTTCATTACAAGATATTATTATCTTTTAATTAAGTTACCTTGACCATTTTCTCTTGACTGATTACCAGAAATGCTGAGTTCCTGCTTTCATATTTATTATTTATAAATTTTGGCATATGAGCTCTACCTTTGCTCATAGAAAATATCTTTCAGTCCAGATATTCTTTCATAGTGTAGTTTCTTGAATTGACATGTTACATCTAACTTATCACTAGCAGACTATACTTTTCTATGTCTGCTGAGTTGTTGGACAATTGTTTCATTATCAATATATACACACCTTTTATCTATTAAAGCTTCCCCAAAAACTTTTCTTGTGGCATTATTTCATGTCTACTAGCCATGTTTAATATGTCAAACATCTCAAAACATTTTATAATATTTATATTAGACTACCTATAATATAATGTATTATAACATCTAGTATGTATTGTGAAACAACTCATTTTCTTACGATGATTACAACTTTTATGAACACAAGTGTTTGATCTTTTCATTTGTTAAAGACTAATTTTAAAAGTCCCATTGCTGCCAATAGAAGCATTCTGTGGTGTGTCACTAAATCAATCGCTTTCTACCACTTTCACAAAAACTATGGTCGCACAGTTATACTGTCTACCTTTGTACATTTTGTGTGTGTTTCTGTTTAACTACAGATGAATAAACACAAGAAAATTAAACACACACAGCTTTATATATGCCAGTACAAAGTACAATGTGAAATGAAGTACAGTCAAAGAAGCATTCTGGGTGTTCAATGGCATTGTCCTCAGGCCTGAGCAGGCCTCCTAGTGTTAAATAATTCTTTCTGGGTTCAGTCTCTGGAAATAATTCTTTGGACCAAATGTGCAAGGATATCAATGGATTTTAAAGACTATGCTAAAGTCAATTATAACATTTTATTTGGAGACTTCTATCTCCTAAAACATCAACCTTATTTTAGATGGACTCCTTCAGGCCTGTTTTATTTTCTTTCCCCCCTCTTCACATTGCTGGTCTGAGTAATGAATAGAGATGTATTCTGAATGAAATAGCTAAGCAACCTTTTGTGAGCGATGGGCATGATGGCATTTAGAGCTACCATTTGTCATTATTGTGGTTAAGAAAATAAGGCAACAGATCTGCAGCTAGTTCCTTCAGTGGTTTTGAATGCCTGTTGTGGCAAAGCTTAGTGCTGGGCATTTTGAGTGAACTAAAAAGTAAGTCAAGTGAATGACCAATATGAGCCCATAGTAAAAGCTTACATTAATGCCAAGTTGTTTTTGTGTTGTTTGTTTTTATTATTTAGAGATAAGTAACTTGAAATCATTGTAGTGTAAATTTAAAACATAAGAATTGAAAAGCCAGTCAAATGCAGTTTCCATAAATCATTTTATCAATAAATGATTTATACTCTAGGCTCCTTTATTTTAAAATCTTGAGATTTCTAAGTATACAGTGCCATCTACACTTTTAGTGATACAACCTTTTGATATCAAGCTTTTATCTCAGAATTTCTTATTTTATATCAGTACGAGAAAATTTGAAATCTAGATCTTTTCATCATTTTAATACACAATTTAATAAAAGAGAAAGAAGTCAAATCTGAATGGTTCTGTAAAAAGAAAATTCAAGTTATTAAAATTTATTTTTTCTTTATATTGGAGTGATTTAAATGAAAATTTTATCATAGTAAGAATTTTGTAACTTTATTTAACAAAAGCTTTGATGAATATTATCTCTGGACATAGAAAGGTGCTAGGCCCAAGGTTCTAAGTCAAGAAATATAAATTCATTATTTTTAGAGAATTTATCACCTATTCAAGATAAAATTCAGGAGGATGTCCAAGATTTACCTGGAGATGAATCTGAGCAGCTGAAAGTTAGCTGAACCTGGTGAAAAGAGTCAAATTTGGAAGTATAAGGAAGAAACAGAGTACAGTGTACTTTGAATCTGGAGTATTCCACTGTCTTAATTAAATTTCTTGTCATTGGCACATAATACTCGACATCCACAACATAAAAGAGGAAAGATGTATTTTTGCTCACAGTTTGTAGAGGTTTCAGTCCATAATTGGCTGGCTCCATGGCAGAGTGGCTTAGCAGAAGGACATGGCAGAGGAGAATTGTTCATGTCATACAAGCTGGAAGCAGAGAGGAGGATCAAGGAAGGAAGGAGGGAGATAGACCCTTCCAGGCCATGCCCCCCATGACCCACCTCCTACAGTCAAGCTTCACCTCCCAACATCACATTTAACTATAAACTCATCAGTGAACTAATCCACTGTTAAGTATTTCACCCCTGTGATCCAGTGGCCTCCCCAAAGCCCCATCTATGAGCACATAAGGCTTTAGGAGGACATTTAGATATAAACCATAACACCCCAATGGTGCTTTTGGGAGATGGTTTAGGAATTTAGGAGCTGGAGTCTGTGGGAGGAAAGGGACACATAGGGTGTGCACTTAAAGTGGATACTGGAAACTTTAGCCCCTTCCTGTCTTACTTTTTTGCTTCCTGGCTGCCATGAAGTAAGCAGCCTTCTCCGTCACACAGTCCTACCATGATGTATTGTGCTACCACGGGCCTAAACCAATGGGTCCAAGTGACCATGGAACAAAACTATGAGACAAAATTACTTTTCCTTTGTTAAGTTGATTATCTCGGGTACTTTGTCACAGTAACAAAAAACCAATTAACAAAGTACACAAGTAAAATATACAAAACACAGAAATCCAAGAATAGAAATCAACAAGATGAGTTCATATAACAGATAAGAAGGACTGTCTGGATAACACATGGGCTTCCATTGAAAGCAAATGAGTACAGAATTGACACTGGCTTTAGATTGCTAGGGGCTGTGAATGTCACATGAAGAAATTTCACATTGAATTATTTACAAATTATTCATTTCTCCATTGATTAATAATTTAAATTGTAAAATAATGTTAATTTGTTGGACAAATTCATTCCACAAGCTGTTTTTTTATTTTGCTCTAAAAATTTTTTTTTTAATTTTTAAAGGATTTTTGGAGATAAATAATAATAATGTGCCACAGGGACAATTTGTGGTCCACAAAGACCAAAATTTTTGCTATTTGACACTTTATAGAAAAAAATACTGAAGGAAATTTGGAACTTTTCATACTTAGGATTCTTTTGAAATCTGGTTAAAATCAAACCCTATATGTGCTTTTGTATAAAGTTGCCAAATTTTACCAAACACACACACACAAATGTCCAATTCAATTTCCCTTTTAGATAAATGACAAATAATTAAGTATTATCCATACAATATTTGAAACATACTGATACTAAAAATTACTTGTTGTTTATATGAAAATAAAATGTAACTGCATTCTCTATAATTTATCTGGTAATCACACTTTATACATTGTAAGTAAATTAAATTTTATTTATAGTTGTCCTTAATTAGTGGGTGCATATTACTTAAGAATGTAAAGGAAACCCTTTTCTACATTTAGGTATATATATATATATATATATATATATATATATATATATGAGAAGATTATTCCACTGCTTCTTTATTCTAAATTTTTGCTTTTCTATCAAACATGATGGTTCACAGGAATGAACCATTACTTATGCCTGCAGTGTTCAGTACATCACTTAAAGATAAATGTGTTCACTGGAAGGCATTGCCCTTCACCTCTGTAGCATGGTCATGAATACCCTGTAAGACTATAGCATGTGTTTGATAGAAGAATGTATTCTTGAGGATTCCAATATCAACTTCAAGGTTTATATTAGTCAAGAATCTTCAGAGAAATAAAACCAATGGGAGCTGATAGAAAAATAGATAGATAGATAAGATTCATTATAATGATTTTGCTCATCTAATTACAGAGGATGAGAAGTTTCAGGACCTGCTGTGACCTGGTCAACTTGTCATGCAGTTCACCATAACAGAATGGTTGACAGACACATGTCCAGTTGGGCCAACTTGCCCAGTCTTACTGATAACTTTGATTGCCAGTCGACCTCAGCACTGTTTCCTACATGCCCTCTCACAGACTCTCAAAGCACTGCACTCCATGCAGTTGCTATCTACTATTTTATGTTGACAAAAAGTAGAAAAGATTTCTTTCTTTCTCAGACAACCTACAGAAGATCAGAGTTGAAGGAAAGACAGGGAATCACTGATGTTTGTACAGTCACAGCCAGTTCATGGAAAGGTAGGAACTAATGAGCACTAGGATTTAAGGGATCATATGAGAAAGAAAAGGGGGATATTCTTGCTATAATCTGAAAAAAGGATTGTAGATTAGAATGAATCTGGGTATCTCAAGAAAATCAATTTTTTGATTAGCACTTTCATTTTGAGAAGCACAGGCTGGTAAATTTAAAAAGATTTATAGTTGTGCATTGAAAATAGTTTTGAAGTTTGCATGTTAGAAGTTGCCACATTTATTTGTACTCAGTAGACAACAGGTGCGTAGGCAAAATTAATCTGGCTCTATGACATAGTTAAAGGGACTGCAAACAGGACAATAGGCAAGAAGTTTAGGGGAACAGTCTGACATAAATACATTTGGGATTGAGACTAGTGATATCCAAAGAAGCTTTTCACAACAATGGAGACATTCCATATTCTCCAATACATAGCCAATGCCACTCATAGCTACTGAGCTTCAAATTTAGTTAG
Organism: Heterocephalus glaber; assembly: GCF_000247695.1. The sequence goes on from NW_004624777.1 coordinate 312,124, forward strand.
TGTAGCTGGGGAACAGTATTTATCATTTTATTGTACTTTATGTAACTTAATGGCTACTATATTGGAAAGTACAAGCTTAAACCATGTAAGACTAAGGGTTCTTGACTTTTTTCTAAACATATTTCATGACAGAGATCCCACAATTTTCAAGTGTTTATCATTCCACTTATAAAAAGGGCTTCTTTGTTGCCATTTACGAATCTCATTTGTTTTAGTATTCACGTTTTTTGCAACTGTAAGATTTTATTCTCTGAAAGTTAGTTGTCTAAATATAGTAGCCACTCACTACAAGTGGCTATTTGAATTAGTTACAATAAAATAAAATTTTCCTCATACTTTCCTAGCTACATTTCAGGTAAGCAATAATCACATGCACTTAGCAGTTTCCATACTAGACAATGGAGTTCTAGATATAAGCAACAAAGTGGGAATAAATTCTGAATGCACTCAAGGAGATAAATGTAAGAGTCCAGTAAAGAATTATCAACCAAAGGTGTGATTTTGTAAGAGGAGTGGAGATATGATTGTAAAGGGAACCAGGGAAATGGAAAGAGGATAAGTCGTAAGATCAGGAAAATGATGAAACTGCTGACTAAGAGTTAAAAGTAGAAGAGTCCTTGTGGTAAATTTTCATTTTTGAGATGTTAAAATAAAGGAGCTATATCTACGTAGGATAGATCCAGTCTTTTTACCTCAAAATTATCACATATACTTTTCAATGATGTGGACGGACAATGATATGGAAGAAATGTTATTTGATGTACAGAGATTAAAGTCATTTGCAAATACGGAAATGGCACAATCAATTTTGTGTGCAGATTAAATATATTTTTGGTTTTTTCTACAAGAATGAAGTCAGTATAGTTATTGGAAAGATTCATAAGAACAAATAGTAATAACCATAGGAAAAGGAAGAGATAATAGTTATGGGCTGGGAGGAAAACAGTAACACTGTTAATGAGTATCCCATTACCATTAATGAACAATTTTTCTAGTAAACAATTTTTCAGAGGATAAAACCTCCATGTTCCACATAAACACCGCGGGGCTCCAGGGCCACAATGTTTAGTGTGGGAATTTCTGAGAAAATCTCTATGTGGAAATAGGAAGATGAAAGAATCTTGGATTTAAATTAACATTTCTTTAATAAATCATATCTTTTTAATTAAGCAATATTATTTAATCAAGAACTAAAGAAATACTTTGCAAGAAGGAATATTCAGAATTACGTATCATGAGGTAGGAAGTAAGGAAAAAAGGAAGAAAGGAAGGAAGGAAGGATGGAAAGAAGTAGGAAGGATTAGAAGGATGGAAAGAAAGTCAATGTACAATAAGTTAATAGTAATTTTGTTGCATTCATAACAGCAAAAATATAAAAACTTCCCCTATGTATTATTAGGAATAAAAACAGAACTATGAGTATCTTTTTATATTTAAAACATTAATTAAAATACTAAATTGAATAAAAATTAAATCATAGGGAAGGGTGGAGGGGTGAAGGGAGGGGAGGGGAATGGGGGAAAAATAAGAACCAAGATATATCATGTAAAGGTACAAGATCCCAATGATGAATGTAACTGTATTGTATACCTAAAATGTACCAATAAACTTAATGAAAAAAACGAAAGTTTTAACTGATATTTGAGGAAATGTGGAAGTATATACTGTTATGTTGATTTTCTTTATGTCTTGTACATTAAAGCATAATGTTCGCATTCCATTACATTTAAGGTACTAGTAAAACTCATCAAAATGTCCTTCAAAGCATGACACACAGAGGCAAACAGCACAACCAGACTTTTCAACATAACAAAGATAAGAACGAACTATTTCATTAGTAATGTGAAGCAGCTGCCTTCTAACCAAAACACATTTACGAATGCTCTCTGAAAATACATTAACGTAATTATATATGTAAGTTGTGTATTGTAGATGAAGACAAGAAGGCTTGAGGCTGGGTAGTGGAAGGAAAGGACCTAGGTAAATGTCAAGTTCACATAGTTCAAATTGTGAAGACACTGTGGAGAAAAAGAAACCCCAACTGAATCATGAACAGTCAGGAAAACAAGGGCTTGTTCCATCCCATCTGGGTCATTCTGTGTCCTTAATTTCATTTAGGATTGTCCTGGGGATCTAATCGCAGTGTTTCATTTTTATTCAGAAATATTTGTACATTTTAATTCATGTTCAATTAAGTTCCATTTCTAGTGAGAAGCTTCAATAATAACAGAAATTCTGCTCTTTAAGGATTTAGATAAAATAATGTTTCTTTGTTTACTTACATATTTCTCCATGTATGTTTTATTTCTTAACTCAAAGGAACAAGACCAACAGAGTAAACTGAATGAACAATACACCACTGAGACCATAGGTGTATTCTCTGAAGCTTTGGTGAAATCATCCAGCTTGCTTTGTCAATGTAATGAAATAGATATGTTAGTGCTGGTCTTCTTTTTGATGTGTTGAAATGATGAAAATGCTAAATGTTATTATTAACAGCTGTATAATTTCAAAGCAACCCAAGTAATCTGAATGGAGCACCTTTAAATTATAAATGAACATAGACTCTCTTTCCTTCATTTTTATTTGTTTGTTTCTTTGTTTTTCCAGTGCTGGAATCAAACTCAGGGCCTTGTGCATCTTGTATATGCGAGATAAATATGCTACCATTGAGCTGCACCTCCACCTCCAATTTTGTTTTTGTGTTTGTTTTTTTATCTTAATAAGCTATTAAACCTGTTGAGCTGAGACAGGGAAAGAGATGGAGAAATATGTACACATTCAGTATTCACCATCGTGGGGACCACCAAATTAACCCAGAATTCTCTCAGTATGTTGGCTCATTCTCATCCTTCTCACCAGATACCAGAAGGAAGAATGTGATTTATTATATTTTACCACTCCAACCAAAACCCAGGATCATAAACCTTTTAAACTTCTTTTAAAACAACACTGATGAATTTTTTCTTGTTTAAAGGAAATTCCACTGGAAAGGAAAGATTATTTATATGCGTGATGGGATAACAAAACTAATGAAGTACTTGGACACTTTCATTGGTACTCTCTATTTCACTGTACAGCAATACTGTTTTCTCCATTTATATTAACAGTCATTATCTTTCAAATATTGAGAGACAAAACCCTAAGCAGTGGAACCTATTTGGAGAGTAACCAAAATATTTAACCAGCATCTCCAAATAGTGGAAAGAAACCAAACACCAACTGTGGAAATAGGCTTTATCAAAGGGATTCCATGAAAGAGATCAGTAAAGCAGAAAAGACTTAGGAATGTTTAATCCCAAAGGAATAACATTTATCAAAGCAATTTGCAAGAATAATTCTGTCACTTCTACTTCCATGAACAAAGGATAACAAATGAGTTTGCAACATTTTCTACTGAATTTAAAGCAGTTTTTCAGCATAGGGAAGTGATGTCATGACTGCTGTAGTCTTTTTGGTGGGGAAAAGGGCAAATGTGGCATTAATTTAAAATGTATTCCCAATAGACATTGATTCTGAAAGACAAGTAGATTTACAAAGCATGAAATGCATGCCAATTCTTTTAATAAAGAACATTTTGCCTTTTTTTTTTTTTACATTTAGCTATCTGACTTGGATATAAGAATTTAGACTAAAAGTACAATTTATTGGCTTAAAGTTTAATTTAATAAGTTAATTTTTATATTAAAAGCTCAATGGAAACAGAAATACCATGAGGCTAAGACCACAATGTTTAAATTTTTGTTGTTTTTCATGATTTCCAACATATAATTATGAATTCTTGACTCATATGTCAATAAGGATAACTAACTTACCAGTTATTTGGGGGGCTAAAGAGTTTATCAGTTTTTTTCTGAGAAAAAAATATCAGATTTCAGTCATTGTTTCATAGATGTAATTTTGGAGAGTAAAGAATTGTTGCATATGAAGGGAACTGTAAAGGTCTTTTTGTTGGTCCAGTTATAGAGACTAGTGAAATAGTGGTTTAATGAAGGTGCAAATTTGCTCATCTCTCTTCAAAGGTCTGGATACAGAGTCCAGAGCTGATGCAATAGCTCCTGTGATCATCCAGGGCCTTCCCCAAAAAGCTGCTTCCACTGTGTGAACCACATGGCCACTCTAGTCCCTGCTGTCCCTTCTCCAGAGGACAGATAGAAGGAGCTCCAGAGAGCATATGTGCCAGATATGATCTAGAATTTAGACCTCTCACTTCTACGTAGAACCCACTGGCAGAACATAGGGCCACACTGAACTGCAAGATAATGTTTTAAAATGCAGGCCTTATTCAAGATGAGGATGCAATGGTTACATTAAAATAGAATTTAAAAAATTCTATTACTAAAAGAAAAGGGGAAAGGAAGGAAACCTTGTACTGAAGGAAACCTTCTGGTATCTACTCCTCAATCACCTTAATATTAGTATCTTCATAAACTATGGCCTTCAAATTTCTACGAGGTCTGCAAAATTTCTATAAAATTAAGACTGAAAGTTTTGGTTAATTTTAAATTTCCTACATGTTTGTAAAAACTTTCACAAAGAGTTGATTTTAAAAATCATTTTTCCACAACTTATTAAAATTATCAGTCATCTTATCTTTTTGCTGATGAAAGAGTGAAGTAAAGAGTACTTAACATAGCTTTATATCCTAAAGATGTTGAGTTCCATGTCAAATCTGTAATTTATAATATTGCTTATTTTTGATACCAGTAATCTGATCAGTTTTCCAATATGAAAATCAGTATTGCCTACTTTGGTCAAAAACCTTTGAAATAGCTCATTGAAATCAATAATATATTTTCAAAACAAATGCTTCATAATCAGTACTTTTGAGTACCTATGATGGCTGTGGGGGGCAGGAAGAAACAAATGTATGCTTTTTAATGACATCTACTGGTTTGAAAATTTTGTATCTGAGAACAGATGAAGTACAAATGAATCTAGTACATATTAGAGCCATAGAGCCATATATGATCTGATCCATATAGCTAAGGGAAGACACAGAATAGATTATTTCTTTTTTTTTTTTTTGGTACCAGGGATCGAACTCGGGTCCTTGCGCTTGTGCAGCAGGTGACGAAACCACTGAGCTAAATCCCAGGCCCCAGAATAGATTGTTTCTTGAATTATTATGGAATAAATTATTTGGTATGACCTGTAGTCATTGGCAAATGTGTTGTCATTAAAAAATAACTCAAAATTTTATTAGAATTGATAGTCCTTTGGTAGGGTTATGAGGAGTGAAGAAGTAGATGTTACTAAATTAATCTGATTAAGTAAAGGAAAGCATTCTTTGCTCTTCAGCCACACAGTGGAGAGTCTGGTGGCTCTGGGGTGATAGAACTTGAATCTTGCTTCAACACTTACTACGTCTCAAGCCTTGAGCTAGGGACCTTAATCTTTCTAAATTTCATGAGTTCCTAGGACAACTGAGATAATCAGGATATCCAGATTTCCATGAGGATTAATGTAGTGAAAAGTAATTTCCTTAAGACACTGATTCTGAGCCATAGGCACTGATAGCTTCTTTCTTTTCTTCTTTTTTTTTCCATAGTAATCACTAGCAAATAGACCATGGTGAACTATTATATGGCTGTCTAACTTTATCTACTGCCAAAGTTGATAGGGTTTTTCACAACTGTGTGAAGGAAGCATTTATAAATGAATGATTGAAGGATAAAGTGGTATTAACATACCAATTTGTGTTCAAAACATTTCAGTAATGTAGAATTTTAAAACAAAACAAAGGAGCCTCAAAAACAGAAATGAAATGGGAACTGGCATTATCAGCATTCCAAAGGCCATCTGGGGGGCCGTGACTGTTTCTGCTGCCTCTGGACTGGGTGATTTACAGACACTGCTTAGCATTTCTATTTGCTTTTAGAGATCAAAGCTCTTTAACTCTAATCCTCATAGTATTTAGGACCAGTGGGCAAATATCTCTTTAGTAGCCAAACAATATGTATATATGATGCAAATATCAATAATTTTATGTAGATTATTTAGAAAATATTATATTTGAATATTTTAACGAAGCAGCAATATTTAAAAATATTTCACTCTTTTCAAATAACACATTGCCACAATTTCTTGCCTGTTATGTCATGAAGATATAAGGCTTTTTAAAGTCTAGTGATATTGTGCATACCTTTATACTAAATGTGATAGCTTTGCTCAAAACATATACCCACAACAATGAAAAATGGAAAAGAACAAGTAGAAGAAGCATCATAAAGATTTGTCTGAGCTTTAGATAATTTTTGAGAGTATATACAAGTCAATCATAAAATTAAATATCTTTTACACTATTTAAGTAAATAACCTAAACATTGCAAGGTTTTAAGTGCATTTTGTTGCTCTGATATTTGACCATTGTTTTAATTTTTTTTCATTGTTTATTGGTACATTTTAGGTATACAATACAGTTACATTTATCATTGGGATCTTGTACCTATACATGCTGTATTTTGGTTCTTAATTTTTCCCCATTCTTCCTCCCTCCCTTCACCGCCCTCCTTACAGCTAATGACAATTCTCTTACCACCAACCTAAGAATTCTGGGATGAGAAGAGTGTGAGAGTTAAAGACAAAGTGCTAAGAAAGATGGATGACATATGAGAATAAGATAGTGTTATGGAATGTAGATGGTCATATGGTTTTCTCAAGAATAAATATGCAATGACTAAGTTTCTATTCTTTAGCAACTCAGAACTTAGTAAAGGGGGAATGTATAAACATGTAAAAAACAAATTACAAAATGAAAATACCCCCTGAAGAGAACATTCAGTATCATTATTTGTCAAAAAATGCAAATTTAAACCACAATAGGATGCTACTTCATATGAATGCATGCTATACACGCATAATGGAAATATTATACCGAATTCCCTTAATATGTATAATAAATATGTTAATTTAAAAAAAAATAATCTTTAAAATTCCTGACAATACCAAATGTTACCAAGGATGTAAAATAATGACCCTCATACCTAATTGGCAGGAGTGTTTAAAGGCATACTTATACATTTTCAAGATACCTGTAAGGTAGCATTAAGAGAATTAGTTTTATTTGTTCACTGCTTAACTGAAATAGGACATGAAACTATTTGTTTATTCTGTCCTCATCTAAAGCACTGGATTCCCATTTCTCTTTAATTCTATTGATGGAATAAAATCCTTCACAAAGGCTCTAACCCTCTCAAATATGTTTTATGCAATTTGGATGACATTGAGGTCTTTCTGTCTTACCTGAAATCTAGTAAAATTTTCCACAAGTTCAAATTGAGTACTATAATTGAACAATCCTTTTGAGGAGAGTAAGTTCCATAAAATTTCTGGCTAAGTTGAAAGAGTTTTTCCAATGATCTCTGCACACTGAATATTCCCTGACCCTGGTGTCCAACCTGAGTGCTTGGGGGTAGGGAATGGGGTATTTGGTGAGGAGGTAGAAAGTGCTTACTGGAGGTGTGATCGACCTGCATGTAAATATTTTCCACATGTGCCTATTGGTATCTGAGTCTACCTGGGCTGTGATGTGCATGGTTACATTTCTCACTGAATCTAGCTATACTGTTTTTTTTCAGTTAATGACATCTCTTACCAATTAGTTCCATGCAGTGATTAGCTTGGGTGAAACTTGAATCCTTTTGTTAATTTGCTCTAGATTGAGAGACTGGATTTGCAGTCTCCAATCCATCCCTGCTACAGTCAATCAGAGAAGAGCAGTACGTACGTGTAGTATTCATTTTCCTGCTTAATTATTCAAATTATTTTTGCATTCCCTTGGAAACCATAAGTAGTCATCCAGAAAGACAGTCTTCAAATCCTTAGCCTAGGACTTCAGATTTCAAAAGGTCAAGGACATGATGATTCAACAAAGCCAAAATTTTGTCTTTGTTTCCTGTTAGTAATTTTCTGTCCATTTCAAAGTATATGATAATTAAATCAAACTATTGGAAAAATGTTGTTTGGAACAGTCTCATCCTATTTTAAATGCTTTCTCTGACTGTTACTCTTAGGCTAGAGTGAAAGAAAAGCTATTGCTGTAACTCTTCATCCATTTGATAAATAAATATCCATGTCAAGGCATTCAAAGCTCAATATTGTACTAAAGTACAGTTGAATTCTTTAAAATTAGCAGAAAATGAGATTATTTTTAATTAGCTTCTTATCTTTTTAAAATTCTTTAATTTTTCAAGCAAAATAAGTGTTTATGATTTTTCATGATCAGCTCCATTCTAGGAGGGATCGGTTCCACCAGCCTGCATGGAATTCCTGTCATGGGATTCTTGTATGTGTGTGGGGGGGTCTGATTCAGTCAGAAAAATAGTGAGCCCCACTTCTGCAGTACCACGGGCCACAAACTAGACCTGAGGATCCACAGCACATAGTGGGTTCACCTTGGCTCTAACTCAATGACATCAGTGTTCTGACTGCCTCTGATGTAGAGTGGAGTGGAGTGGGGTGGCATAAGGTGCTATTTACTGTGACTATCCACCTGTCACTTTGTCACCACTCCAGGCTCTGCAAGTGACTGAGCCTATCTCATCATTTGCTGACTAATGCCAGTGGCATTCAACCATGTTTTTTGCCTCCTTCCAATTGGTAATGTGACAATGTTGTATTCTCTTCCATTTATTTTAAACTTATTACGAGGGATAATCACTTCCACAGGAAGGAGAGCATGGGAATCTCACCTATTCTCCCTACTGGGCACAGCGTGTGCAAGGCAGGGGTGAGCACAATACACAGATATATGTCTTGCCAAGTGGCCCCCGTGAGAAAATCACACCAGGGCTGTTAGCTTACTTTCAGGTCAGCAGGGGTGTTTTCCCCTGATGTCTCTCCTTTTCCTAAAGGTTACATTGATTAAGATAAACCCAATGAGGATAATGTCCTTTTTTATTAACTTAAAGGTGACATATTAGTAACCTGATTACACAAGGGCCTTCCTATTCTATTCACACATTCTCTCACATTCAAGAAGAAAGGATTACACGAGGGTGTATATAGCTGAAGGTGGGAATCTTGAATCCTGCCCACCCACCTGAAAAGATGCTTGAAACAATCTTTTGGTTGATTATTGCTTTCAATCTCATCTACAAATAATGGTTACTTTAAATGTTTTTCAGTTTTATTCACAATAAATACTAAATTATCTTTCTCTTGACATGAATTAAGTATTTCTTCATTATGTACCAGGCTTTATGCACACACACACACACACACACACACACACACACACACACACAGTGTGATCACAATATATGGTGAATGTTTAACATTTGTAAATTTATTACGGTAAAGACGCTCCCATTAATTCCCCTAAAAGTACTTCTCTTGGCTTCAAATACATTTATCCTATTGTTCTTGCCATTTTCTGAAATAACTTTGGACGTCCTCTTTCATGAAGGTCTTTATGAGGGTGACAAAAATATGGTAAGTGGACTACCAAGGGATACCCAATGCAGTGACAGGCTTCTAAATATGTTATGGTGTTTCCTCATCCACTTTATTCATCAGATCTGCACCATGTGATTTCCACTCTTTCCCACAGTAAAAATGACCATAAAAGATAGATTTTTTTTATCCATTCAGGGCATTTAGGCCTCCATGACAGCACAACCAAAGGTACTCATGAAAGAGGACTTCAAGAAGTGCTTCAGAAAGTGGCAAAACAATGAGATAATTGTGTTCAAGGCACATGGAGGATATTTTGAGAGAGGTTAGTAGCAATGTGCCTTTTACTGTAATCAATTATTTTTGTATTTAAATATTCACAATACATTTTTATCACACCTTGTATAATGATAAGAAATGAATCCATCCATTCCTTCTGGTTAGAAGTTGAAGATAAGAAGAAGGTTGAATGTAATCATTTCATCTGTGTTTCAAACACTTATGTGTAATGGTATTTCAGTGTGTGTGTTTTAATATTGGCTCTGCTACTAGTTGTGAGCAAGTCACTTCCATTTGTGATTCTGTTTCCTCTGTAAAATACAGGTAGTAATAATACATATTTTATTGAGTGAACATCAGAAATAAATCAACACAAATATATTGTTTATGGTAAATGTTTAGTACAACTTAGCTGTTACTAATACTGAGATATTAAAGAAAAAACTGAATGTAAATTTTAAACTACATTCAAATTCATCAATTGAACAAGATTAACCTTTGGCAAGAGGAATTTACTAAACAAAGAGATAAACAATTTGCCTCTTCTCTAATTTTGAAACTGAAGAGCATTCAGATTTTAAATGCTTACAAACCTTTTGTCATTGGAGTGTTAAAGAGCAGTAATCAATTGGAATTCCTCCACAATATTTTATCCGTGTTTTATGTGCATACACAGGAATTTACCAAAGATAGAATTTAAAATATTCAACAACTATTATATGACTGAGGCTGGGCCAATTAGGATGGACATGGGTCACGAGCCATTCATGTGACCATCCCCTTGTACCAGGTTCAAGTATCAATCCTCAACTAACAATGAAACAAGTAACAAGAGCTAATAAATTTTCCTAACACTTGCTATGTGTTGGCAGCTCTTTTAACACTGCATGAATGAATTGCTTTAATGTTTACCAAAACCCCTAGGATTTAGGGACTATTGCCATTCTCACTGTGTACAGAAACAAAGTGGTGAAGAATCTAACTCAAGGTCTCAGGACTCCTAAGTGGCAGAACCGGAATTCACACAGGAGAAACCTGTTGCCAGACTCCAGTCTCTTCACTGCTATGCCCAACATCTTTTCTCTTCTTGTTTGCTCTCACCCTTGACCTATTATCTTCCCTTTGAATTTCCTAATAGTAAAAATCAAAAAGAATAGGAAAACACTTTTCAAAAACAGAGTGCGTAGTACTTGATTTTTGGTGGAAAGTATCTGTTATTAAGCCTAAAACAAGTATTTCTCTAATACCTTGGTGAAAATTTCCTAATAACGTCATGTTTTTAATGGCTTAAAAAAACTACTGTTAATTTATTTTTGAAATACAGAATATAAAATTTTCATAGTAAAAGCGGTGATGAATTTTTTAATTTAGAAGATGAGGTTTGCCTCTACATTGTCATCTATCGAATGGTCTACAGATTCTGAAAGATTCAGAAATATTGATATGCTTTAAGAATACATTTTCCAATTGATTAAATGGTAATAATCTTTCACAGTGGCAACAACAAAACAGGGATTATTAATCAATCATACAAATGTTGTCTTAAATGCTATTCAATTACCAGATAAGTACATTTTAACAATTTACTTCCAATAACTCCTCACTTCTCTTAGAAAAGAATTAATGTTAAAATTTCTATTACTTGGCAGCCACGGCACTGTGTGCCTATAATTCCAGCTATGTGGGAAGCTAAGGCAGGAAGAAGGTAATTTCAAGTCCAACCTGGAAAAGTTAGCGAGACCAGTCTCAAAAGTTAGCGAGACCCAGTCTCAAAATAAAAATTAAAAGATTGTAGGATGTAGCTCAGTACTCTTTGGGGTAAATGCCTAGTACTGAAAAAAAAAATGATTGCTAGAAACATGTGATTTTAATTCAGACCCATAGGTCTCATCTTAAAAGAATGATCTGTGTGCTTCGGACAGCGGATAGAAACCCTGTTCTATATTTATATTTAGAAGATAAACAACAAATTTCTAGTTAAATAAATGGGAAGTCATGACTCAGAATCATAAACTATTAAAATGTTAATACTACATCTAGATGGTATTTTTAAGTACAGCAGTAGCAGGTTCAATTTGTCTTAACTTATACTGATTCAGGAAATACAAACAAAAGCTTTTTCTATCCATGCCTTTTCCCCAGATTTGAATTACTTAGCTCTGGTCATTATTTGAATGTAATGTAGAGCAAGACTTCAGTTGTTGTAAACATGGAGGGTGACTGTGCTCTGCTTCCTGCCTTCCTTTTCAGAGCAGGAACAACTTAGGGAGGCCAAGAGAGGCTTCATCTGTCCCTCAACACGACAGTGCCTTTTTGGGGAAATATATGTGCGGGAAGATCCATTTGAAAGTTTTGTCATTTTTCTTTTTGAGCACAGATTTCTCCATGACAAATAACAAAGACAAATAAAGATTTAATACTGCAATAGAAGCAGCACAGTATTCTACAAACATCTTTGGACCCATTATTCTTTTTTGTTGAAATGGTTGTGATAGAATAAGATCCTGTGCAGTGGTGTGGTCTTAAACAACCCATACACTTTCTGTCTCATCATTCCTGGGCTATGGTCATAATACTTTGACGCTTTTCCTAGAAAAATATTTTTCTTTCCTAATTCTGTCCCTTAGGCATGATTTTCACAGCCTCATATTTGTAGAAATGATTTCTTCTGAGAAAGAAATGTAATCGAATCATTTATTACTCCCCTCCCCCTAAAAAAGTACAGAGTAACAAATTAACCTTATAGTCTATAGTGCAGGTGATGAATGGGAAATAACAGTATAGAATCATTTATTTTAGCTGCAGATTTGGGAATAAAACTTTCGTTGGGCTACAGGCCAAGAGCCTTTCAGATGTGATGTCTTGTATAGGATGTGCTGAGACTTGGTATAAAAATGTCCATCCTTACACCAAAAGGAACAAAATGTTCTGTCTTGCACTCCTAGTTTCAACCATTAACCCAGAACTGAAGAAATTTAACCTTTGACAATTACACCACAAGCAAATTTTTGTAGGTTTTAAAAGGTAAAGTTAATATCAAATATATTAACAATTTAATCATAATCATGTTATGAGTCAATAAAATTAGTTGGCAAAAAAACAAGAATAACAAACCTTTGAAAATATGCAAAATACAAAATATAGGCATCTGAGTTATTTCCAAGATTTAGATATTACAAATTATGCTGCTATGAACATGGGTGAGATGCCCATCGATAGATGAATGGATAAAGAAAATGTAGTTTTTATAGATAATGGAGTACTACACTATCATAAAGAAGGATAAACTAGAAACATTTTTAGGAAAATGGACCTTGAAAACATAATTTAAAGTGAAGTGAATTGAACACACATGTTTAAATATCACATTATTTCTCTTGTGTGAGAAACCCAAAGGGTAAAGACCAAAATAGATCCAGGAGTAGGATGAAAATGTTCAAATGGGAAGGGGAACAAGGGAGGGGGGAAGGGGAAGGAAAACAGTAGAAATAAAGTTTTTTAAAGGGAGAGGAGAAGATGGATTGAAGGGAAGGAAAGCAAAGGGAATAAGAAAAAAAGAATTAAGATATATTATGTACAGGTACAAATTCCCTATGATGAATGTGATCATTATATATGTCAAAAGTGTACCAATAAAATTAATTTTAAAAATGTAAATTAGTAATGTCAATTAATGTTTACAAATACAAACCTGAGTGCTGTAGCTTGTGATGTATCCAGTGGGCTCTGTGATTACTTTGAATGTGAAGGTAAATTCTTGGGATGGCTAAGGAACAATCAGAAATCTGACTGAATCCATAGTTCTTTGTTCTAAAATATAATCTTTATTATGCAAATACAAACAGACAGACTTAGTTCTCTTTCCAAGCACATAGCTTTTATATAATTGTTTAATCAGTATTAAAACTTGAAATGTTTCAATTCTCTTTTACTTGGGAGTTTAGTTTAGAAATTATCTTTTTTGTGAAGAAAAGAAAAACTTTCCTTTTATATGACTATGGACACATTTAATGCAAGCCTAATTGTCTCACAGGGAAAAGTGAACAAAAATTACAATAAATGTCAAAAAAGCATTATTATTTGCCAAACAAGTGAAGAAAATTGTGCTCAGATTTGACAAAGGGAAATCATTACTGAGAGTTACTGTGGGTAGAAGTAATTGAACTTGGCATTGAAGGAGGAATAAGATTTGGATGACTAGAGAGAGAGAGGTGACTAGATCTGATGAGCAATGCATGGCTCTGAGAATCATCAGATTAGCTATGGTAATTTTAAGAGCTTAGCATAGAGTCTTTTATAGTGCCTGATTGTACATGATAGTGCAAAGCCCATATTCTTGACTGCTTTCTACTCTATGGTTATTCAGAGATGGAGAAACCTTTCATTCATGGCTCTGCTATCCTTTAGAAGCCTATCATTGTTTGAAATAAGGGGAAAAATAAGGTAGTAGAAGAAGGGAAATGCCTACAAAAACCCCAGGCTTTTGTTCAAAGTATTGATATGAGACTAAGACAGTAAGATCGAAAGTTGGCGATCAGCCTGGATAGCTTAAAAAGAGCTGAAGCAGTAGATCAGTGGGAAGGCCCTGGATTCAATCCTCACTACTTAAAAAAAAAAATCGTATTTTCATTGCTCCTGGAAAAGTTACGATATTTTCCCACCCTGAGATTTAAGGCTGTGTGTTCATCTTAGCTCCTACTGAGCTTTCTGTAGTTCACCCCATATTAATGTTAATGTTCATTCTTTGTCACCTGATTCCAAACCTGTTAGGTTCTCCTCTGGAAATCTTAGGAACTCCCAGTGAGCAATCCTTATCCCATGCCAAATAAATCCAGATCTCCAGGGGAGAAATGTTTTCAGTTTTCCTAGTGATTCTAATATACAGCCAAGGGTGCAAACTGCTGGTAAAGGGAAGTTAGGGGCACTGCTCTAAAGGCCTTGCTCACTCAAAGAATTAAAAGGAGGCACATATTAAAGCAATATAATGGGAGAGGAAGAATGGGAAAAATAATACCTGAGTAGATGTTGCAAAGTCTGATTTTTAAACACAGAAAGTAAGTTTATCCTAGCCAACAGGCAAGCCCTTAAATCCTTGGAAGCCCTTAAATATTACATGCCAGTGACAATTACAGTTTAACAGTGGTAAACATTGATAGCATGCTAGGTGAAATCAAGGTGCAAATGTAGTGAAACCAGCAAAAATTCAATAGCATAATACTGTAATAGGATTGAACAAGTCAAAATCGTATCTGTAGTTGCTTTGTTGCTATAAAAGACTCCATTCTTCCTCAGTCTATATTTCACCAAAATCTTTTTAACACTAGTTTCCTTGTGTGAATTGGCCTAATAATTTCATGCTTGTGTCCAGTGGTGCTTGCATTTATGTTTGTCCAAAGCATTGCAAATGAGGTGGAGAGAGTAAAATAATGTTTGCTTCATGTGAACTTGTGAATTCTAAAGGGGAACTAGATTGGAATGGTAAATATTGAGAAAGAAACCACTTGAAATGAGCAAATTTACAAAAAGTGAAAATCAAAAGAGAACTATTAAGTGCTTCTAATTTCAGTAAGGTCTATGATATTTTAAATATTTTTAAATTCCAGAATGATGTTTAGTATTTAATATTTGTTTAGTTGCAACTTCAAATATTTTCTAATGTTTTAGATTGATTAATTTAAAGGTCTCAAAAAGATAAATATTGATATGTTCAAACACAAAGCAGAAGCCCTGTATCTAACAAATTTTAAAAGTCTAAGTGAATAAAAAGTAAGTTCGCAAGATTGATATTATGGGGAAATAGTCATTGAACCCTAACTTTGGCTCACCATTCATTTCACTCTCTATGGTTGATTTCCAGGGAAGAGCACAATATTCTGTTGAGCCATTGAATTAACCAAAGCTGGCAGTCATCCTACTCCAGAACTTTTCAGATAAGAAACAGGTAGTGAGCACTTGGTTTCCCTATCTGTTTAATACACAGTGAGCTGTGGTTGCTGACACTTGTTCCTTAGCTGTGTTTTGCATACCCTGAACAGGCAACACAAGATAATTATCTCAACCTGGTGATGGTGATGATATTCTTAATAGTTTTACCTAATTGTAAAACTGAATCACTTTCCATGTAATGGAGGAAGGATTAATACTTCGAATATAAATAATCCCGTGCATAAAATATATAATCAGGACATGGCTACTTACTAAAAAATTAGTGATTTGTCAGTTGTCTTATTCTATTGCATTTTCCTATCCCATTGTTTAAAATAAAGGTAGAGAGATACCTGCTTTTCCCAGGCTTGATTCAAGTAATGAAATGTATATGGTAACATCTTTGTAACAAACACACGAATTGGTCCAAGTGCAGTGGGACACATCTATAATTCCAGCTACACAGAGGCTGAAAAGGAAGGGTCATGACTTCCAGTTAACTGATACTTAGTATCAAAACAACAAAAAAACTCAAACACACACTAATTTAAATGTTGCATAACTGACACCCACAATTTAGAGGAAGAGGAGTTTTAATTTGGCTCAAGGTTCAGGGGATTCAGTCCATGGTTGGCTGGCTCCCAGGCAGAAATATCATGGGGGAAGTGTGTGGCAGAGCAAAGCTGCTCAATTCATGGTGGCTGGGAAGCAGAATAAAGAAGCAAAGCCAAAGAGAAATGGATTAGAGACCATATATAATACCCGTCTTTCCTCCATGACCCACAGAGACACATCCAGGAGCATAATTTACTAACCTGCTAGGTGTTTCTTAATCCAACGAAATTGACTAATCAGAATTAAAGGTCACAAACAGCATGCATACTGAAGAAATTTTAGCATGTAACCTATTTTTGCATAATCAGGAGTGTCTCAAAATCCAGTGAAATTTGTATATTATCGTACAATCTAAAATAGATTTTTGCATTTCCTTTAAGTGTGATTAGTTCATAGGAGAAATCTACAATCTGTTAATAATGAATATAGAAAACCCATTCAACACATTATATTAAAGCAAAAGAAATGACAACCCCTTTATTAAGAGTAATTATTACATTTAATTTTATAAAAAATACATTATTCAAAGGACTTCTAAAGGAAAGGTTATGACCTTTGCCTTTCCATTCTCTGCATGAAATTCTCAAATTCCTGTGCCCAAGGACCATTCTAATCAGCTTCTTGTAAATGCCGATGTTGGGCCACTGTCTTGGAGGCACTGAGTTAGTGGTCCTGGTGGCACATTCCCAAGCCTGAAAACCTAAAAATTACCTCCTGAGTTTCTAAAGCAGGTCACATATGAGGGATATCTAGAAATACTCCTCAGAATATCTGATACATAGGTGGGAGTGATAATAATTAATGAAATTATTTAACTTTTTAATAACCTTCTAAGAGTAAAGCAGCTTTAAATCCTTGATGCTACATTTAATCCCACTGAGAGAGACAAAGGAGATAATTGTTTTAAAATTATGTTCTCAATTTACTTTAGAAATATATAGCCCTGGCTTCTGACCCCTGAGCTTTGACTTAAAGCTTTATCTTTCTTCTTTTTCCTTCCCTTTTAATTTTTTAAACCCCAATTTCTTCATCAAAGCTAAGGGAGTCAAGCATTTCTGAAGATTAAATAGAATAGAAAGTGTAAAAATTTTATAGAGTGCCTGAGATGTTTTTCATGTGGGCTAATTCACTTTGAATTAAAATAGCCCCAACTAAAAGTCACCTGGAAGATTTCAGAAGTACATAATTCATTTTGCATTTTAGTTTGAAAGCTATTTTTTAAAAATGTGATTTATTAAGGGAATACTATGAAATGTGCATGTTTTCTAGAATATTGTCTTTGGGAGGAGCACTGAGAAAGCATTTGATAATAAATACTTGCATTTAGAAGTTGAGAATTGAAGAGATTATCTATTTTTATGAACTAAAGGGTATAATATGGAGGTTCAATATACTAGGTCTAAATTACTGACTTAGTCATATACTCTTTGCATGAACTTGATAATTTGATTTTTTCAAGCTTTAGGTCTTCAGCTATATAGCCAGGATAAAATTTTAAAGCACAAAAGCTCTCCGAATTTTTTTGAAGAATAAAGTAAGGTGGTTCATAAAAATAATTTGATGATTTTTGACAAGTGTAAGCTTAAAATCAAGTTATTATTATTATAAAATGTAAATTTCTAAGGTAAATGTTTATTTTGTGCTTCCATTTCTTTATTTTATAATATTTGAATTTTAGTTTTATCAGTTAATTCCTAGAAGATGGAAATGCAAAATCTGAAATATTCTTTGAACGAATTAACGAAATATTTCAGCATCAAGTCTGTGTAAAGATTTGAGTTGCTATATGATCCACAAATATGTTCCACATCTTTCAATCTTTATATCTTCCCATTTTTAGTTTTTTACTCTCCTCATCCTTTTTGTTCCATTTGCAGAGATTTTAAGGAATAAAGTAATATGTGAAATCTTATGAAGTGAAGATAACCTAATTTACCATTTTCTGGATAGGTCACCCTTGTCCACTAAAAGTACAAAGAGTATATCTACTCATCAATTGTTGCAATTGCTGCAATAGCTCCAATAGCTTGGATCTTTCAATGAGTGTTATTTTCCATCAAAACTCACTGATATCAAAACCTTAAACTTGGAAAATATTGTAAATTATTTTATCTCAGGATATAGTTATAGTTATTTGATGTTGTTGAACTACAGGGTTGTTTTCTTTGGCGATGCTTCCTATTTTTTAAGCTACATTCTTTATCCATTGCTTCTACATTTTTGCCTTCAAATTCATTTTCCTAGGAAGCTCTATCAAAGTCATGATGCTGAATGATATCCAATCACTCAAAAACTTTTAGGGAAACCTGTGTGGCTGACAGCAACTGGTAGACCACCTCTACAATTGTAAGGTATATTCGATTATTACTCAAAGTTTATTATTCTGTGCAATCATTGAAACTATGGTGTATAGAATACAACAATATCAATATGCTAGGAATGCTGGACTGGTGAGCCAATGGGTTAAGACTCAGTTTCTGGCAGGATCACAACTACTGCCAGAGAAATGAGATTCTGTTTTATAACTTTCAGAAAAAGTGATTCTATGACTTACTGTAATGGCTTAGTTAAACAAATAGATATTCCATTAATTGCCTCCTAAGTTATCACTTAAATATAATATTGTAAGTAGATATTTCCAAAGATCACTATTTGGAGGATTAAGAATTCTTCAAAGATGACCATATTTATGTATAATGAAAGTTATTGAAACAGATAAAGATCATTATGTGCAACCATAGAAAAATGCCCTCAAGCCTTTCCCTTTGCCAGTGATCCTCCCCTAGTAATGTCCATGTAAATAGTGCTCTTTTTTTTTGAACATTCACAGGAGTTTTGGAACTTTTTGATATTTTTCAAATTGTGGTGCATATAGGCAAAGTTTGTGTCAGGATCAACTTGGGTGTTTGTTGGAAGTCCCTATTCCTAGATCGTACTTCATACCTACTTGTAGCCTGCTGGCCTTGGGGACCTAGACCTGCTACTTTGTTCCTCCCTGACATGGGGGCGAATGAGGATGAATGACAAAGAGACACAGAGTCAGCTTAACCTGTGGGCAGCCAGGGGCCTCATACCTCTAGCAGGCAGAGGAGCCCTGAGCCTTTGATTCACCTCACTTTAATTAGCCCAAACATGGGCACAAGCAATCAAAGTAACACAACATTCATCTGGTTTCCAGTATCCATTAGTACATTCTCTTGTAACAACTTAACCTCAGCTGTCTTAGCTTTTTCTTAATATGCAGTCACCCTTGGGTGCAGCCTTTCTCTTTTGTGCTCACAGATGAGGCCAGTCAGGCCTTAATTCTCCTCTGGTCCTCAACACCCACTGAAGAAGAAATGCTGGTGTCTATTAGCCCTCGTTGCCATGACATTTACTCCTTCACTATGTTCTCATTTGCATTATTCCCTACTTATTTCATTGTGTGTCCAGTCACTTGTTACCAGTCCTTAAATAAGATTATTTCCAAAATACTGTATGCTCCTTTTGAAGGTGAGGACATATTATAGTGTTTTGTATGCCAGAGCATCTCACTGCAGGAGATTCAGAATGTTGATTTTTCATTTCTTCACATCTTATCACTTCTGTATATCCCTGTTCCATGGTTCTGCATAAATTCTTTTTTAACTTTCTCCTACTTTAGTAGAAATTATTAAGATTCCATATCTTACAAACCCATATTTTTGACTTTCCAATTGGATTTCTGTTCTTCTTCCTCCCTGTCCATCCCTGGGGACCTGTAATGCTTCTCTTGCTCAGATCACTTCTTTTAGCTCTTCCAACTGCTTTTCTATTTCCTGTGCCTTTCTACCTGATGGCTGCTAACCAGGTCAGTCTAACGAGAAATATGAAATTCTAGATAAAGTGGATGCTTCAAGAGTGAATTCACATCATTCCCTTATGCATTATTTTATGTGACATTTTGCCTCAGTCACTATCACTTGTCAATATAGTTCCATGTAAAATAGTCATAATAAACATTACTTCTCTTTAATGTAATATAATTAAAGGAGTCACTTATTTACAAATACTAACATCCTTTGTAGGAAAAAACAGTGTGTGTGCTTGTGTGTGTGTGTGTGTGTGTGTGTGCGCGCGCGCATGCAAGAGGGTGTGTGTAGAGACAGGCAGATAACGATATTAGTTATTTGCTCTTTTATGTTTTTAATTTTTTGGCATCTTTCACTTTTAAATCTAGATGATGGTAAACTTTGTGCTATTCCATCACAGGATGAAAAAGGGTTTTGATGCTGTTTTTCAACAAATTTAGGCAAAAACCTCAGAGGGAGAGGCAACCAGGACCAAGGAGTGGTGGGCAAGAATGAATCCACAGGGGTCCAGAGTTCAGGAGGGGGCTCAGGTGCTTGGCTTTCCTGAACCACTGTTGACACCAGTTTAACCCCGGCAGGTATCTACAACAAGAAAGAAACACTTCTGTTGGGCTTCAGGCTTATGGAAACTATAAGAATTCCTCTACCAGATAAAATGAAGTTTTTTTTAGTTCCAGACAAAATATTTCCCAGTCAGTAGTACATTAGATATTCTGAGTTTTAAGGCTGAAAAAGTTCCACCAAATGCCAAATTTGAAGGGATAACATTCCCTTTCAAGGCTAAATTAGTTTAATGATCTATAATAGCACTCATCACTTTTTTCAGTTAATAAAGATGATTGTTAATGATTGAAGAATCTTGGATTGCTGAACAATTAAATCAAGAAAATTTGGTGCCTTAAGATGATACAAAAAGTTGTAGTCAATAGTTCACATTGGATCTTTACCAGAAAAGGGCAGAGTGACCAGGAGGAGCATGAGAAAGGATTCAGAGAGAAAATTGGACAACATTTAAATAAGATTGTCTCAACACTGAAGATGGTGAACAATAATTTGTTTCCCAGAGTATTTTCTATTATATAGCATTTCTATTTGATTAAGATGTAATACTCACCAAAAAACTGGTTTGATATGATTCACAATGAATGTTTTTTAAGTAAGTAATTGAATATATAAGAAAATCATTCATTAAATTAATTATGATATTCATGTTTTGGTATGCATGGTGGCTGTTTATATTAATATGAAGAATGTTTAATCACAATAAAATCTTATATTAAATTTTAGAACAGGATAACAGATTATAAAGTATTATCACATTTTTGTGCAAAAATTATGTTCTCTAAATTAAGAGTATACATATATAATTTTAAGAGCACACACATGGAAAAATATAATACCTCTAATTTTTCAATATTGCTAAGAAAAATTCAATAATATTCTTGGTGATATGGTAGGGCATACATCTCTAATTGTGTAAACTACATAATATATAAGCTACTACTGCACATAAACTACTATGTGAACTTCTAGTAGTGTAATATGTATATAAACTATTATAAATAAAATTGTTGAATCAAAATTTTTATAAACTACTATAAGTAAAGTTGCTGAATTCTTTCTTTTTTATTTTATCTTTTTTAAGGCTATTTGCACATATTTATTATTTACTTCATGGAAATTTAAGCAAATTTACATTCTGGGATGTCTTGTACCTCAATTTGCCCCCACAGAACTGTATGAAGTCTTGCAAGAACCAATAAATCCTGTTTCATGTAACAGAAGGGAAGTTTTTATTTGGTTATGAATAGTGACTCTGTTACGTTCTTGCAATTGGTTCTTTTTAAATACACATATCACAATGATGTTCTTAGGGAAGACTTTAGTCTTGGTTGAATGTTACAGTCCATCATCCTTCGCCCATGATGTCAAACACTTCAACATACAGTCTCACTGAAAATCATCAGACAACACTTAACTCATTCACACCACAGCGTGTCTATTTCTTTTACTTTGTTATTTAGGGGCTGAAAATTTGGAGCACAAGTTCTCTTAGATCCAACAAGATCATTTCATAATTTTTAAAAACTTAAAACCAGTGTTAACAGTCCTCTCAAGGGACTTCAGTATTAACACTTCCTTCCATTTAGCAGCTCACCAAGCCTATTTCTGCTCGGAAAATATTTGCCAACCGATGTAATTAACAGATAATTCTAGCATTACTTTCTCATGTAGAAACAATGTTGCATTTCACCTTCTCAGGAAGAAAGGAACTGATACTTATTGAGCATTTATTATATAAATCATTTGACAATTTATATACTATTTCCTTTAGCATTTTCAACAGTCCTGCTTTGTAGGTATCATTAATCTCTATAAGTTTGAAGGTGTAATTCATAGAGGATTCTTCTCAACTCCCAAACTCCTGATTTTCTTTGTTTACCTCTTTTTATATTAATTCTTTTCTTTTTCCTGAAATTTTAGCTACAAAGTTGATTGATATTCACAATAAAAGTTAACTTAATGGAGTGTATAAGGTAGAAAGTAAAATCCAATTCAACCAATATTTTGGAGATATTATTTGCCAGGTTGGACCCAAGGCTCTGTGGTATACCATAATGCGAGATAGAGGAACTATTTCAATCTCAAGAAATTATGTATTTTTTTTATTTTCATAAGTATACAATCCAAGTAATTCCACTAATAAATATGCAGTTATGAAAAAATAAGCACTCTGTTGGAGCATAACCATTCTGCAAGAGAAAATACAACAGTCCCTCCATCAGTATGCTGTAGATTTCTTCCAAAATACCCCATGGATGCCTGAAACCATGAGGAGAAAGTCTAACTTATAAATTGGGCATGATCAGCAACTAACAACAATAATTGGAAAGAAAATAGAACAATTATAACCATGTACTTTTGACTTCATAATTCACAGATCGTCGACCATCACAACTTCAGCATACACTGTTTCCCTTAATTTGAAAATTTTCAAATTTATTTTTACTTTAATTTTTTTATTGGTACATTTTTGGTATACAATGCATTTACATTTATCATTGGGTGCTTGTACCCGTACATGATGTATCTTGGTTCTTATTTTTCCCCCATTCCCTGTGCTCCCTTCACCCTCTCCACCCTTCCCTATTTACAAAGACTTTGTTTCCATTTTTTTCTTTTCTCATAATTTTTCCTTTCCCTTCTTTCCCTTCCCCTTCACCTCCCTTCACCCCTACCTTTTTGGATCTTTTTTCCTATTTCAAATGATCAATTATTCATTTTAATCATTTTAACCCTTATTTACACTTTCAGTTTCTCACACTAGAGAAACTATTCGGTATTTACACGTGTGTCCTATTT
>NW_004624777.1:337982-349420 GCF_000247695.1 Heterocephalus glaber
TTTTTTTGTATCATTCTCTTAGTCTCCACTGCATTGATTTCTGCTCGGATGTTTATAATTTCCTCTCTTGTATGAGCTTTGGGTTTGTTGTGCTCTTCTTTTTCTAGGAGCTTCAGGTTCTGCATTAGGTTATTTATTTGAATTCTCTCTGTATTCCTAATATGGGCATTCACTGCTATGAATCTCCCTCATAGAACTGCTTTCATTGTATCCCATAGATTACTGTGCTTTGTACTCACATTATCATTTACTTGTAGAAACTGTCTAATTTCTTCTTTAATTTCCTCTGTGATCCATTGGTTGTTCAGGAGAGTGTTATTCAATTTTCATGTTTTTGTTTTTTGGGGGGGTTTGCAGTTTCTTTTGCTACTGGTCTCCAATTTTATTGTCCTATGATCTGATAATATACAGGGGGTAACTTCAATTCTTTTACATTTACTTAGACATGTACTATGAGCTAGCATGTGGTCTATTTTGGTAAATGACCCTTGTGCACCCAAAAAGAATGTGTATTCTGATTTTGTGGGGTGGAATACTCTGTTAACATCTATTAAGTCCATTTGTTCAATAGCTTGGTTCAGTTCTAGAATTTTGCTTCAATTTTTTGGTCTAGATTATCTGTCTATTTGTGAGAGTGGGGTATTGAGGTCTCCCACTACAATTGTATTAGTGCTTATATGGTTTTTCATGTCCACCAATATTTGTTTTGTATAGTTGGGGGCATTAGTATTTGGTGCATATATATTTATGATTGTCATCTCTTCCTCTTGGATTGTTCCTTCACAAGGATGTAGTGACCATCTTCATCTCTCTTAGTTTTGGTTTGGAATCTACTTTGTCTGCAAATAAGATTGCTACCCCTGCTTTTTTCTGGGTTCCTATCTCATGGAGAACTATTTTCCATCCTTTTACTTTCAGTCAATGAATTTCCTTTTGAGTTAGGTGTGTTTGTTGTATACAGCATATTGTTGGATTTTGCTTCTTAATCCACTCTGCCAGTCTATTTCTTTTGATTGATGAATTGAGACCATTAACACTGATGGTTATAATTGACTCATCCTTGCCATGATGTTTTACTTTTGTTGGCTCTTTTATTTCTTATTTTTCCCCCTTTCCCTTTAGTTTCTAGCCTTGCTTGGTGGGTTCCCTCTGTTGGGTCTCATGGAACTGTGACCTTCATTATCTTTTTATAGGATATTGTTTAGAATTGTCCAGAGTGCTGGTTTAGTGTTCATGAAATTTCTCAGGTGTTCCTTGTCATGGAAGTATCTAATTTCCCCATTGATTTTGAAAGATAATTTTGCAGGTTACAACAGTCTAGGTTGGAAGTTATTTTCTTTTAGGGCTTGAAATACTTCACTCCAGGCTCTCTGTGATTTGAAGGTTTGTTTTGAGAAGTCTGCTGTGATTCCCATGGGCTTTCTGTTGTATGTGATTTCTTTTTTTTCTAACTGCTTATAGGATTTTGTTCTTCTGTTGGGTTTCTGAGATCTTGACTATTTTATGTATATGTGTAGATTTTTTTTTTGATTGTGGCTAGTTGGAGTTCTATGTGCCTCACTTATCTGTATGTCCATTTGTCTAGCTCTGGGAAGTTTTCTTCTGTTACTTCTGTGAACAGTTTTTTATGTCAATTGTACTTTCTCCAGTTTTTTTGTGCACTCCTGTCAGTCTTGTGTTATTCTTCTTTGCATCATCTAGCAGCTGCTGGATCGATTTTTTGTGGTCCCTTGCTATTTTGAAGAAATCTCTGTTTTCATGGTCATTAACCACAATCCTGTCTTCTATATCTGATATTCTATCTTCCCATTCCCTTAATCTGCTGTGAATATTTTCAGTGGAGTTTTTAATCTCCTGGATATCTATTTGAATCTGTTCCATGGATTCCATTTCTCTCTTATGTTGCGTGATCATGTTTTCCATTTCTTTCTTATGCTGGACATTCATGGCTTCCAGCATTTTTCTGAACTCATCTATTTTTTTCAATCTGTTTCTATTCTAGAGCCCCTAATCATGTGTTTCACCATACTCACCTTCTCTTTAGTTATCTTGGAAATTATTTCTGCTTTGAATTTTTCTAGAGCCTCATTCATCTGTTTTGTTACTTCCTGTGCTATCAGTTCAGGGTGTTCAGGTGGTTGATTATCAGACTTTTATAGCTCATTTCCCCCAGAGTTTGCCCTTGGTGAGCTGGAAGTCTGCAATTGTGCCTTGCTTAAATGTCTTCTCATTTCTATTTTTGTCGTTGGTACTTTGCTTGGTTTAGTTCCTGGGTTGATACTTTGAAATTGCTTATTATAAGTATCTTTGTTGCTTGTATTTAGAACACTTATGGAATGATTGCTTCTCAGAGGTGTCTTCCAGATATAATAGGTCTTTAGGTTTTGAGTCTCTAATGGCTCTCAGGCTATCTCATTTTCATTATACCAGGAAGGACAACTGATTAGATCAATCACAACACCTTAGCTCAAGTGATAAAATCAGCAACACCATAGCATCAAGTACATGTTAGAAAATGACAATTTGTGGTAGTTATTAATCTATCACTTTTAACTGTGTGAATTAAATAAAAATCGAGAACCAACCCAACATATATTTATAGTGAATAAACTCTTCAATATAGCAATCTTACCCTTCAGGGTGGGGAGTTAGAAGGAGTTGGGGAGGGAGGGATAGGTAGGTAGAAAGATAGGGGAAGATTAGCAGTGAGGCCAGAGGACACAGGAGAGAGAAAGAAAAATAAAGAATAAATATGATTTAGGGCCAGAACAGGAACACAAAGGGAGATGATGAACAATGTGGGACAGCAAGGGAGTGAGTGAGAGAGAGAAAAGGGAAAAGAAAAAAAAGAAAAATAAAAATTTGAAAAGAGTAGAAAAAAATAAAAATTAAAAATAAGAGCTAAAAATACTAATAAAAATTTGGAAAATAACAAAAGATAAAAAGGAAGGGCCTCCTTCAGGGTATGTCTTTGCTGTCACAATAGACAACGTTGGCAGCAGTGTGCAGATATAAGTCAATGAGTTTCAGCAAGCCAGTCACAGACCTGTGAAATTCAGGCAGATTTCTGGTTGCAACTCCCAAGTTGAGCTCCCTGTCCTCCTACAGGGTTGAACTCTGCAAG
This sequence comes from Heterocephalus glaber, assembly GCF_000247695.1. Next base: position 341,107 of record NW_004624777.1, read on the forward strand.
GCTCAACTGCAGGTTCTAGATTCTCTTCCCCTGAAGATAGTCCAGGTTCAGATGAGAGGTGATGATCCCTCCAACTTACCAAGTATGGTGGTCTGGTGTGCCTTTATTGCAGAGATTCTCTTCACTTTTCCAGTGGGCTTAAGTTTTCATCAAGAAGCCTGGGAGTGGCCCTGTATCTGTTGTTCACTTCTGCTCCATCTTCTGGAGCTCAGGACAATGGCCTTTATGTCCCCTTGTGCCTCTGTAGTGTGGAACCAGGTAGTGGCACAGCCAGCAGGCCAGAGGGTGGGGGGTGCAGTTTGCAGGCGCCTGCACAGCTAAGCTAGTCACTCTAGGCATGATGAGGGGTCCTCACCATCTGGCATGGCACAGGTTGGACAGAGCAGGGCTCCAGGTGGCCAGGGATCTCTCCACCTGCCTGGCTAAGCTGGTTGCTGTGGGCGTGGCAACAGGTTCACCTTTTCATTTAAAAGAAACACTTTCCACCTTCCTTTTGGTCTATTTGAGTTACCAGCATTACCACTCTTGTACTTTTTGGTCATTTAAGTAAAATAAGGGTTCCTTTAGCACCAGTACTCTGAGACTAGGACAGTTGATCTGATAATCAGATGGTTACTAAATGACTAAATGGACAAGTAATTTATACATGATGGATAAGCTGACAAAGGTTGATTCACATCCTGGCAGGATATGAGTGAGGCAATGTAGGGCTTCATCATGACACTCAGAATAAATTACACTTTAAAATTTATAAATTGTTTCTTAAATTTTCTACATAAGATTTTCAGACTGTGGTTGACAACAGGTAACTAAAATCACTGAAGCAAATCCTTAGGTAAGTGACAACTGTTGTATGAAGACCACTACCCCACTCTATGGACCTGGCATGCAAATCAACCTTTTGTCCAGCATATCCAGACTATATAAGCTACCCACCCTTTAGTAACTTTATAATTGTTTTTACTATCAGATTAACTACCACAGTATCACAGTGCTTGTGTTCAAGTGACCTTTATGAAGGACATAAACAGGTTAAAGTCAGTTAATATGTGGCAGTGAATGTGGGACATATGTCATACTGACTCCAACAAGGCTTTGTGTTAGAGAAGACCATGGCTTTTGGAGAAACTAGAGGTAGGAGGGCTAAAGTAGAAGTTGCTCAGAAGGACACGTACATGTATTAAGAAAGGAATCTGGGGAGATGAGTGGGAATCAAACCATGTGGTGGCTTCGTGTTAAAGATGAATAACAGAAAGTTCACTATGAGTTTTGGGCCAAGAATTTGAGGAAATCAAGTTATCAGAAGGACATTTCACAAAGTGTCCTCTGGTAGAAAAGCAAACTGCTTTTAAGAGAGTTAGTTATGGAATATGTGATCCTCATTTAGAAAGCACAGAGATAAAACATGATGAAAGATTGGATATAGTAGGCAAAGAAGAGAGCCAGATATCAATTATAATAGCTGACACTTTGCTTTATAGATTATAATGTTTAATGGGCCTCAAAGACTTATGCTTTTTTCTTTTTTGTACCAGAGATCAAACTTGGGTCCTTGCACCTGCGCAGCAGGTAGCAAAACCACTGAGCTAAATCCCAGATACCAAAGACCTATGTTTTAAAAGCTTGGCCCCTGGGATGGCAGTATGTGGAGGTGGCTGAACCTTTGAGAGGTAAGGCCTTGGGAAGTCTTTAGGTCATGGAGGGGATGCCCTTGGAGACTGTGGGACTTTGTCTTCCTCCTAGCTCCCTTTTGCTCCTTGATCAAGACAGGTTTTGCTCTGCCAGGTGCTCTTGCCCTGATGTTCTGCCTGACTGGAGGCCCAAAGCAACAGGATCAACCAAACATGGACTAGAACCTCTAAAACTGGGAGTTAAAAATAAACCTTTCCTCTCTATAAGTTGATTATCTCAGGTACTTGTTGTAGTAACGGAAAACTGGCTAATACATAGTATTTGAAGCTATGGACCTTTCATCAGTGGTGATGAAATCCTAAGGACTTAATGTAAAGGGACACATGAAGAGAGAATCTTGAACTGATCATTAATATACCCAAAATGTAATGATTGAGTAGAGAAGCACCCAGCAGTGAAGTTGAAAGAAGAGGAAAAGCAAAATAACAGAAGCATTTGAAGTAGTAAAGACTATAGAAAGATAAAAAAGAGATGACTGAAATGAATATTGAATTTAACGCCATAAATATCACTGATGATTTAATTGAGCAGCACTTCTGATTTGATGAGTTGAAATCCCACTGGTATTGTTGAGGTGAGAGACTTGAAAAACTGATATACATAGAGAAAGAAAAGCAGTAAAAGAAATTTGGTTGAGGACAGATGAGAGAAAAGGCAGTGTCTGGAGACTCATGTAGGTTTTTATTATTTTGTTTATTTACTTTAATCAAGATATTTGAAAATACCTAATATATTGGTAAATATCAAGTTGAAAAGAAGAAAATTAATGTCACGAACAGAGAGGAAAATGGATGGACCATGACTCAGGAGATGTCAGTTTTAAGAAGAAAGAGGATCAATTGTTTTTTAGTTTTATTTTTTGTTTGTTTGTTTGCTTTGAAGAAATGTCTTCATACATTTACATATTACAGCTGACTTTATCATCTTACATCCTTGAAGTATGACTATATTTCTTTTTAAATCTTAATTTTATTTGAAATTAGTCAATAATAAAATTGGTGAAGAATTTGCATAACATTTTCAAAATTTTCCATTCATCTTATTTTTACCTACAATTTAATAGTTATCTTACAGGCAGAATAGGTTACTGTCCAGAAACATTTAATGTCATCAATTTAGTTGTTTTTTCTCTCCTTTGTTCAAACACAGTGGAGCCCATTCTTAGAAATGCCCAAAAGTTACTGCAGAGGATTGTGTAAATGCTATCACATCCACTACAATACCAGATGTTATCATTTTGTATTATTTTATTTTTGACAAATCAAAGGATAATTTCTCATTTTGATTTAAATTAATCCCATGCTCTTCCTACTCTATAGCAGAGAATTTAGAATAGAGAAGCTTTATCTTATTCTTCATTTTATTTGTGAAAATTAATTAATGTGTCAAAATTTTGTTTATGTGGGATCAACAAGAATTTAAAGTTCCAGCTTGAGCCAAAATGACCCTATATTTCATTCTCTTATAAAAACCCTAATCTATAAAAATAAAATATTAAAGCAAACAAAAGTAACAACGCTTTCATTGAAAGAACCCACCAATTTTCTTATAAAACATCAAAAACTTTGAAGTGAGGCCCCAATAATACCTATTGATATTATTTATTCTCAGTGCCTTGTGATATTCCATGATCTATGTCAGAAATAAGAGTGAATGAATGAATGGTTTGTGAATTCCTGTATCTAAATTGATCTGAGTTCTTGAAACATGGGCATAATATAGTTGCCTCAAACTATTGTTTTTGTTGATTGCTATGATAATTACTTAATATACAGCACCACTAATCCTAACAATCTATAGAGTGGGCATTATTAATATCATTTGAAAACTGAGAAAATTGAGCTCCAGAGAGTTTAAGCAAACTGGGCTGCTTCATACAATAGTTAGAGGTGAATGTGGAAATGTGGAAGCCAATTTTATTTCTCACTCCAGACTGCATGATCCTTCTGCCATCTCATGAATGCTGATATATACTTTTGAGCTGTAAAATCCTGCAGTAATGAGTATATTTATTCCCTACTATAAACTTCTATCCTGACATATGTGCAGGGCAGAGTTGCTATGGCTTTAGACATTTTACTTTGATTTATCTTTTAGACAGAACCATTAGATTTTTTTCTATGCATAGTGTACTATAGATATATGAAAGGTAGATCTTCAAATAAGCTTTCTCTCAGAAAAACATACTTCAAGGTATTTATATATCAAATCATCTTATTTTGCCAAAATTGTAATTGAATTAGAGGATATGCATATTTAAATGCAATATAAAAAGTGTTAATAATAATTAATTACTTGTCTGACCTCAAATATTTAATGCTAAAAAAAAAGAATTATAACTGATTTTATTCCAAGGTGCTTTGGAAAGAACTGCCCCTGAATTCTCCTGTTTTCTGAGAGCCAAACTTCTCCGCAGTGCACAATAGTGTCTCATTCTGACTTGGGACTTAGCAATAGAAGTACTCATGGGCAGCTTTATAAGCATCCAATGGCCTTTCTGTGACCTAGCCACAAGCACTCTATTAATCTAATTTATCATGGGGTTAGTAAAGAGAGGGCTTCGTTCTCCATCGGTCACATCTGTTACTCACTGTTCTTATCTCTCCCTGTCCATTCCACACAGTACCTCTATTTTTCATCTCCTACAAATGTCTGTGCTTTTGAAAATTTCTGTTCTTATACTTCTATAAAAAATATAAAAATAAAAAATGCATATCCTGTCCTTTCTGTCTTATATATATATCCCCAAGCACATAAAATATTTTAATTTTCTGATAGAGCACAATACAAGATATGCTCTGTTTCTGAGCAAGTTTTACAGCTATGCTACATTTAACAAGAACAATTCCCCATTTGAAACTATGACTGATACCCACCAGAGCACCACTTTTATATTCTCTTCAAATAAATGCAGGAATCGTTCTTCATCCAAGATCAATGAGGTATTTCCCAAAATGAGTCATGCCAACAGCAATCCCTTTATCTTTGCCTCAGACGCACTTAAAGAAAGTGGAAGTGCCTTGTCCCTGGTTGATGGGGTGTCTCTCCATCTTCTCCAGATTACCTGGCCTGGGACCTATGGTATAGGCAGCAAGGAAAGCTTATCATCAACTACCCTCCTACCAAGTTCCATCTGTGGGTGGAAGAAAATCCATGGTCTTCCTTTCACTCTATCCTTGAATGATAACCACTCTTTATTCTATAGAAGTCCTATCATTTTAATTATTGCTTCACATAAGCAGAAAATCTACCCCAAATAATCACTAATCATTTCTAAATGCTATATTGGTTTTTAAAGTTCAATTTTAAAATTAAATATTTTAAAAATTAGTGTCTATAATTACTAAGACAGAATACTATTTATTCATATCTTAAATTTTTTGAAGAAATTTAGAAATATGTTTTTCTTTCCATATTCAACAATAATATTTTTTAAAACAAGGATCTCCTAATGGAATACATCTATGCTTCTGTGCTTCATATTTTCACCATCATAAATAGTTAAAAATAAGATTACAATGGGAATACTGGTGACTCCTTGGCCAAGCAATATATGACATATTATATAAAAACAATCCCCAAATTAGAGTGGTTTAAGTTACAATTTTTCAACTTTGCAAATTGTGCAAAAGTTTCTTGCTTTCAGTAGAAACTACACTCTGAATCTTGATTTTTTCCAGGCTTGTGATATGCAGTACCCTCTCCCAGTGCTGGATAGCAACAAAAAACCACAGCTCCCAGTCACTCACACCATCGGGTTGGGGAAAAAACCAGTACTCAACTGTGTACCGTATCCCTATGCTATGATGTTCTGTAGGTTAGGTATGTTAAAACATGTTTACTTATAGAACTTTTAATTTATGGTGGACTTATTGAAACATAATTCCATTTTAAGTCAAAGAGCATCTGTACATATTTGTATGCTTATATTCATATATTTGTGTATACATTTATAGGTATATTTTTGTGCACATTTATAGACATATGTAATATATTCCTATATACTCTACAATGTCAGTTACAAAGTATCTTTGATTTATTGTTTATTGTAATGAACAATAACTAATGACATATTTTCTACTGCCAAAGGGCTCATTTACACATGCACATATTTATCACAAAGACATCAACATAGTCATGTGATGAATTTCTGTTACAACAAAGCAGGTTCACAGCTGCAAACAGTTTGGGGTTTGTTGGGCTGGAGTGTTTTGATAAATGGAGACAAATGATTAAAGTCATTCAATCTTTCTAACCCCTAACAAAACATGTATGTCTCCAAAGAGATTGATGTTTGCTCTTCCATCTGGCTGTCCATTGCTGCATGGTTCCCCAGGGAGGTCTATGGACCCATAGATGATGAGAATGTTACACAGCTGTAAGAGATTTAGGTCCTTTTAAAGCACTGCTCAAACTACAGCAAGTTGGTATTTTCAAAGAAAGTGTGTACACCCATAGGGTGTGCATAAGGTCATCAGCCTTAATGTGGGGAAGCCCACCTGTCAAAATCTTCTCACTAATATCTCCACTGATTTGTTAGGTGGTTTTACAAAACATCTAAGATGTCATAGTGTGCAGCAAACAAATTTGTCTATTTCCATGTGTTGTTCCTGGGTGCAAAAACAGCAATATAACATACTTTGAATAAAAAAATGTTCATCAGAAAGTTCATCTGTTTGTGAGGAAGATGTGACATGGGAGGAAGTGGCTTCAGGAAGGGAAGACTGGGGGAGTAACAGGGGTGTGAGGAACCTGGGTATTGGATGCTTCTTCTGAAACAAGTGTTGAGTTCCCCTTTGGCAGCCTACTCTGCGCTGGGGCCAGCACTCTGTGTTGAAGCAGGGAAGACAGTCAAGGGTGGGCTGTCTGTATTCACTGTACCCCCATACAAGCATCCAAAGAATGAGCATCTGTATTTTCCAAGCTCTGATTCCTGTTCTGGGACTTTCTTCCAAAAAGAGAGGTGAATACATGGATTGGGAGAATTGGTGATGTGATTACAATTTACAATTCCACAGTAATGATAACTCTGGTCAGCAAGAGAAACATAAATATGGGCTCTCAGTAGGGCTCATTTCCTCTGTAGAAGACAATTTAACAAATATGTACAGAAGTCCTTTTTTACTTTGTGATATCATTCTTAGTACCACAAGTGCTTCTAAAACTTGCATTAGAACTTCTTTATTTTATTTTATAAGATATTAATGAGGAATACTCTATAGAGAGTAAAAGGACCTAATTTTAAGTGTCTAGCTCAATTAAGTTTTATGTATGTATATATTTTTGGATCAGTTATCTATTACTATGTCCCATATTATCATAAATAGTTATTGAAAACAACATGTATTAATCAGCTCATAGTTCTATAGGCCAGAGGTCTGGGCCTGCATAGTGGATTCTCTGTTTAAACTCTACCAAGGTAGGAAAAAAACCAAAGATGTTGCACAAGTACTGGATTCTCACATGAAGCACAAGGTTTTCTTACAGGTTCATTCAGGTTCTTAGAAGAATTTTGCTCTTCATAGATGTGGTATTGAAAATATCTATTTCTTGGTCTCTTAGTTCCTAGACGCCTCCATCTTTTTTGCCATGTGACTCATTCTATCTTCAAAGCCAGCGACAGAGGTTTCCTTTTCAACTGAATTTCTCTCACCCTTAAGATCAGTGATGCCATGTAACATTATCTAGTCAAGAGAGGAAATTTCATCATATTTCCAATTCCAGGCATTATACAGGGCAGTTATATTAAGGAATGAAGATCTTGGGGCTGTGTTAGAATTATTGTATTATTTGTGTAGACAGTATATTTGCATTGGATCATTCAGAAGCTTTGGAGCCATCTTACTGATTTTTTAAAAATTTTATTTTATTGGTACATTTTAGGTATAAAATATAATGACATTCATCATTGGAAATTTGCACCTTTACATAATATCTCCTGGTTCTTATTTTTCCCCCTTCTCCTGCCCTCCCTTCAACCCATCCATCCCTCCCTATTTACAGACTTTGTTTCCATTTTTTCATTTTCTCATATTAATTCCATTCCCCTCTTTCCTTTCCCCAACCCCTGCCCCTTCCACCTTGCCCCTTTTCTTCCTATTTCACATTATCTATTATAGCTTTTAGTCCTTATTTAAACTTTCAGTTTCTCACACTAAAGAAACTAGTCCGTATTTACACAGGTGTGTCCTATTTACTTCACTTGAGTATCGCCTCAAAGTGCATGTATTTAGCTATAAATATCTCTATTTTCTCATTTTTATGGCTGACAAGTACTCCATTTTATTAAAATATCATATTTTCTTTGTCCAGTCTCCAGTTGATGGGCAATTGGACTGCTTCCAAGTTTTAGCTACTACAGATTGTGCTACTATGAACATGGGTGCACATATATCAGTGTGGTATGATTCTTTTAATTCTTTGGGGAAGATCCCCAGGAGGGGAGTAGCTGGGTCAAATGGGACTTCCAGTCCTAGTTCTTTGAGGTATCTCCATACTGATTTCCATAGTGCACCACTCTATACTCCCACCAGCAGTGGAGCAGGGTTCCTCTTTCCCAAAAGCCACACCAGCATTTGTTATTGGTTGATTTCATGATAGCAGCCATTCTTTCTGGAGTGAG
>NW_004624777.1:352404-362960 GCF_000247695.1 Heterocephalus glaber
TGTCCTTCTTCATCTCTCTTAACCAGTGTTGGTTTGAAATCTACTTGATCTGCAAACACTCAGTCCAAGAGGATTGGTGAGCAGCAGAGAAAGAGCCTCTTCAAGATTTGGTGTCCTGACACCAGAATACAGCTGCATATAGCCCGTGGCCATCTTGAAGAGCAGCCAACTGAGCTCAGAACTCAGAACAGCTACAGGTCAACTCCATCTAATGGCTCCCAATGTCTTGGTGAGGATGCTGAGTTCAAGTCAGCAGGAGATCAGGGAGCAGAGTTCAAGCTGGCAGGAGGCACATGGACTATTGCAGGCTCAACAAATCTGGTTCCAGTCTCATAGCCAGAAATCAGCCTGAACTTCAGAGGAATTAAAGGTGCAGGCTGGCTGGGATTATCTACTACTACATCATAAATCTACAGCTAGCTTTCTGGAATTAATCAGTTTGGATCTGGATGGTTGGCCCGTATTGTCTACCAGTGACAGCAGAGACACTCCTTGAATTGGACGTTTTTCTTTTTTCTTTTTTCCCTTCTTTTCTGGTTTTTGTTCTTGTTTTGTTTTTTCTTGATTGTTTGTACATGGTTTACAGTGTTTTTATTGCTGCTCTTCTGTTCTTTTTATTTCTTCTTTTGTCTTTTCCTCCTGTCTTCACCACTTTCCCAAAGTTTGTATGATCTTCCTTTGTCCTCCAGCCTTGCTTCTAATCTCTTCATCTTCTATTTCTCTATCCCCCTCCAACTTCTTTTAAATCTTCTCCTCTATGGGTAAAATTGCTATATTAAGGTTTATTTATTGCACACAATTTTCTTGTTCATTTTAGATTTTTTTATATAACCACAAATCTAGTTCATATGGTTAAAGGTGGCAACTTAATAGTCACAACAAATTATTATTTCCTACGCTCTGTTTGATGCTACTGTTATTGGTGATTTACTACTTTAGCCAAGGTGACACAATTGTGCTAATCAGTTGTTATTACTGGTATACCAAGACTGAGATTGGCTAAGGGTCTTAAAAAGAAGACTATAGACCAGTGTCAAAGAATTGGCAGCTGGGTCAACTAGGAAGGAACTTCTCATCCACAATAAATAGAAGAGATACAATCTTGCAACAGACTCAAATCTCAAAATCCAGCAACTCCTGCAAGATATGTCTGAGAAGTAGTCATTTCCTAAGAGTTCTGAATACTGGCAATAAAGCTACTTGCCACAAGCAATCTACAAGCATCAACACAGGAATTAAACTTTTATAAAACTAGAAAATGAGAAGACACTTAAACAAGATACAACTCTCAGACTTTCAGCTCACCAAAGGTAAACCCATGGGGCAAAAAGGTGGAACAATCTGAAAGCCACCTGTCTGGACTCTCTGAAATGGTAACAGTGGAAGTAACAAAGCAGATGAATGAGGCTCTAGACAAAAAATCAATGAAAAAATAATTTATTCATAACTACAGAAATAGTAACTAGAATGAAAAACATGCTTGGTGACTCTAAAGCAGATACTGATTTTAAAAAAAAACAGAGAGGCTCAGGAAAGTCATGGAAACCATGAACACCAAGTATGAGAAAGAAATGGAATCCATGAAATGGATTCAAACAGATATCCAGGAGATTAAAAACACCATTGAAAGTATACACAGCAGAATGAGCCAATGTGAGGACAGAATATCAACAGAATGGCTATTAGTGTACATGAAAATAAAGATTTCCTAAAAATAGCAAGGGATCACAAGAAGTCAGTTCAGCAGATGCTAGATGATGCAAAGAATATCAAGATTGATTGGAGTCAATGGAAAAGCAGGAGATAGTGCAAATGACATTAAAAACCTATTCACAGGAGTTTGGCACCAGAGTTCAGGAGTTCACAGAAGTAACAGCAGAAAATTTCCCAAACAGGGAAAAAGAATTTGACATACAGACAAGTGGCATATATAACTTCAATTAGCCATGATCAAAAAAAAAAAATCTTCCCCAAGGCAAATAATAGTCAAGATTCCAGAAATTAAACACAAGAGCAGAATATTAAAAACTGCTGAAGAAAAGAAATCACCTATAAAACAAAGCCCATCATAATCATCATAAGCAGACTTCTCAACACAAATTCTCAAGTCAAGGAGAACTTGGAGTAAGGTATTTCAATCCCTAAGAGAAAACAACCTCTAGAGGTTGGGGATTAGCTCAGTGGCAGTGTGCCTGCCTTGCAAGCACATAGTCCTGAGTTTGATCCCCGGTACTACAAAAAAAAAAAAAAGAAAGAAAGAAAAGAAAACAATCTCCAATCCAGATTGATGTACTCCGCAAAACTACCTTTTAAAATTGATAGAGAAATAAGATACTTATGTGACAAAAAACACCTGAAGAAATTCATGACCACCAAACCATTACTCCAAAGTGTTCTGAAGAATATTCTAGAAAAAGATAACAAGGATTACAGCTCCATGCACCCCAACAGAATGAATCCATCTGGCAAGACATGAAATTAAACAGAAGAAAGAATGCATCCAACAACCAGAAAATAACATGACAGGGATAAGTCAATACATATCAGTTATAACCATCAGTGTTAATGATCTCAGTTCACCAATCAAAAGAAAAAGACTGGCAGAAGGATCAAGAAACAAAATCCAACAATATGCTGCATATAATAAACACATTTAATTCAAAAAGAAAATTTATAAACTGAAAATTAAAGGATGGAAAACAATATTCCTTGTGACAGGAACCCAGAAAACAGCAGGAGTAGCTATTCTATTTGCAGACAAAGGGGATTTCAAGCCAAGACTGATTAAGAGAGACAAAGAAGGTTACTGTCAGGCAGATTCCAAAGGAGAAAAGTCACAGGACTAACCTACATTTCACCATACATTAACTCTACTTGGAAAGTAAACATCAGAAATGACTTTATTCCACTGGCCCCAAGAACAATTTTTATAGTATGTGTATTTCCAATAAATGATAAAGACCAGGTATAGAATATTCAGCATAACATCAAATAAATGCAAACAAAAAATCAAGGTGATAATATCAATACAAGATTAAGCATAACTAGAGGCAAAGAGATTTATCTGAGACAAACAGAAACTTCATTTTGATAAGGTATTTTGTTCAAAATAAATAAAATATCATCTACTAAATAACATAGATCATAATCTAGAATATAAAAACTAATGGAAATATAAGGACAATTGCCAAGAACATAATAACAATATAAGATGTCAGCTGGTCTTGATTACTCAACAAATAACAAAACTTGAAATGTTCCAATTTTCCCTTTCACTTGGGAGTTTAGTTTAGAAATTATCTTTTTTGTGAAGAAAAGAACTTTCCTTTTTTACAAATATAGACATCTTTAATAACAAAATATGCAAAATAAGATGTTGAATGCTATAAACTGATTTAACATTCTCAACAAAGAATTCACCTGCTTTTTAAACATCCATAATAAAGATTATTTAAGTTTTTCATTTATTAAACATTAAAAAGTCAACTAGTTTCTGCACTAATAAAAACATACACATATTCACTAAGAAATTAATTCTGTGAAATTAGAAATTAATAGAATTGTTTTGATAATAGTATCTCAAGTACTTGGAAATTTTACAAAAGCATAAAAGCATTCTGTAGAGGAACACTGTGTTAAAAAGGAGACAAAAATGGAAGATGAAGACTAGTTAGAAAATGATAACTGAGGATAACAGAGTGAAACTGGGGAAGAAAAAGTGAAAAAAATCATAGTCCTATATGTTTACATTTTGGGTCAAGAAATAAATGAACATATGAAATCAGGATAAATGCACAAAACAAATGACAGAACCACAGGAAGAATATTATGATGGAAATAAAGGTAAAATGATTGAGACTCTGAGAATGAAGTGCAATGGGTCTTTAGAGGAAAATGGGGAATCTTTATATTATTATTTTCTAAAACACAATATCAAATATTTAAAACTGAGAATATTCTCATTCCCAGGGTGTCTGATTGTTAAGATTAACTGATGTTCTAATATTGTGATTGTGTATGTATGTATGTTTGTGTGGTGATTGTATACATGTTCATGTGTGTGTTGTATTTGAAAATATAAATCAACATGAATAAGAATTATTTTATTCTTTTTTTATACATTATGGAGATAATCTGGACCAATAAGAGCTAGTAATGCTATCATTTGCTAGATGTTTAAGATGAGTACTGAGTTAAGAGGCAGAATAAGAAATAATGCTTTATTTAAACTCAAAATAAGGACATCAGGACATAATTTAATTCAGGAAGTAATGACCATTTGTGATTTTATGTATTTGAGTTAGAAGAAGTTTACAAAGTTTACCTATATAAAATCAAATTTTTAGTCCCTACGAGGGAGACCATGTGAACAGAAGCTGACAGTTCCTGACCTCAGATCTCATATTCTCCTTATACAAAATTAACTCAAAATGAATTAAATAGGTGGTAAGTGCATAGCAGTCAGGAAAATCGACTGAATGGTTACATGAAATCACAATATTAAACAAGTTTTCAGTAGATTTAGTTGGGAATCAATATTTTACACACTATAATTGCCTACAGAGTGAGCTCATTTTTATTACTGATGTCAAGATGAGCAAAAAAAAGAATAAAAAGTTGTCTTAATCCAGTCTTTTCCCATAATGAAATATGAAACTTCTCTTTAACATATGTTGAATTTGAAGTGATTATATTTGTACATTTATAACATATGCTATAATATTATTGATTTTGTCAGTGCTGTTGATTTCACTTGTTAGATGTTAAATAAAAAAGATCATTTTTTCAAACTGGAAAAATCTTTCATTGCAAAGATACACCACCTATGAATCTCTTCCTAATAAATGTACTTAACTCAATCAGTTGTGAAATAGATATTCACTCTTGCTCATTTACAAATCTCTTCAAATATTGTATATCTGTGCAATGTACTAGGAAAGTGATTTTAGAGAATCAAAAATTATCTGACTATAAATGTGTTCACATATGAACAGATATGTAAAATTTGGCCTAAGTTACACAATAATATACACTAGATTTTCAAAATATTTCTAGCAAGCTACTAGAAGCTACTGTTCATAAAATAATTACCATTGTTCCACATTATCTTTGTTACTTTATGTTACTGTTTATTATGTTTGCTAATTTTATTTTTTATTTGTCTAACTCTTGTAATCTTATTATATTCAAGAAGTTATTACCATTTTGTCACTCTAAAATTTTCTGAAGATAATTTTGTCAAGTGGCATTTTTGAAGTTTTTCTGCAATTTCAAATGGAAAGTGTTTGATAATGTGAGAGGCTATTCTTCTGCCTTCCTTTCTCATCCCAAATTCTTCCCCATGCCTCTCTTTGTGCACCAAAGGAGAGATAACTCTTACTGGGAAAGGAGAGGAAGCACTGGAAGGCATAGTAGGGAGGATCTCACAAAGTGTCCATTCTGGCAAAAGTGAACAACTCAAAAAACAACACTCTGAACTTACCTTTTAGAAAATATGCTGTTCTTATTAAATGTCATTTAAATACTTTTTTAATTCTTTGAAAACCTTAGGAACCTAAAAAGAACATGCAAATCTGAATATCTCAACATTTCATGCATTTAGTAAATTCCACTAACTATAGTTTCTTCATTTTAAGCCCATATTAACATTATTTCAATCCATTGCTTGCCATGTTTACACACACACACACACGTATGCACACATGCACTGCAAAATAAATCAATGAGTTGAAAAATACTGTCTTTTGCATTATTAAACAAATATTTCTGGCTGTAATAGTGGAATCTTAAAATAATGGCTTGCAAAATATGGGTATTTCCTTTCTTCTCATGTAAGAAGAGTCCAGATAGGCGCTAAGGTACATAGTATCACTGGTGTACACTGCCATTGCCCCAGATTCCTTCTATTTTCTACTCTGCCTTCCAGACAACTTGGTTTCCATTCTTAAATTGCCTTGTGAATTATAGGATGGTTACCACAGCTCCAGCAATCACATCTGCATTGGTGAAAGAAAGGAAGAAATAGGGTTAAAACGAAGGTCGGAAGATGACTTTACAATTCAGTACTTTGTTGAGGATACTAAAAATAAATTTATTTTGTTATGATAAGGGTTATGGGATTTTGAGAAGGCGGCCAGAGGTCTCTGTCATACTTTTTTTTGTGTCATTTTCAAAATTTTTTAGCTGTAACATTTTCTTTGTAAAACAATTGTTACAGAGAAGCCAAGTAGCCAAAAGTCAAAAGTGGTGTGTTTATGATTGAAGTAAACTACAGTGAAGTCCTTCCACTTCAGTGCCACTGCCTTGCCTGTTTGATAATTTCTGTGCCTCTAGGGCCCCTGGGCACAGTGTGTGCGCTCCAGTCCTTAGACTACACAGGTGGATGTCTATGTTCTCTGGGAGATTCCTGGTTCTCCTGAAGAGCTGACCCCTGAGAGTTGTCATGCTCAATCCAGGACAGAGAGAGAGAGATTTTTTTCAAGGTGACTTAAAGATTTCTCACAAGCCCAAGTCACCATGAAGTCTATAAAGTAACAATTCCAATCCATATGCTGATTCAACTAGTTGAAATCATGGTTTTGTGCACACTTTTGAATATAGATGAAAATTGTATCTAAAACAATATATACATACTGTTGAATAGGATAAAAATAGTGTGAAAAGAATTATGCAGTGTTTGGAGAGGGTCAGTGTCAAGGAAAACATCCTAATGTTAGCATGGCTACTGACACGGGAATATCCAGGTGCAAGTTTTGCTTAGTTTACAATTTTTTCTTTTCTTTCCACATCTGGTTAAACAGAAACATGTTTATTTTTACTGTGTTTGGGAAAAGAATCAAAACTATTATAATATTTCTGCTTGGTTTTTTTTCTCCAAAAACCTTTTTCTCTGAAATTTGATCATTGGATTGGCAATATCCATGAAATGAAATTCCTTTGAGACATTACCTTTGCATCACTCTAGAAGTGGTTGTCAAACAGGTTAATACTATTATTTTTATTATTCACATCATTTTGATTGAAATGTGACCTTTTTGCTTTACTAGATTATAACGAAAGAAGCAGAGTATACTGTGTAAGAACATGTCTTTTGGAGATAGTTATAAGTGGATTAGAAAATCTGAATTCTCCATTACCATGATCTTGACAAGTTATGCAATAATCCCTAGCAGTTTTATTTATGACATGGAGATAAGTCCACCTTCAAGATTTTAGTAAAATAAAATTAGTATGTGAATGTACAGTGTTCAACAGAATATATGCCAATAGTAGATGTTCCACAGAGAGAATTATCATTACTGCTGATACTCTTACTTTTCTAAATTCATATGTCATTATGCCTCTGTTAATGTCAGACTTTTTGGTTAAGATTGAAATATTTCAACTTGACTTTTTTTTTGGTACCGGGGATCAAACTCAGGACCTTGCACTTTTGAGGCAGGCAGCAGAACCACTGAGCTAAATCCCTGGCCCTCAACTCGACTTTTAAAAAATGCTTGTATTTCTTTTTATGTAAGGGCTAAGGTTTGGATCCTTTTTCCTTTATGGGAGTTCAGAACCACTGATATTTTGTCTTTGCTACTCAAGGAATGTGGTTGTTACTTGACCAGGGGGCATGCATGTTATATCACCAGTTACTGTTGGCCTCTGTTCTAGTTATCCAATATGTATTCTAATTGGTCAAGGCCTGAATAGTAGTATTCGTTTAATACCTTAGTCACTGTTCTCATTGCTGGGACAAAATACCCAACATTTACAATTTAAAGGAAAAGAGGTTTATTTTCGCTCACAGTTTCAGAAGTTTTAGCCTGTGGTTGGCTGGCCCAAATGCAGACATGAAATAGTAGAGGGGCCTACTATTGAGGAAAGCACCTTACATCATAGCAGTTGGAAAGCAGAGAGAGAAGGAAGGAAGTGAGGAGCTGGGGAGGGAGATGTATCCTTCCCTGTTATGCCTCCAGTGACCCACTTCTGATCAGGCCTCACCTCCTAATAGCAAGTTTGTTATTCCACTGATGAGCCTAGCACCTCCATGACCTTCCAAACACTGAACATTTGGGGGTACTCACAGATCTAAACCATAATGGCTAATGTTTTGTATTATATTCTTATTAAGAAACATTACTAGTCTGGGCATTTTACTGACTTAGCTAGACTTTATCTTAAAATAAAAAGTAAAAAAGGGGTAGGGATGTAGCTCAGTATGAAACTCCAGGGTTCAGTCCCAGTACCAAAATGAAAACAGAAATATTACCTAAGAATTCTTTATTGAAAAGAATGGGTAAAATGAAACTTTGGTTGAATTTTCATAAAAACGAACAGTTTTAAAAATATAAATAAGTTCAGAACAAGTTTGGAAAATGTGGTATCTGAGTAATTGGGTTCTAAGGGTAGAGCTACTCTTGGTTTGACCATCTATGGGATTTTGGGTACTAACTATAATAGACGTTTTTAAATACATTCCAATTAATTCTCATGACTACTCTAAGAAGTTAATATTGTCTATTTTCCAGGAAGAAAGGTAAGTTGTAGTTAAGTATATGCTGCAAATCACATTTATATGTTGAAGATAAGATTTAAATTTCTACCCTATTTGACTAAATACTACCTTTTTAACTACAGTTAAACACTGGTACTCCTTTAAAAAATGATGATACAAGGAGAAACTCAGAGCAGGCTGGTAAGAGTAGGGTGGAACAGTTTTCTTATTCATAAAGGAGTAGGTTAATTAAGAAAACCCAGCCAGTCTTCTGCTTCCTTACATGTTGGTGCTCTGCTCTATCTCTGTAGAACATTTTAAAGTGAGCTTGACATTCCTGCTAAATGGGAAAACAGAAACATTTTCCTGCTTAAGTGTACATGGGCTTCTAAAGAAAGAGAATGAAAAACCTCTGAATTCTCTTTTGTCACTTGTAAAAATGTATGTTTCTATCTGTGGTACGAATTCACAAGTATATCTATATCTTTGACTTTTTCTTCTCTTGAAATACATACTCTGAAGCTGTTATTTGTCTTTATGGGCCCAGATAGAGTGTCACTTTTCCTGCAATTTTTCATGGAGGTTTGCTAGATTAAGTAAATAAAAATACAGGATGGTCAGTAAATTTGTATTTCAGATAAGCAGTAGAATTTATTTAATATAAGAATGTACTCTGCAAGATTTGGGATACACATTCATTAAAACACTATTTGTTTTCTGAAATTAATAAGTGAACATCCTTTATGTTGTCTGGGAACCTTAAATAGGAACAACGTTGTGAAATCGAGACAGATACTCATTATAATAATGAAAAGATATCATCTCAGCTTCAGAAAAACTACAGGTCAAATTAACTGTTTACCATCCAAGGAAGTGGCCAGTCCTGGTTGGACATGTACAAAAGATCCAGATCTCCATTCTCCCTTGGGGAGGGAGTGGCCTGGAGAAGTAGCTTACATACTTTGGCATTTCCAATGTGTAGGGATTTCTGGAATGCACTTGGGATGCTCTATGGGATAGGCAGGCCCATATGGATAGCCCATAAGATACTCTTGAAAATTATTTCTACATTTAAAAATAGTTTGAAAAACACTGGCCTAGTGCATTTCTTAACTAAGCCAATTATTTTGTGTTGATTTGTTCTACATATGTGTTAAGTTTTTGTGCCTGCTTCTTGTCCCTGTGACTCAATTCTAAATCAGTAGGTGTAGGTGAGTTCTCCTAATGGAATGTGGAGTCCAGAGAAAAGTTAATTACATATCAGATTTTAATACAGAAGAAAATTAAATAAATATTGAAACAGCCTTAAGACAGAAAAGCAAGGAAAGTACAGGTGAAGGAAACAATTTCAAACTTTTTATTTTCTCAAGATGTAGTAAGCAGTTGAAAAGTTTACATGAGTGTCACCTTATCCTTTAACACTAGCGTACAGCATCACTTTCCTTCATTGAGTTCTCAAAAATTAAGAGTTATGTGATCAATTAAATCCTTTTTACAACTGATAAGACTATGCATAGATTATGTCTATTTTATATGAGCTTCAGTTGATGTCTAAGAATGTAACCATAACTTAGTTAAATCAATCAACTAGGACCACTGATTAATTTTTTAGACACATCAAGGCATTTATTTTTATTCTCTTATTAAAATGGCCATGTAGAGTCTGGATAAAAGTCAGGTGAAATTGAATAATATCTCTCATTCAAAGAAATAATGACTTTGAATGTGTTTACAAGGGGTGATAGAAAAATACAGTGAGTGTTTAAATATTTAAAATTGATTAAAAGACATATTGCCATTAATCACCTGCAAAATACTCTCCCTTGACATGAACACATTTATAACACCATTCTTGCTACATTCTGAAGTAATTCTGGAAGTCCTCCTTCACGAGTATCTTTACAAGTTGTGATCAAAACTACAATGGAAGGCTATTGTTTTTTGAGTGTTGACCTTGTATCCAGCTACTCCGAGTCTGTCAATTAAGTCTAGAAGTCTTTTGGTGGAGTTTTTTGGGTCTTCTATGTAAAGTATCATATTGTCAGCAAATAATGACAGTTTAACTTCTTCTTTTCCT
>NW_004624777.1:389507-401003 GCF_000247695.1 Heterocephalus glaber
ATATATTTTTTGGTACTGGGAATCAAACTTGGGTCCTCGCACTTGTGAGGCAGGCGGTGGAAATACTGAGGTGAATCCCCAAATCCCCGGCCCCTCTAAAAATATTTTTTAAAAAATAGGACAGAAAGAAAGTTTCTGACAGTAAGATGTCAAGTAATAATTGTAGAAGGAAAAGACTGATGCAGACAGTCACCATTTGAAGATCATCAAAGTGGTAGTTGACATAGGAATCATTCATAGGTGCTAAGGGTGTGGCCAGAGGTTGGCTGAGGAGCAGGATGTTGGCTCACTGTAACAGTATCTCTCCACAAAATATTACTCAAATAAAAAGGTGGAAAGAGTAATTTAGTGGGAAAGGCTGACAGGCACAAACTTGACCAAATGATCCAGAACAAAATCATTTACAGAGGAACAAAATACCCTCTGCCTGCTTCTTGATGAGGTACAGTGCAGAAGGCCCACCATCCTTTCGGTAGAATCAGTGCCATGAATAAAAGCTCTAAGCTTAGTTGTGAGGAGAGTCAGAGGAGGTTATGTGTTGTTCATGAGAGACAGGAACTCTGGGGGAACTCCTGAGGGAGCCTGATAACAACATGACAAGTGAGTATAATCACACTTTTTGTACAGGTCCTGGACCAGGTGGAAAAAAGAGGCATGACAGGGATAGCTGTTGAAATTTGAAATACGTCTAGGATAGTGATGTATTAACATTGCCTTCTTGATGGCAAGAGTAGATGTTAGCAACATTAGAAGGGCATTTTTGTTTGGGAAATATAGTGAAGAATTTCTGGATTTGAATTCTGGGTGGACTTTATCATGATGGTATTATGCTGGACAAACTGAATAGCTTCTTTTAAGCTTCTACTTCTTTATCTGAAGGATTCTGATGGCAGAATTACTATGAACATTAAATGAGGTAATGCATATAAACTCTTAGTCTTTTGTGCGGCACAGAAAATATTCTCAGTACATTTTGCTGTCATCATTTTTTATTATTCCCTCCCCCTTCATTCTCTAGACATTTGTCTCACTCTTTCCCTTTAGACTCTTCTCAAGCCAAGTGGCACTTTGATTTGTCTTTTTACTTGCAGCATGTTACACAAGGCCTGGCATGTGTAGGGGCTCATCCATCTTATCAGTGAATTGACTGATTGTGCACTCATAAGATCCACTAGGGAAGGCCAATGGATCTGATGCTCACACCGAGTGTGGAAGCAATATTACAGTGGACATTGCATGAATTTTTATCGTAAAGCTTGATCCAGTTAGAATCATCAGGGAAATTATGGAAGAACAAGATTTTCTGTATGCTGTCCACTGCCTGGCTTTCAGCTCCCTGCCAAAAGGTGACTCAAGGGCAGCCTTTCCTGAAACAGTTTGGTACTTGTGCCTCATGTGGCTGGAAACCATCAGTGGAAAATAGTCTTTTTAAAAAATCCCTTAGACATACGTTTTAGTTTAGAGAAAAGGATAGGAAGAAAATAATAATAAAGCACAGCATCTGAGGATTTCTGGATCACCTGAATCTTGTTCCAATGACAAATTGCTTCCCTGTAAAAACAGCAGCCAGAAACTAAACTTCAGTTTAGTTGGATCAATTTAAATGTTCAAAACAAAGACATAGAGTAAACTAATGGGGTATTAAACTCCGCCATCTAACTTCTGTGCTCTGCTCCCAAGATAGTCTAATATAAACCAAATTAGCAAAGCTGTCCCTTAGGATTCAGACCACAGGAATTGTTCAAACTCTCCTGTAGCAGACATTGTCTGTTGCTTATCATCAAAATCATCTTCATTTATACAAAAACTATAATATACAATTTTATGTTATCTGAAGTTGTTTAATATATCAGGTATAAACATTAAAATATTTAATATCAGAGCTAATATCAGAAGTTTTCTACCTAAAAAATAAAATGGCATAGCAGCAAGGGCTTGCTTGGTGCTTTGATTGCTTTTTGTCTTTGTTTGGAAGTTATTTTAAATAAAATAAACACAAAAAGGTTTTCCTGAAGGTTCTCAATTTGAAATAAGCCACTTCACCACCCACTGGCCAAACACAGATTACAGAGGCCGACACACTGAGTACTGGATAGCATCGCTTTCTGTTAGCATGCAAATGTGTTAATTCTGGCTGTTTTAAAATGAGGAAAAGAAATCTAAAATACAGGCAAGATTTAGATGAAGTGGAAAAAAATTTCTCTGAGAGTTTATAGTTTTGAAGTCTCTGGATTAATTTACTGTTGGACATATTTAGCATAATCATACATTCTCTCTTTTGTGGCTTTTTTGTGTAAGGAGGTGGATAAAAGGTCACATTTTCATTTTTGCATTGATACTCTTCAGAGAAAAATCTCTTTTTGTTGACTGACTGAGCCAGTGAAGATGTAGATTGTCGCTTGATATCTGAGGTGCTCTCTTGGTAGTCTTTAGGGACCCTATAGGAGTCATTTAGTAGAGAGGAAAGAACACTTGGCTGGCAATTAAGGGTTCTGTACCAGTCCAAGTTTGGTCACTAACATGTTGTGGAGCTTACGGAGTCCTTATGCCTCCTCTGGGAGTCTCAGTTTCCTTCCATAAAGAAAGGGAGTGAGTCTTAGCAGTCTCTCAGGACCCATTGCTGTGAAAATTTTAATATTCAGTCTGTAAAGACCCATGCATATCATTTATTACTCTTCATTTTCAGAGATTACAGGATACATTTTGGGTTATTTCCTTCTTTCTTTTTGTAGCACTTACCGTATTTCTTTGCCATAGTTTAATGAGGGTCTGCTTAGACAAACAGAGTAAAGGCCATACTCTTTCTACCTTTGTGTCCTCTTCACAAGTAGGCACAAGTCAGCATGATAGAGGAGTAACAGATTTTGAAGTTTGAGAGATGTGAGTTTAAATTCTTACATTACCACTCTGCTGTAGTCAGAGTTGACGTGCTGAGAAGTTTATAGAAGAGGTGATTTATACAAATGTGGGCAGAATCAAGGGAATGAGAGGAATCTAAGGCATCAGGAACTAAGAACATCAGGATGTCATCACTGCCCTTATTCCAGGAAAGTGAGCTGTATTACCAGACCCCTGACAGGACCTACCATGCATCAGTGGCCAGAACCATCACAAAGCAGAGAGCGAAGAAGGTCCCACAGGGCTTCTCCTTCACCTGCTGATCTACTGGTGCCTTCTATTGACTGAATGCAACTGGAAATCTAAGAGCAAAGGAACTCAGGTGGTAGAATTTGCAGAATTCAGAGCATAGGGCAAGACAAAAAACTGTGGAGAATACATCTCAATCAAGAAAGTGGAATATAATTGTCCCCCAGCTTTAAGTCTTGAGGACATTTGTTATTCCCTTAACCTTAAGTTTACAGTAAAACTGATGCTCATATCTCTCAAGGCACTATAATAATAAAAAAGAGAATTCATATGCTTATATGAGTATTTTATAAAGTTGGTCAATAAATAAATAGAATGCCCATTTACTTATTTAAAAAATGGGCAAGCAAATAATACAGGGAAGATTAACTTTTGTTGTGGGCATGATCCAATGGAGTTGTTAGTATATACATATTCAGCAATGTCCTCATGACTAGAGAGCACTCTGTATGGATAAAGTGACACTCATGAATATGGAGCTGATCTATTGTTGGCATGACTTGTGATAACACAGGCTGCTCCACCCACAGAAAGTTTATTCACTGTGATTAGCCTGAGGATGACTTCCTGTGTAAAGGTTCCGCCTTTTGTTTTAAGTCTTCTTAGTAATAATTGTTAGACACTTGGATACTGTAACAAAGAAAGAAATAAAAGATGTCATAATCAAGCTGAGAATCACTGTCTAATTAAAAAGGATGGCTGTACAAAGAAGGGAGAAAATACTAAGAAACATGCAAGAGTTCAGCTGCCCCACTAAAGTACAGAAGGAAACTGATAGAAAAAAGATTCACAAGAGAATCAACTGATGTATGATTTATGTGAAAACATTTCAAGGCTACCTGAACATTCAGTAATGCCTTAAATTTGAAGTTTTTATTAACTGAAAAATAGAAGTATAATGATAAAAATTTAAAAAACAACTATGAGAAAATTCACTATAAAATTGATTCTCTCTCTTTCTCCCTTCCTTCCTTCCTTCTTTTTTCTTTTCTTTTCTCTTCTCTTCTCTTCTCTTCTCTTCTTTTCTTTTCTTTTCTTTCATACCAGAGATTGAACTCAGGCCCTTCTGCAGGCAATGGCACTACTGAGCTAAATCCCTGGCCCGTTGATTCTATTTCTTAAGAGAACCATAGATTAAGAATTTTTAAATTTCTATTTATTTATGACAATGGAAGGAAGTATTATGCTGTACAAAATTATTTTGTCTTGCTTTCCATACCTTTAATCACTCATCACTCTTTAAATATCATCTAGCTGGGCATGATAGTGCACACCTATAATCTCAGCACTTGGGAGGTTGAAAGAGGAGGAGGATCTCCAGGTGTGTGAGGTCAGCTTGGGCTACATAGTGAGTTCAAGGCCAGCCTGAACTTCATACCAAGACCCTGTCTACAAAAAGAGATTTTTTTTTTTTACCATGATGATATTGACCATTTCAGACAGGATAATTCTTTTCTGTTGGACTCATCCTGTAAGATGTTTAACAGTATCTCCACCATCCCCACATTAGTCCCCTCTCCTAAACTGTGACAACTGAAAGTGTCTCTAGCTGTTGCCAAATCCCCCTAAAATGGGAAGATCTTGATTGTTGTGTTAATAAGTGGCTTATAGACCCATTTATTCAAGGCCCATCATTAATTATAAGAAAGAAACTTTATACTACAAAATTTCATGTGACTGTCCCTAGGACAATTATTTTAAGAACTAACAAGAAAGAAAAGATGGTATGAGGAGTTGTTCCTAGATATGTTCATATAACTCTGGTAAGGGCCAGCAAGTTATGATTTCCCTAAGTGTAATCTTTATGATGCTGGTTTTAATGAAATCTTAGATTTCTTTTCAAAATGAAGTAGAAAGATCTATCTATATTTTGATGGCTTATGGAATTGATTTTTATTATTTTATTTTGATTATTCCATCTGAAATAAAGGTATCATCTAGAGAGTAGACAGCTGCTCAGGCAGGATGATACAGGGGTTATGAAGTGATCATGATCCATAATTATTTCTTGAGCATTTCAAACCCAGAGGTTCTCAAGGCCTTGGTCACTCTGAGTTTAGTAGATTCAGAAAGTTAATATAGATTACCTACATCCTGATGAGACTCATAGATAAACCAGAAAGCCAATTTTAAAATTTATGGCATATACACTTATAAATACATAAATTAATAAGATCATGAAGAAACCCTCATGAGTGCCACAGTCCTAGACACAACTTTGATCTTGGCAGCTGCTTTGGGGTCAGAAAGAGAAAATATGGGAAGGCAGATATTTCCTCAGATGTTTTTTCTTGAGTGAAGAATCAGAAAAGGAAAATCTATCTATGTCATAAAACTATAACTGTCATTTTGGGAGTTCTACTTTCAAATTTTGATTTTTCTTCTCTGGGTTCAACACCTGTTCCCATTAAAAGTGCTAGTGTAAAATTGGTATATTCCGAATCCATGACTCTATCTGAGCACAGCACACAGCAGTAGCACACTGTCTCCATGTGTGTCTATCATAATTAGATCCCTTTGCCCTGTACTTCCAGCTTCGGGTCTGCTGATACTTTCTCTTTGAAGATGCCTTCTGCAGAGATCCGATTTTACCCATTTTGTAACTATATTACTACTTTACATCACAGAATTTTGGGGGGATTTTTGTCTTATTCGAGTACCACTTCCAATATTAGCAGAGTAAATATAAAGAAGAAACAGATTACATGAGAATGTACAATATTAAACATTTTGTTACCAATAAATATTTAACTACTCATTTTTTTAAAAAACATGAAGGCTAAGAAAGTAATATGTCAGTCTGTGATAGATATATCAGCTTAGCTTATGTTAATAAGTAGAATAGTTTTATAATAAAAAATAATAGATTAAATACAAGCTTTATGGCATCAACATTTCTTTTAAAAGAACATTCTAGGGAATGCTACTTTTGTATTGTTAAAGTAAAGTTTATAAAGAAAGATGAACTAATGTAGTGAAATTTTATACCCAATATTTACTTATATTTTATATTTACATACTATATACTTCCTTGTATATTAGATACACAATAAAATTTCATGGTTTTCTCTATTTTAAAATATGCAGAATATAATATTTACAGATTTGGAAACACTTCACAATGGTTAACATTATTTTCAAAATGCTGTTGAATTCCATTTCTGATTACTTGATTTTTCTCTAATTCGATTAATATAGTCTCATAATTCAGCATAGCCCTAGACTGTCACCTTCAGACCATCATAAACCCATTCAAGAAGACTCATTCCATAGGAAAACATTTTTCTGACATGGAATCCCTCTGTTAGGTAAATTATCTATCATTCTGTATGGATTTTTTGTCAGGTTTCACAGGATTTGTTTTACAGAAAAGGTATTTTCATTTATTTTTTTCTAAATTTTATAGCTATCTATTAACATATAAGTATTCACTACAAATAGTCATATGTTAAAGTATATAAGTATAAATTTATACTTATTTAAATATAAATGCTAAAAATTTGTTTAGTATAGTTGCTTTCTTGGCATCCATTTTTAAGCCTGATACAATTGTTTGAAACTCACTTGTATCCTGTCACTTGTTAACACTTCCCTTCCTCATGTGGTTGTGATATAACCTCTTCATTTCTTGCCCCACAGATCTAAAACCCACACACCCTACAGCTGCTAAGCACCATTAAACCTGATGTTCAAAACCAGAGCCATGTAAGAGAGTTTTTCTTTCACGTGTAGTTTCTTTAATGTAGCCAACTCACGCCCTCTCCCCCAAGAAAGCCCAAGGGAAAAATCCATGGGCTCTTATAAAGGTATGGCCCCAGTGCTCTTCTTTTCCTTTCTCTGGTTCCCCACTTGCTGACTGAGGTCCTGTCACCTCTTCACATCCTGTCAGTCTCCTAACAACACCCATAGACTTCCTGGGACCTGTGAGTGGTAATTTTTCTCTTTCATCCATCTTGCTTTTACCTCCTTAGAGCACCTCACCTGACACACATCTGTGAGTCTAACTTTCCCCATTTCTGTCTCTCCTGGAGAGTTGTGTTGGTTTGTGGTCACTCTCATGAGAGCAACCTCAAGACCAAATCAAACAGAAACCAATATGAGAGAAATCACAAAAATTGGCCATTATTTATTAATTTGCACATGATTTGAATCCCTTATTTTAAAAAGAATTGTCAAATAAGGAAAAGAGATTTGAGTCTTTATAATTTTTTTCAAAATTGTGAAATGGTGCTCTTTGCTCCTGTATGTATTATATTATGTTTCCCTACAAATCTGTTGTAGATTTGAAACAGAACCATAAGAGGAAAATGACTCCTTCCTCATCAAATGGCCTAGTCAAGTAGAAACAGGTGATGTGACCTACTTTGCATTTTGCATGGATTATTTTTCTTGTCTCAGGGATTTGTATTCCCAAAATTGAAAACAGTTTAAAATAGGAAAGGTGTGAGCTTATTAGCACAGTAATACCCTCTAAATTCTCACTCCCTGGTGAAAGTAGAAAAGTGCTAATTAATCAATTGCTCAATTAGGAAAGGGTCTTAAGAGCATATTTGTCCTGGGAAAATATAAGCAGCTGATGATCTGCCTTCAGAAAAATGCATCTTACAGGAATTATGTTTAAAGTAGAGTGTTTGGGGGTACAAACCTTCAATGAAAAATATATTTATGACTGAGAGATTTACTCTCACTTAAAAATCTTTAGCTTTGGGGATGAACTTTCTCCAGTTAGACAATACTATACAATTAAAAAATGACAAAGAATAGCTTATATTTATCTATGCTTTCACTTTAGTAATTATTTATTGGGTATTATATACCTTCATAGTGTTTTGGGAGGACATACAAAGTGCTGAAAGACTGTGAATGGAAAGAGAAAAAATATCCAGGAGAGTGAATGTTAGCAAAGAAATGCATCTTCGGTGTCAACAATGTATTAGTACACAGTACCACAGGAGTTCTGTGACCTTATTAACATACAAGACACTGTGTCAGGAATGGAGGCTGTGTAGACCTTGGTCACAGAGTCCACGGTAGGCAGAACTGGGAAGAGAGGCTGAGAGAGTGCACAGAAACCAAAGCCAGGTCGTCAAAGTACTTTGTGGGTTTTACATAGAAATTTAAATCTTATGAGGGAAACAGCAAATTAAATTATGGATTAATATGATCAGGCCTGGTTTTTTAGAATAAATCTGTGGTCAGTGTGGAGAAATAAGAAGTACAAAGTTGTAAGGTGGAAGACAGAGACAGCTACGAGCAGACCTTAGAGAAATCTAACGAGAAAAATCTGATGACTTAAGTTAGAAACTAGAAGGGCCAATAACTAGCTGTCTGATCTCATGAATAAGAGAACCTCCCCCAATAGCAGTTTTCTAAGCCTCAAAAGCTGTAAGACATATCTACTCCACAGACTTGAGGTTGAAGCTCTTTGGGATCCCATAAATGAGGTGCGTCATACGGTGGCTGAACAGGCAGGCCCTGAGACAGCTAACCCCCCAGGCCCAGGGACAGGCCCTCACCCCTCCTTTCCTTCGCTCTAATGCTCTTCTTCTGGTTCAGTGCATACTTACTGTAGCATTTTGCCTTCGTTCACAATCTGTCCCCATCTCTAGCCACTTTGCATAAAAGCCAGTTAGACTACATGTTTTGGCTTTTAACTTCAGAATCCCTTTCTTTGGAATCATCCTCTGTCCTATGATTGGTGATCACCCTGCCAGCCTTCTCTGTGTTGAGACAGTTCTCCAATGTCCTTATCTTGATCTGATTTTCTGGGAGTGTAGAAACAATGACAATTTAAATAAGACTATTTAATGTAATTTTTATTAAAGTTACATTACAATGTTTAGGGAAAAAAGTAAATAAATGTAAATATTTTCCTTCAATTTCATTAAAGTGATGGTAATAAAGGACATGCAACTAGTATCAATGTCTAAATGAATCACACAAAAAAACCTATCACTAAAATAGGTACTTCTTGTCATAATAATAGATTTTCCTAATACCCATTAGAGTTAAAAGTGATTAAGTGCCTTGCCTTGAAAATCTTACTTGCTATCTCCTTTGTTCCCTTTGATGTTAAGTTGATTATCTGCCCAGCCAGCTATGATATAACTCATAATAAATAAAATTATTAAATGCTTCTCATATGTCCGGAATTGAAGATACAGTAAATGTTCTCTCCTCGCTCATGGTGTTTCTTTTCCAGTAGAAGGAGCTCAGTTAACACAACACTTCTGAGATCTCTTTATCTCTGTACTTATTACAGTTTCAAAACTAAAACACATTTATGATTCACCTATCTCAAAATCAGTGGGAATTTCTAATATACGGTCATTAAGATCAATGACCTAGCATTATGTCCACATGAAATTCAGAAGAAATGTATCAAGGAGATCAAAACCAAGCAGAAAAGCAAAGGGAAGTAAATAGTCATTACCTCAACAGGAATATGATACACTAACAAATATCAATTCACACTCTGGAATTACTTTTACTGAGATCCTGGTAGACACCTAGAACTGTACTGTTGCTAAGGACCCAGAAAAGATTGTCCATTTATGTTTTTCAATTCTATTGAGAAGCAAAAAATGTTGAAATCTTGACAATTCTTTTCAGTTTTTCTCTTCTTTTACATATGTCTTAAATAGTACAAAGTAATAATAACATCTATGCATCTCAAGCAAAAGTTTTAGTTTTGTGCTGTGTGTAACAGAGATTGATAAACTTACCCAGCAAGGAGAAATCCTTTGGATCTATAAACAAAAGAAATATATTTGCTTAATCTACATATTTTTCTTAATCATTTTTCAACATTTTCACTTGCTTTCTCATACGTCTTTGAAATATAGATCTTTGTTTTCCAATCTATAAAGAACTTAATGAATTCAAGATAATTCACTAAGATAAATTATATTATAGGCTATACAATACAGATATATTTGTATATAGAATCCAGGGAATAAAATGATAAAAAGATGACATGTAAAATGATTTGGTGACTATTAAAGGTCATATTTACAAGGTTAATATTAAGCACAGTTTTGGTTACTGGGTTAAATTGAACCACATCTGAGGCTAAACAAGTATTAAATGCAATTATACACTAGAAGGGCAGAGTGAAGAGTGGATTGGCTACAGATGAAGGGTGTTATATAGCTGATGACACAGATCACTTCTTTGTTAGGTTTCTGGGAGCAAGCTTGGTTCACAACCTGGATGGAACTAGGCTTGCCTATGGAGACTAAGTAATGCCAGCTGTGAGGATTAGAGAGCTACAGGGACATGAACCAGGGAAGATTTTACAGATACCTTGAAAAATGTATTGGCACCACTTCCTGCCAGACTGCTCATATAGCATGACTGCCTTAAAAATTTTTAAAGTTCTATCCCCAAAGTCAACACTTTCTGTTGATAAGATATGGCATTATGCAATGATTCTCACACTTGGCTGTAGTTTAAAATCACCTGGGGAGCTTTAACAAAGTACCAAATTTCACATCTCAAGAGATTGTGATTTCATTAGTCTAGGGAAGGCCCAGGCAATGATATTTTTAAGTTTCCCTGGAGATTTGAATACAGTGTTGTGGTTGACAAGTCCTGCTCAATTGCACAGAATCTAAAGTCATGCTGTTTTGGTTCAATATATCCACGCTCAGCCTCTTTCTAGCTGGATCACCTTGGGAGAGTTATTTAAATAGTATTAGTCTATATTCCTCTATTTCTACTCGGGTTGTGGTTAATACAGTACCTATACAAAGACTCATCTAAATTTTGTAGAGTCTGAATTTATAGAATTTTAAAATTTTACCTTAAGAAACAAAATATGTATTATTTTAATGTAAACTTACTTATAGTAAATTTTTATTTAGAATGAAAAAAGCCCCCAGTACTAATTACATATTTTAAAAGCTAACAAAATAAGAAAACTACTAAAAATTTTATTTCTTTTCTAACCATCCTATTTATTTTTCCTGCTATTTTGCCTGCATATTCTTTTTTCATCCCTTTACATGACAATGATTTTGTAATACCATTTTCTAGGAAGAAACTGAAGAAATTCACTTTTTAAAAAATTATTGACATCCCCAGAAAGGCTTTTTATTCATGTAAGTTAATAGATAAATATTTACTGTCCCATAAGATTATAGGAATTGAAATTTTCAAATGGTACCCATATAGTTTTAAATTTTTAAAAAATTAATTTTATTGCTACATTTTAGGTATACAATATAATGACATTCATCATTGGAAATTTGCACATTTACATAATCTCTCTTCGTTCTTATTTTTTCCCCATTCCCCTGCCCTCCCTTCAACCCCTCCATCCCTCCCTATTTACAAAGACTTTGTTTC
>NW_004624777.1:403438-428933 GCF_000247695.1 Heterocephalus glaber
TTCTTTTTCTAGAAGCTTGAGGTTCAGCATCAGGTTGTTTAATTGGGCTCCCTCTGTTTTCCTAATATGAGTATTCACTGCTATGAATTTCCCTCAGAAGACTGCTTTCCTTGTGTCCCATAGATTCCAATATGTTGTATTGTCATTGTCATTTAATTGGAGGAACTGTCTGATTTCTTCAATTTCCTCTGTGACCCATTGGTTATTCAGAAGTGTGTTGTTCAGTTTCCATGTGTTTATGAAATTCTTGCGGTATCTTTTGCTACTGATCTCCAATTTCATCACACTATGGTCTGATAATATACAGGGGATAACTTCAATTCCTTTGCACTTACTTAAACATGTTATTTGAGTGAATATGTGGTCTATATTGGAGAATGACCCATGTACAGCTAAAAAGAATGTGCATTTCAATTTTGTGTGGTGGAACACTCTGTAAACATCTGTTAAGTTCATTTGTTCAAGAATTTGTTTGAGTTTTATTTTGTTGTTTATTTTTTGTCTAGTTCATCTATCTATTTGTGACAGTGGGGTATTAAGTTCTCCCACTACTATTCTATTAGTGCTTATTTGAATTTTCATGTCTGTTAGCATTAGTTTTATATAGTTGGGTACACTAGTGTTTGGTGCTTATATTTTTATGATTGTCATCTCTTCCTCTTGGATTGTTCCCTTTGCAAGGATGTAGTATCCTTCTTTGTCTCCCTTAATCAGTGTTGGTTTGAAATCCACTTGATCTGCAAAGATGATAGCTACTAGTACTTTTTTTTCGTATTCCTGTTGCATGGAGTATTGTTTTCTACCCTTTAACTTTCAGTGTATGAGTTTCTTTTGGAATTAAGTGTGTTTCTTATATGCAGCATATTGTTGAATCTTGCTTCTTGACCCATTCTTCCAGTCTATTTCTTTTGATTGGTGAATTGAGACCATTAACATTGATGGTTATAACTTGTATTTATTGACTTGCCATTGTCATGACTTTTTTTTTTGTTGGATTCTCCCCCTTTGTGTTTAATTTCTTGCCATGCCTGATGGATTCATTCTTCAGGGTTTCCTGGGATTGTGATCCTAGTTGTCTATTCCTAGGATATTGCCTAAAATCTTTTGGATGGCTGGTTTGGTATTCATGAAGTTCGTCAGGTGCTCTTTGTCATGAAAGTATCTTATTTCTCCATCAAATTTTGAAAGATAGTTTTGCAGAGTACATCAATCTCAGTTGGAGGCTGTTTTCCTTTAGGGCTTGAAATATGTCACTCCAAGCTCTTCTTGCCTTGAGGGTTTGCATTGAGAAGTCTGCTGTTATTCTGATGGACTTTTCTTTGTATGTGACTTTTTTCTTTCCTCTAACTGTAGGATTTTGTTTTTCTGTTGGGTTTCTGGAATTTTAATTATTATATGGCAATGTCTAGATTTTTTTGATCAAGGCTAGCTGGAGTCCTATATGCCTCACTTATCTGTATGTCAGTTTCTTTTCCCCTGCTTCGGAAGTTTTTTGCCATTACTTCTGTGAACGATTTTTTTTTATGTCATCTGCACTCTCTCCTGTTTCTTCATTGAGCCCAATCAGTCTTATGTTATTCTTCTTTGCATCGTCTAACAGCCTCTGGATCAATGTCTCATGGTCCCTTACTATTTTAAAGCAATTTTTATTTTACTGGTCACTAATTGGAATCTTATCTTCTATATCTGAAATTCTGTCCTCACATTGGCTCATTCTGCTATGTAAACTTTCAATGGAGTTTTTAATCTCCTGGAAATCTGTTTGTATCTGTTTTATGGATTCCATTTGTTTCCTACGTTGGGATTCCATCATGTTCCTCAGCTCCTCTGTTTTTTTAATCTGTGTCCTGTCTGGATTTATTAATCATTTCTCTCACTATGGGCACAATCTCTGCTGTTATCTGACAAATTATTTTTTATTTCTTTTTTTCCAGATCCTCTTTTCTTGCCAGTTCAGGGAGTCCAGGTGGTTGAGTATCAGAGTGTTCTATCTTGTTTCCCTTTGGGCTTGCTTTATGTCATCTGGAAGTTTAGTTTTGAGACTTCTTTATGTGTCTTCTCATTTCAATGGGTTGGGGGGTGCTGCTTGTGCCTAGGAACTGGGGGAGGTGGTATGGCGGCCTGGAAGGTTCACCTCCTCTGAGCTGGGTGCAGCTCTACTCCTCAGTGCAGAGCAGCTATGGGAGTCCCACTGCAGAACCTCAAACTGTGTGGCTTGCAGCCACCCCGAAGGTGGTGGCTTTGCTTTCTCCAGAGTAGCAGCACCACCTGCTCCCCTTCTTTCTAGGAGAATGGGTACAGGCAAGTCATCTTCCCCCTCCTTTCACTGACAGACATTCCACACCTGAGATCTGCCACTGCCTCCATCCACTCTCAGAAATTCATTTTACTGTAGCCTAATTTGTCAAATATTTATTTCTTCAATTATTGATAATTTGAAAAGTTTCTTATGTCATTACAACTCTTTCTTGTCAATGACAGGCACTGCTTTAGCATTGTCATACTTGGGAATATTTCTTTCAAAGTTCTTGCACATAGATGTATCAACAAGAAATTTCAAATTTTCCAGTATAAGTAATTTTTAAAACTTTTTGAACAAACAATGCAAAGCTTGATTTCCAGCATTTTGCATTATCATGGTCAATGTCAGTATTTCATGTGAAATCTGAAACAGTTAGCAAAGTCTGATATAGATGTGATTATGCAAGACTACTTAAGGTTGTGGGAAGAGCATAACCAAAGGTCTTGTCTGACCAAAGTAGGGACTCAAATTTGCATAGAGTATAGAGCACAACTAGGTCAACAATGAACAGCAAGCTGAATAAAGTGCGTCAGAGCCAGGTGTGACTATGAGAAAAAATGTCAAATATGGGCAAGTGGGTAAGGATGGAATATCTGTCTTTAAATTAAACAATCAAAACCCAGTGGCTTGAATACACAATGGAATACTATGCAGTCTTAAAAAGAAGGGAATTCTGTTATTCATTACAGAATGGCTAGAACTGGAAGATGTTATGCTAAGTGAAATAATAAACCAGGCACAGAAAGACAAGTACTGTGTGATTGGACTTACTTTTGGAATCTTTAAAAGTCAATCTCATTGAAACAAAGAATAAAAGGTGGTTATCAAAGGCTTGGAAGGGTGGAGAGGGATGAGAAAAGGCACATGATAATCAAAGGGTGCAAATTTTCAGGAAAACTAGAGGAACAAATTTTAGTGACTCTGTCTACCACATGATGACCACAGCTCATCATAATGAACTGAATATTTCAAAATTTCAAATAGACTTTTAGCATTATCCTAACAAAAATTGAAGCAATTGATATTTTCATTTGTTGGTTTGAATATTTCTATAATATCTACATGGATATCTACATAAATGTCTACAACTTCCTACTGTATCCCCTAATTATAATTATTCCCTGTCAACTAAAAGTAATTTTTTCAGCCTGCAGATGGATCACTGAAACTATGAAAGGCAGTAGAATACAAGATTGCTGGCATTGTGAATCAGAATTCATTCTTGAATTCTTGAATCTCAACTCTGCCACTCAGTCACTTTTGAAACTTTGTTAAAAGTAATAGCTCCACACAGAAGTAACTATGAACCACACCAGTGTACCCAATCAAACTCAAACTTCAATATTCGATCTTGACATTTCCTGGCCAGATTTCAAAAATATATAATGGATTGGAACTTGGAAAATAGCAACTTTGTCAATTAATGATATTTTATATTCTACATACTGTGAGCAGTGTGTGTGCATGTGTGTGTGTGTGTGTGTGTGCGTGCATGTGCACGTGTGCATGTATAGAGACAGATGTATGAACACACATGTGCCTATACTTTATTATATAAATATAACCCCCAAAATTTCTATTTTATTGTTAGAATATTTCACTCTTACCCCTAAAGTTTTATATTTCAGTATATAAAACTGAAATTATCAAAGAAAAAATATTTTTGTCTCATGATTGGAAGAATTGAATAATTTTTTTTCCAGTCCACATTGGACCTGAAAATAGACTTAAATAGAACTATACCTGTCACAAAGATTCCAAGCAGAGAACAATCCCATAATTCTATAAGTTTGCACATACATTTACGATGATATCTATGCTCTCTAATGTACATCATCTAAGCATTTGATATAACTTTACACAGTCAACTTGAAAAAAGTGGAAGAAATTTTACCAGTTAAGTAGGAGTAAATCCCCATACAATGACTTGTAAGTTTCCTGTTTATTGACTCAAGGAGAAAAATTCCTATTTCTCTATTCTTTCTGCAATAGGGTATTAGTTGAGTAATGCCATTCTATAGACAGATATCAGTTGCAATATCTCTCTCAATGTAAATATTTGCTTTGTTGATATTTTTACTTTTATTTTTATGTATTGTCTGATATTGAGTCAGTACGGTATTTCCCAAGGATATTAACAAAGTAAATAAGATGAGGGGTCTTCATCCTTTTTCATAACAACAAATTAAAAACAAATAAATGCTAAATATTTTCTTTTGCAAATTTACACATGTGTATTAACAACATATCCATAGCCTTTCAAATTTCTTTGATCCTAGGAAGAGAAAAAAGTGATTATTTTCTCTTTATTTTTGTAACTTATTCCATGCTAAGTTAAGCAGCTCATCCAAACTCTAAAACCACACTTGAAGTCCAAAAATGTCATAA
This sequence comes from Heterocephalus glaber, assembly GCF_000247695.1. Next base: position 408,129 of record NW_004624777.1, read on the forward strand.
GAAATGGATCAAATTAACAACACAATGGGAAGTAGGATTTTTATCTGAAGTCAAAAAGGTTAAGAGTCCATTTCATTGTTTAGACTTGAAGTATGCCATGTCTAATTCTCATGTCAGACTTCCTGACTTGGTGGTAAGGAGATTATTTTCATAATTACTATGTTTCAAAGATAATTAGTACAATTATTTCCATCCATAAATTTTAGAATGGGAAAATTTCTGGATTGGAAGCTTTCAACAAACTCCAAAACACAGAAGAATTGTTTTCCCAATACTTCTAGTGAGAAAGCAGGTACTGAGAAAAGCTAACTTGAAGTAAGTCAGCAGGCAGTTGGGAGGCTTTCTCATTCTTCTTTTTACTTTTTTTCTGCATCTGTCCAGATAGCACTCTGTAAAAAATTTCTCTAAAAAGAGGAAGAAGTTTTTGTCATAGTTTTTAGGAGCAATATGGAAAGAATAAAAGAAAATTTAAAGGGCAACTTTCCATGATGTCACTGACACTGCTTTATGATCCTCAGGACATTGTCTAAAAATTAAGATAAAATTATATAAATGCCCTAAAAATACATTAGCTGACTTCTTTCTCTCTATCCCCTTTTAAGAATTGTGAGGATGTGTAATTCTGTAAGAATGTCTTTCATGGACCCTGAATTTAATGCAGGAAATATATCACTTTCATCTCTCTCTGAGATTCTTGTTGGTTAAAGCACATTAACAAAAGGGAAGAAGGGAAAGAAAAAAAATTATGAGAAAAAAATGGAATCAAACTGTGTAGATAGGGAAGGGTGGAGGGGGTGAAGGGTGCACAGGTAATGGGAGAAAAAATAAAAACTAAGATGCATCATGTTCTGGTATAAACACCCAATGATAAATGTAAATGTATTTTTATACCTAAAATGTACCAATAAATATATATATTTATTTTAAAAAAGCACATTAACATTATATTTCCACTCTCTCTCCTTCTCTCTCTCTCTTCCCTTCCCCCTTCTCTTTCCTTCTCTCAACAATTAATATAAGTGGAGCTGGAAATGATACAGTAGCAATCAGATGGGGCTGGTAAACAACCTTCTCAACTTATTCTGTGTCTCCACTACATGTGGTTTTACTAAGGTATAAAATTGTTATGGTTTGTTTCTAGATGTTCCCCCAAAACCTCATGTGGTCAAAGTGGTGGCTGAATCTAGAGTGTGTGATGCTGGGATTAAAGGTATGTGATTACTAAATCAGTCCATTGATTGCTTTGGCACTCCCCTAATCCAGATAGCCTAGATAAGAGTATAAGGGGGCCAGAAAGAAGCTGTGAAGATTCCTTGTTTGCTTTGCTACCATCTGCCTGCTATGAACTGTTTCTCCTCTGTGATGCTTGTCTGCCACGCCACCTTACCTTGGAGCTAACTGACTGTGGGCTAAATCTCTACAAACTGTGAGCCAAACAAACTTTTCCTCCTTTAACTTTTGGCATTGGGTATTTCATTTCAGCAATGAGAAAAGGTAACTAAGACGAATAACTGTTTAAGATTAAAAAAGAAATGTCAGTAAATACCATTAGCTTCCGAATTAAACAATTCTTTAACACCAAGTAAAATCTTCAATCAAATTGAAGTTGTAATTTGCACTAGAAAGAAGAAGATTTTATGGGGCACAGAGGGAACTAGGAGGAACTGATGAGAAAACTTATGAAACTGTGGTGTGAACATCAGTAAGGAAGTGAGTTGGAAACCTGAAAGTGGGTTGAATCAATGGGAGAGCTTCAGACTGATGATATGACTGCTTCTAAAAAATACCTTTAATAAATTCTATTGCATTTTCAGCCTGTTCCAGAGCTGAGGCTCCACACAGTACTTTCCATGTCATCCTTCCCTGGCTTTCTTCTGGACCCTTCCCCTGTGTCTGATTCCCACTTCTAATACCCTTTCCACTCTCTTCATCCTTCAAAACTCAGCCAGAAGGTCCAGCTTTCCTGAGTTCCCTCATTTGTTAATAACCATACCCTCTGAAGTCTCCCAGTACAGTGTTTTGCCCTGGCTTACATAGATCTACCATATGGTCTGATCTAGGGACTCTAGATCTATATATCTAATGACCCCCCAACTAGAAGAATTCCTTGATGAATGTGGCTAAGATATCTATTTTTACTCCTAGAACCTTGCCTTGTATTCCACATACTCAGTGAAGGGACATTTGTGTGAATGGATTTCTCAAAACTTCAAGAATTCTACTATGTTCAAAAGCATCTGTCATTTTCATTCTGTAGAAGCAGCAGATTTGTTAGAATGCTTGCTAGTGTGAGTATGCTTGCAACTCATAATCACTCTAGTTCAAACAAGTAGTTGTGCATAAAAGTGACTGGAATAAAGGAATGGGGGACATGTAAAGAATTGAAAGGAGGATACAAATGATGGATGTGTAAGTCTGTTGTGTTAGAAAAGTAAACTACAAGAGAAAAGTAGCCACTCCATAGCCCATACCACTCTTTTTGTCTTGGCAAATACTTCCTGTGATTCAGTGAAGTTTTCCCTCCATATCTGGGCCTCAGAAATCAAAGTTCTGTGAAAAACTTCCCAGAATTCATCTTCAGTTGATTTAGTATTATTGAATCAGTAGACTATGTCACGATCAACTAAAATTATTAAGGCTTATCATATATGACAGCTGATACATTTGGACTTTAATAACTCAAAATTTTAAAACTCACCTTCACTCTGTATGTAGTTCTGTGGTGCTTAGGTAAAAATATAATTATTGTCTGTCTGTCTGTCACTCTCTCTCTGTCTCTTTCTCAACTTGCATTTGGGGAGATTAAATTCTTAAATGACAATGCAAGTGAATTATACATTGCAAGTTTGTCTGATTTTGCAAGGTCAGAACTATAAGACATCATGTAACCCAACTCTGTTTTTCAAATATGGACAATGTCTTGATGCAAGACACACAGGCAATGACAGACCTAAAATCAAAAGGAGATTTCCTGAGTAGGTAAAATGAACATGGGTCAGGAGCATCAGAGAAGAATTCACAGCAGAAATGAAATTTCAGCTGAGCTTGGAAGGTTAGATTAAGACTTAAGCAGTTTATCAAAGAGCAGTTTATCAAAAATATATGACAATATTTTTATTTAATGTTTATTTAGCTCACAGGTTTGGAAGCTCAAAGACATGGTTCCTATATTGACTCAGTCATCAGTTGCCTTATAACAGACAGCAATAGTGGTAGCAAATGATTATGTGTCACATCTTGAAGAGGGCTATGTTGGACAAACTCATGTTTTTAAAACATCCCTCTGAGAACTTCCAACGAGTCTCATGAGAAAAAACATGCCCCCTCCCAATGACCTAAACACCTCCCACTAGGCTCATCTCTCAGAGGTTCCTTCACTTCCTGATCATGCCATTTGAAGTTTTAATCACAATGGACCATTGGCAACACTCACACTGTAGCATAGTAAAAAACTTGGAAAGAACTAGATATGTTCAGGGACCCACATGAATAACTTTTGAACCAAAACATTCATTTTAATAATAAAGTTATAAGATTGAAAAATGTTTAAATCTGCTCATAAAATTAGGAGATTGTCTAAGAATTGTTAAAAATTCTGACCAAAATATTGGCAGGATCAAAGCCAGTTATTTTTCTTATATAAATTGGACTAAAACTAAGAGGAGAAGAAAAGACAGACTAGTTGAATATAATTCTAATAATGTCATAGAAGATATAAATAAGGGTATGAGAGTACAGATGGAATTTAGGGTGAAATAAGACCTAAGAAGAGAATTTTGCAGATATTTTTAAATGTTTGGAAAGGAGAGGAAAGTTTACTAGACTTAAAATACAGGGAAGGTAAATCAGGGCACACTTTTTATTTTTAAGGAAATGGAAGAGGAACAGAAAGGTTTCAGGTAATGATAGATCTTGCTGAGTTTTCAGTGATATACTGACTCCCAAATGGAAATGCCCTGTAGGCAATTAGAAATATGATACTGGAGTTCACGAGTAGGGTCAAGATTAAAAAATAGTTTAGGGAATTATACAAATAAAGGTGATAATTGAAACCATGAGACTTGACAAGAATTGTGAAAAAGAGAAGAAAGGGAATTATAGATCCTGTCATTATAGTCTCTTATTAAAAATTCAAGAATTTACTTACCCTCAAAGAGATACTGGAAATGAGAAAAATCAATTTTCTTTTGCATAAGTTGTAGATAAATGTTCCCTTTACTAAATGTGACCCAGTTTTATATGCATATATGTACATATAATTTCAGTATAATACGTCTATGATAACTACTTCTTATTACTCTTATGCATACTACTGAGTCTTAAATTAGTTCATATTAAGTACTATATACTTTATAATTGCTACATCAAAAGGCTTTAAATTGACTCAATGTCTTAATGATAAATGTTAGACATACTATAATGGAGACAGTTTAATGTGAGGTTAAATTCTAAAGTAAGCATATAAAAAACAGGATGCAAAAGACAAAATTGTCACATCTCTTAAAGGCCCCATAATGGATCCAATTTGCATGTGTAGTGCTATGGCTGTGGGGGGAGTGTGCAGTATACAACATGAGAGTGTGTACCCTTCATGTAATAGTACTAAAATGTGAAAACTATTTTTGTACTATTTCTATTGTTTCATTAGGTAAATGTGAATGTACTCAATAATTCAAATATCTATGGCAAACAAAAGAGTGTTTCCATTAAAGTTGCTTCCCACAACATTGAAAGCTTTGTTTTCTTTGGGCATAAGAAGAGAGTTTGGAATTCTCTATCCCTAGAAGTGTGTGATGTGCAGAAATACAAAGTCTTAGCACTTCAGCTCCTGATGAGATCAAGCCAAAAGCTAGCTTGGGATATTTTAATGCATAGAGACTGAAATGGGTGCTGATAGTAGAGCTTATTTAACAGCACGAATCCAGTACACTATTTATTCACTGTGAAGAAACCCAGCATATTGGTATCATCATCAAGCATTATTTCATGTCATATTGCTGAATAAGCACAAGTAACATGCATCTGGGTCACTTCAAAAGAAAACCACTGGTTTTATTTCAGAGGAAAGTAAGAGTCAACAATTGCCTTATAGAAACTTAATTACACAAAACCATCTTGAAGATTTGGTCAAATTGGGAAAACAATCTCCTGATCGGTTTTCTTTATATGGAAAAATTGAATTGAGGTGGGCCAAACAAATTCTATGTGCTTTTAAAATTGGTTTCCACTCCATTGCCAGTTTTGAATTTAGAATTGTTTGGGAGTTTTGCATCTTATTGATTCTCTTGAAGGAATCCAAATACAGTTCTGTTCTTCAGTAACAGGGCTCTGATTGGCAATCTACCTCAAATATTTTTTAAGTTGACATGAAATTTACATAACATAGGATTAATGATGCATTTTATCCTATTTTTCTGCAGTGATGTTTGAAACATTCTGACATGCAAAAAGCTACTAAGTGAGATTTTTTTCTCTTTGGTGGAAAATATTTAATGTTACCCAAAGAATTAAAATGTCCTTACAAAAGCAGAAATTATTCCTTCAATAATTTCATGAGTTTATGAAAAAGTTCATGTTTCATGCTAAGAAAATTTAAAAAGAGGCATATGTGGTTATCTTTAAAGCTGAGCATTACTTGGGATTATAAATTTAGATCTTTAGAACTCTATACACGCACAAAGCCCAACAAGTTACCTAAAGTCATATGATTAACACTCCATACATATATAAAAAATTTCAGGAATATAGTACAGACTTTTAAATCACTAAGTCAATGATTTTTTGAAACATATCACAAGGCAGAGATATTTCCTCTCTTCATTCAAAGTCTACTACTTATTGCAAGCTTCCCATGCATTAGACATTATGTTGGTGCCCATGAGACAAAGGTTAATAAAATATGAGCTCAGGGGTTGGGGATTTAGCTCAGTGGTTCCACTGCCTGCCTCATAAGCACAAGGTCCCGAGTTTGATCCCTGGTGCCAAAAAAAAAAAGAAAAAAAAAAAATGAGCTCAGATCCTTCTGGACCAGCCCTTTAACAACTTAAACAATTATATCTATTAAAATATATGAGGATCAATTATCTTCTTGGGCAAGAAAGTAGTCATTTCTTTAAGAAATCAAACCTCTAATTAACATACGGCCTAACAATGTAAGTAGGAAGACAGAATTACCAAAAGAATCTGGAAATGCCCTTCCCATAAGAGAAATTTATGTTAAATTTGATTTTAATCATATTCTTGGTAATAAATAAAATTTAAATTTTAACAGGGCATGGATTTTAAAAATGTAAACTCTTGCCAAAATCTGGAGTTTGGGTGAGCTCTTTCAAAAGCTGGAAATATTTGGATTCCAGGGTACTTGTTAAATTATTTAAACTTACTTACTCATTCTTGGCCTCTTCTAGGTATCTGCAGAATGATGTAACTTTCCAGACTTTTCTTTCTCACCCCTGTAATGACATACTACAAACCACTGCTGGGTGAGTTTTTTGAACACCATTTTCTCACATTACTCTTATCCTCAAAATTCAGCAATGTTTGCTTACTTCTGCCAAACTAAATGCCTCCAAATCTGGCTCTAACAGAACTTACAAACTCAGTTCATTTTCTTTTTGAACCTATTTAGTGGTAGAACCAAGCAGATTTCCAGTAGTTCTCTAGGCACAGAAAATTCATTCTTTATCTTTCTCTCCAGAGAAGAGAGCAGAGATATATGTGTTACTATGCACCTGTGCATTAAGGAGGAAATCATTCAGATGATTAGTATTTGCTTTTAATTTGTTGCTATGGAAGTGAGAGGTGATGGCTCTCAATATTTATGTTCTAAGTCAGTGTTGCATGAAAATAATGGATTAATTAATAACAACAGAGTTTTATGAACAGGAACAAAACCAAAACAATGAAGAAAATAATCTCCACAGTTAAAATGGAAATTTATCTTTAGCACTGACTGTCATTAAACACAAGCTTGTGAAATATAAACAGAGACTTGATTCACTCCTGTTAGCGGAGAAGACACTAGTTATGATTTGGACATATGATGTAGTTTTCTTCTCCACTATATGAAAGCCAGCAACTCTGGTTTGGATCTCAAAGGCTTATGTACTAAAAGTTTGGTCCCCAGCTTAGCAGTTTTGGGAAGTGGTAGTAACTTTAAGAGCTGGAGCCTTGAAGGGGATCTTTAAGTCATTTCAGTTATACCCTCTTTTGGTATTGTAGAACCTCAATTCCTTCCTCTTGTTTTCTTTTGCTTCTTGGCCAGGAGGTGATCAGCTTTGCTTTACCACCAGCTCCTACCACAATGTTCTGTCTAACCACAGACCTAAAAGCAAGAGGGCCAATGATCATGGACTGAAACCTCTAAAACTGTGAGTCAGAAGAATCCTTTGCTCTTTATAAGCTAATTGTCTCAGGTATTTGTGGCCATAATGGAAAGCTGACTAACACACACCAACTTTTCTCCTTACCTGAGATATCCTCTCTCAACTTCTCTGGCCAATTAATTTCCACTCTGTAAACATTCTTCAGAGTGATGGTATCTTGTCCTAAATTCTGCATATTTTGTGCCTGGGAAAATCTAGCAGGGCATCTCGTATGGTCAGGCTTCTTCAGCATGAGTGATCCCCCTCTTAGCTCTGTGTTCTGTGAATCCACCAATGTGTTATGATTCACTTATGGATGTAAAATGGCCCAAATCCTATTTTGTCCAAGTAAGCCCTAGATTACTCCTATTGTCATAATGCTTATCAGTTTAGCATTTGTTAAAAGTTTTAATTTTTAACAAAGAATTACTGTTAAAACTGCAATAAAATATGTCAGTTCAATGGGCTTGCACTTTGCCCATCTGCAAGATTTTCTTCATCAGGGAGGAGTTAACTCTTTAATACATGGTTAAATCTCAAAATTGATCATAAATATATAACTCATTTTCCAACCCTTCTCAAATGTAACACAATACAAATCAGACCACTCTATAAAGAGCAGGTAGGGCAGTTGCTGATTAAATGAATTTTACTAAAACATAAACTAATTCCTTGAAGTTGTCAAAGGTGCAACATTCAGCTATGCCATAAGTGAATGGAAGCACCACACTGCTGGCCAATAAGGTGAGGGAGGCATATGGAAAATAAGATGAGGGACTTGCAGAGTGAAAAGGAGTCTGAATATACTGAAGTACAGCAAATAGTAATCTGAGCACACTTACTAGAAGAGGGTTTGTCATTTATTTATGATGTAATCTACAAGCATTTAGTTATTGTGTAGTAGTAATTTCTTGTGGTAAAAATTCTCAGCAGCAATACTCTCAAAAGGGAGCCTATTTAATAAAGAAATGAAGTGTTGAATTTCTATTTTCACAAAGGACTTATGGACACTTAACATCTCTTAGAGGTCTATTCTAATTTCACTGGCCACATGAAAACCAAAACATACAAATCTGCTGAAAAAAATGTCAGTACCTACTTCAAAAGTTGAGAGCTATTTCTGAAACACTGCTCCCAAAGATAGCTATTCAACATGGACTTGCCAAGAAAGTCCCTATGGATTATTCAATGGACTGTTTTTGTCATTTAGATCAAATGACAGCTTCTAAGTCAATTTCAGTTACTTTTTATTCCATCTTTTCTGGGGAATGTGTGAAATGCAAAGCAATAATTATTATTATTTTGTCTCTAACAGAAGAATTTCACAAACATAAATGATGTCAATTTTCTATTATTTTTAGATGCTTCAAGTGGAAAATTACTCAAGTTCATCTACAGTTCAGTTATTTTTAACCCAATATTTGGACTCAAAGTAAAATTTTAGAAGACCATTCTCTTGAACTCAAAAATCTCATATTAATGTGAAGTCAACTGACATACTCTGTTTTGAAGAATGTACTTTGTCCTTTGCCCCTAAGAACACAGATTTAGAATGGAGTACTGTCATGGGAGAAACAATGTTTGGAGAAACTAGTGGAGCAGGGTTGCCCTTGAGATTGGTTATAGTGCACACATAATTCATAGTTGTATCCTCTAAAACTGATGTATTCTACAAATCAAAATAGAAGTCATGGTTGAGAAAATTTACAAAGTGCTGTATACATACTGAATTAGAATAACTGAATTTCCAAATCTTTAAGACAAAGCTGAGGTTTACTTAATTACCATAATCAGTATGGAAGTATACATTTTGTTTCTTTACTATCCATTTTTAAAATTAGCAATATGTGGACTTCTAAAAACATATTTTGCAAATCTACTTCTAGATGTTGTTAAGGACTGAGTTCACTTTTTATCTTTTGTTAAATTACAATTACTAAAACTTATGCTTGAAAGCAACAACATTAGATTTTCTTTTTAAATTCTGTAATTTTGCTTTGTAATATTTCAATTTACCTGAAGAAAATTTTGATGGAACTTTCATTTTTAGTTGCTTACATTTCTGTAGAGAAATTATCCAAATTTTATTCTGTACAAAATAAAGAAAAATTGGTGATGCATACATGTTTTGGAAGAGGGGAAGAGTTGATGTGGCATTGTGTTCTGATGGACAGATTTCTCAATTTATTAATGAAACATGACTTGTATTGAACAAGACAAGCTAGGGCAAGCATTTGAAGATGCTTTTGGGGATGCTAAGGCAGCATTCAATAGGAGATCTTTAGTATAGCCCAGATTATAAAAATTACATAGCTTTCATTAATGATTGCCCTTATATCAGAGAAATTCCAATTGCTATGGAATGTTACCTATAGAGGAACCTGTATATAAATGAGAACTATAATAAACCATGGTGCAGACTTCTATTTTGAAGGAAATATCCATCAATCCCAGAAAAGCTTAATTGAAAATCAATTTTATTTTCTTTTCCAGCAAATGGAGGCAAAGACAGAAGGAAGTTTCCACACCTTCATAAATCCCTGGGCAATTCAGAGATGACATTTTATATTCAATGGGTAGATATGACCAAAAGCATCTTTACGTCTCTATCCAAAAAGAAAAATTTTCTGAATTTGTGGGAAAAAGAAAAGACAACTGGAAGACCATGACTCACCAGAAATGACCATTCCTCATATTGAGAAATTATAGAAGAACTGAGGAAATCAAAATAGGGAGATAACTGACCTACCAATTAACAAGGCTGTGGTGGACTAATTAATGATCAACTTGATATGGAACTCCCAGTTGAACTGAGTCAGCGTGGTTCTGGGCGTGGAAGATACACCTGAGGACTGTTAGTGGAATGGCATAAACAGAACAAGGAGAGGAAGATTGCATCCTGCTGACTTTCCTAAAGAAGTTGCTTTTTGGTGGTTTTTCTTACAAGGCGTTTTGGCTGTTGTCTTCCTTAGGGACAGCTTCAGTCCTTGTCTTCATCTTGGACATTGTCTCCTAGCTTTGAGTGCAGATCTCTCAGCCTTCCTGCACAGATCCTTCATCCTGCCAGCACAGAATTTCTAGCTCCCACCACTGGCCCTTGGGATTTGCCTTGATATGAACTTGCCCGGGACAGAGACATTGAAGTGGGCTCCAAGCCCTTGACTGGATTCTTCAGGTCTCCAGTATGCACTCTTCTGTATCTGACTCTAGTAAGCATTGACTGACACAGAGGCCATTCTCCAAAGACTCTTTACATTGCATGTCTTGGAGAAAGAGATCTTATATTCATAGTATGTTCAGCCTTATGGAGAATATCTCAGCTTACACAACTGGAATGCAAATTACATCTAAACATATGCCAATTACCATGAGCCAAGTTATCCTGACTAACCTTTCCAGCTCCTGGTTTCCTGGTGCAGAGAATCCTGTAATCTCTCTCTCTCTCTCTCTCTCTCTCTCTCTCTCTCTCTCTCTGATGGATTGAACCCAGGGCTTTTATACTGAGGTTTATCTGCAGCACTTTAAAAACTTATTTTGTGACACATTTTGGCTAAGTCGGCCAAGCCACTAAATTGTCCAGCCTGGGCTCAAATTTATAATCCTCTTGCCTCTCAGAGGGCTGGGATTACAGGTGTGTTCCACCATGCCCAGGAAGAATTATTCTCTTAAAGCAAATACAGTCAACCCTTTATGTCTACAGTATCCATGTCCATGGATTCAACTAACCATGGATTGAAAATAGTTGAAAAAAAATGTGTCTGTAGTGAACGTGCACTTTTGGAAGCAGTTCTAGAGGTCTTTTTACATGTCTTTACAAAATATGATCAAAAATACAGGCTGAGGAGTATGCAATGGAAAGGCAGTCTTGAAAAAACATTACTTGGTGTGTCCTCATCCACTTTTGCTTACCAGATCTGGCAGTTTAGAACTTCTGACTATTCCCTAAAGTCAAAATGACCGTAAAAGGTAAATGTTTTGAATCAATTCAAGACATTGAGGCAGCTATGTCAGCACAACTAAAGACACTTATGAAAGGGACTTCCAGAAGAGCTTCAGAAAGAGGCAATAGTGATAGAATAAGCCAGGGGGAATATATTGATGGGGATAAATGCAATATGTCTTTTACTGTAATTTTAAAAATTTAAACACCATATTTTTGATCACACCTCATATACTAACACTAGAAATTTTGGCAATGAACAGTTTATTGTTTCAAATTATCAAGATTCATTTGAAAGTGTGGGTGAAATAATCTCACTCTTACTATTCTCTTTGCAAACACTTTTTTCTACATTTTTCTCCTTTCCTCTTGTTTTCTTTTCTTTTTCTTAGTTTGTTTTTTTGAGATAGGGTCTCACTATGTAGTGTAGCTTGGCCTTGGGCCTGTGATACTCCTGCCTCAGCTTTCTTCTTCTAGATTAAAAATGTCAGTTAAGGAAAGTGCAAATCAGAACTACATTAATCTTCTATCTCACTCCAGTTAGAATGACTACCATGAAGAATACAGAAAACAATAAAGGGTGAAGAGGGTTTGGAGAAAAGGGACTATGGAGCTCTTCTACACAGCTGGTAGGAATGTATGTTAGTATAGACACAATGGAAATAAGTATGAAGTTTCCTCAAAAACCCTAAAAATACAGCTACCATTTGATCCAGCTATACTGCTCCTTATTATATACCCAAAGCAGTTAATGTTAGTGTACTTTAAGAATACCTGCATACCCATGGTTTATGGCACAATTCACAGTAGCCTAGGCATAGAACCATCCTGCATATATAATAACAGATGAATGGATAAAGAAAATATGGTAACTATACAAAATGGAGTATTATTTACCCACAAAGAATGAAATTCTGTTATCTTCAGGACAATGCATGGATGTTGAAAGAAGCCACACTCAGAAAGACAAATATTGTTCATTGCCTCTATTATGTGTAATCTAAAAAAAGATGACCAAAAAGTAGAAAAGAAACTATTAGACAAAAGAAAAAGAATAAAGGGGAGAGGTTATGGGAAGATGGATATGAGCAAAATATATGAAACTCTTCTTGTGAGAAAATGAAACAGGGAGGGTGGAGAAAGAGGGTGACAGGGGTTAAAGTGATCAAAGTGTGTTATGTACACATATGAATCTGCCAAAATGAAACCCATTAATCTGTATAAGCAATAAAAAGAGTGAAAAGGTGAATTAGTTTAATAAAAGATCAATAAATATTAAAGAATTATCTCACTGAATCTAAGATACATTAAAACACCATGTTATACACCTGTTACACATACAATATTCCATCATATTTCTATGAAGCTATGTAAAACATAAAAGTGATATGGAGAATTTTTTTTAAAACCACCAGTTGGGATTATTGAATTTATGTATTGATGAAAACATTTTTCTTTTATGGTATATACTCAGGTGAAAAATAACTCAGACATATATCTGAGGATGTTACAAAAATTTTCTTTACAAAAATGATTGCACATAATACAGTATTTGTGCCAAAATGCAGTTGTGAAGTTTTTAAAGTTTCATGGATGATTTATCCTTTTAATTACAGTAACTCTAATAAGTGCAAGGCATTAGCTGATTGTGCTTTTAATTTACATTTCTCTGGTCAGTATAGGTGTTGAACAATTTTTTCATATATCTATTGACCTTTTGTATTCCTTTTGAGAAATATCTATTTCAATCTTCTGCCCATTTTTATTTCTATTTTGGGGTGGGGTTGTTTGTTTGAGACAGGGTATCCCTGTATAGTCTAAACTGAATTTAAGATCCTCCTGCCTCAGCCTCCAGTCTGCTGGGAATACAGGTGTGCAACATCATGGGAAGATTTGCCTACTTTGAAACAAGAATATTTATTTTCTTATTACTGACTAGTTTGAGATTCTTCAGTACTGGATAATAAGTTCTTAATGGGATTCATGATTTGCAATTATTTTCTTTCTTTAAAAAATCCCAAAATTAAATTAAATTAAGAAGTTCTAATATATTGTCACAATTATGGTTCAGGTGAATTATGAATAGAAATAACCAAGTTAGAATTTTTTTCTTGAGTAAAAATACACTTCAAGAAACAACTGAATGTATACATGATATATATATATTTAAAATTACTATTAACCTTCATGTAGCAGAATTTTCTTCTTATTGTATCTAATAATTTTGGAGAGAATACTTTCTTATTTACAAACATCATAGTTTTTGGGGAAAGGGGAAAATGAAATTTGTTGCTAATTTTAAATTTATTGACCACAGTCTACCACATGGAGGAATATTAAGGGTATTCTTATGAAAAAAATAGACTACTGAAAAATAATTCTTTTACAAAATACTGAATCAGATTCATTTAAAAATATTTAAATACAAGAATATATATTAATGTAAATGTTTTATAGCATTTGGTGTACATGGATAACAGCTTTTTAAAAATTATACAAAGCTTTTTAAAAGTAGATTATGAATAAAAATGCATGTTCACCAATAGAGTAAAATGATTTCTGTGGTAGAAATTTTTTTCAACAGTTCTAAGTTTAGCACTTCCTTCCATTCACAAATGCATCCTTGTGTGGAAAGTAACAATCCTGAAGACCTCGACCTGACTGTGTGACCTAAGTTGAGCTTCAGCTCAGAGAGGTCACGGAAAATTTTAATGTAATCAGGTGAGCTCTCACCACACCCTGCCCTGGGACACACGGAAGCAAACAGGGCACGCAAAGACTGAGGGGGAGCGAGAACAACCACAGGAACCACGAGGCACAAAGGACCATGGGCAGTGTGTGGAACTGCGCATGGCATTTACGGCTTTCCTTTTTATGGCCACTGAGCCCAACTTTACCTCATCTAACCTAAGTGATTCTCTGTAGTTTCCAACGAAAACCTTTTAGCTTGGGTTTTTCCATTCAGCCCAACTGACATTGTACATGCCTGATTGATTGATTACATGGGGTTTAAAGTTTCTATATGTTTCTTGTCTATCCAACCACAAACTAGGAAGAAATAATATTTGCCTCAGTGTTTATAGGACTCTCATATATTTGGGTCTCATAAAGATTGCATACATCAAATCATTCTGTCTGATTAGAAAGTTTTCAACCTATAATATGTGTGTAACAGGTTACCCAATCCAAGCAGAAGCAATAGAATGGATAGCTCAAGCATGTAGATTCTAGATCCAGGAACATGAGTTTGATCCTGCCTGTACTAAGTACATAGTCTGCCAAATTATTTAAATTCTGTGCCTCTGTGTCTTCATAGCCTAAAAATAGTGCCTGTCTTGTGTTGTAAATATTTCTTTAATTAAAATGTAAAAACGTAGGACTTATTGCATCATTATATCGTAAGCATCTAATCCAAGTCAAAGATGTTTAAATTGGTTACATGGACACCATAAATAGTTACAGGCATTTAGCAGTTGCAAAGCTTTCTAACACTGCTTAATTCTGATGCTTTGGTTGTCACTTAAAGGCCCCCAAATGCTACTAATCCTTAACTATGACAGAAAACAAAAGGAAAGAAAAAAAGGACAGATATATGCTTTAATAGTCAAATTATATAAATAACAGAAAGAGGCTTTCAAAAAACACCAATAAGGTCCCTATGCTCAAAGCCAAAACTAAACATCCCACTCATGCATTATTCACCCTGAAACCTACAGACACTTAGATTCAAGAAAATCTCTCAACATGTCCCCCACACAATTAAACTAGAAAACACAAGGAAAATTTATCTATTTGAGGTCTGAATACACAAACTCAGAGGATCATGATATTCATGTGACTTGGTATCATGATACGTTCATTAATTTTGGCTGCCTGATAAACCACATTGTTATTTTTATGTGATGTTATTTCAAACACATTTGTGTGAGCAGTACTAAGCAATACTAAATACATTTTTAAAGCACTTTATGTAACAAATGCATTGCCTTTTGTCAATTTATACAATAGGCCAGTTAAATAATGGAGTTACCATTTCCCATAACACAGAATTGACATTAGAGCATGGAGCTAAAAAGTTGGATATTTTCCTGCCACTTTAACAGGCAGAATTAAAAGGAGTGATATAATTTGAAGAGCTGATGCTTGTGTGGTAGATATACAAAATGTTATTCTTTCATACCTGGCACCATTCTTGGGTGTTTCAGCTATAGCAAACAGAGAGTCTTTTAAAAACATTTCTATGCATTTAAAGACAGAAAACATAAATGCAATCAATGGAGAAAAATGTATAAGTCTCTATCTAAAACTCCTTTGAGTTCTTTAGAATTCTGAGAAATTACTAATAATTCCTCAAAATTTTACATTAAGTCATTTTACTTTAGGAAAAAGTAGCCGCCCTCTTTGGGGGCAGTACTCCTCCCCTCTTTGGAGGAGTAAACTTAGCAGGTCAGGTAGCTGCAGATGGCATAACTTCAGAGACCGCCAAGTTCTAGATTTAGGAAATCTCTTTATTATTGCTCTTTTTTCTCAGAGATATTTTTCCTCCTCTGGCTTTTGCTTGTGTTTTTCATTTATGGTCATGAAACAAAACTTGATTATGTGGTGGTAAGGCACTGGGAAAGGGCAATTTTAATAATTTTTAGAAAGGTACAATTAAATTTGTGTACCAGATGAAATATGTATAATAAAAGACAACATGTGAAAACTTTTTAGGATAATATTAATTATATATAGATTGGGTATGCAGATTTATAATGAAAACCAATTTATATTCATAAAAGTTGTGTTTATCAAGAAGAGGGAGAGTTGATGGACACCTATCAGTTATTGGAATTAGTGATACAAAATCTTTACAGGTATAATCCAAAGGAGCATATAAATCTGTCTATAGTTATGACATATGCATAGAAAAAACAGGATACAGAGACTATTTAGAAGTTTTATATTCCACACAAGTAGTAAAAACCTAAATCCAGTAAAACCACCTCTAGAATCTACTCATGTGAGACCAAAAATCCAGTAAGGACTACATGGAAAAGAGGAGAGAAAAACAGAGGATCTATAAACATAGGTAAAGTCACATGGAAAGAGAACTCTCACCATGAGTGGGTTTCCTAAAAGCAAGACTAAACCCCAGTAAACCAGAACCTGGGTACTTTTGGTGAGGGGAACAGTAGAAAAAGAAAAAAAACTCAAAAAACATAAACCCAATAATATGATTTTTAGAGGAGATTAAATTTGAAAAACACCACAAGGTTTTTAAGGAAAGGCATAAAAACAGATAATGATGATAAAATAAAGAAAAAATTAAAAATAATCAGGAAGAACATGCTAATATAGAAGATGGGCAAAGACCCAACCTTCATATAATTGAAATCTGTGAGAAAGAAAAACATAAAAATGCAATATAATTAACATTTAAAACTATAAGAACATTTTTCAGAAATAAATATGAACTTAGACGTATTGTTCAGTCATGTACTTAAGAAAACAGGCAACTAGGCACTTTAAAAATGGAGAAAATAACTAAGAATTGTAGACAAAAGGGCAAAATTATTTACAAATGAAAAGTAAATTAAATTACATAAGCTATATCTCAGCAGCATCATACAAATAAAGCTTATATTGCAGCAGCACTTGAGAAGGAGGAGGGGAGAAGAGGAAGAAAAAGAGTGCTAGGAAGGGAAGGAAGGAAGTGATGAAGGAAATAATTAGCCAGCAATTTTGTATTCAGCCTGTTCTTCCAGTGTCAATGGTATAGAAAGCCACTTTAAATATTTAAGTATTTGAGTCAGAGGCCCACCATTCTATCTGTAAGTGCCCAGAGATCCTGGGGAGCAGTGTGTGGCCCAGACAGGCTTGGCTGCAGGCTGATACCAGTCAGGGTTCCACCATAACCCAGAGGCTCCTACACACATGCACAACCAAAAGTCCACCCAGAAAAGAGCTGCACAGGTGCACAAGCTTCAGCCAGAGACACACCATTCCATCAGTAAGTGCACACAGATCCCGGGGAGCAGCTGTGTGACCCAGACAAGCATGGCTGCAGGTGGATCCCAGCCAGGGTTCTGCCCCAACCCCAGAGGCTTCTGTACACATACACAAGGCAGAGTCCACCCAAAAAAGAGACCTGCCATTACCATTGGCCAAAACCAAGGACCTGCCTGTAGAAAAGCTACACAGGCACACAAGCAATACCCAGAGGCTCACCCAATACCATTCATAAGTGCATGGAGACCATAGCCAAATCCTGCACAAACAACAGAAACTGGGGTGCACAGCCCCCAAACAAAGACCCTCCCAGACAATAGAGACATAGGGGCCCCAGCCAGAGGCATGCTTGGATACCATCCAAAGTGTGCACAAGCCCCAGCCAGAAGCCTGCCCAGACAACAGATCAGCTCAGAGATCCAGAAGGCCAACATTCTGAATCCAGAATGTAATGGTGAGGAGCAGAGAAAAGGCTGCTCAGTGCCTTGCTGAGAACTGAGGACCACTGGGTGAGCAAAACTTTGCCTCAACAAAGGTATAGGAGGCTACATCTGTTGAGATGAGAAGACAATGTAAACAAGTATAAAAACCAGACTTCCATATTGCTTAACACAACCTGAAAGGGAAATGAGATAAAACAATCTGATACTCAACCACCTGGATTCCCTGAACTCACAACAGAAGAGAATCTGGAAAAAATGAAATCAGAAATAATTTCTCAGATAAAAGCAGAGATTATAACCATAGTGCAAGACATGATTAATAAATCTAGAGTGGACACAGATTAAAAAATAGAGGAGCTGAGGAACATGATGGATTCCCAACATAGGAAACAAATGGAATCCATAAAACAGATGCAAACAGATTTCCAGGAGATTAAAAACTCCATTGAAAGTTCACACAGCAGAATGAGCCAATGTGAGGACAGAATTTCAAATATAGAAGATAAGATTGAAATTAGTAACCAGGAAAAGAAAAATTGCTTTAAAATAGTAAGAGCCCAAGATAAATCAAACCAGCAGCTGTGAGATGATGCAAAAAGAATAATTTAAGACTGGTCAGAGTCAATGAATAAACAGGAGAGAGTGCAGATGACATAAGAAAAACTTTTCACAGAAGTAATGGCAGAAAACTTCCCAAGCAGGGAAAAAGAATTTGACGTACAGATAAATGAGGCATACAGGACTCCAACTAGCCTTGATCAAATAAAATCTACAAATAGCCATATAATAGTTAAGATTCCAGAAACCCAACAGAAGAACAAAATTCTACAAACAAAGAAAAGAAACAAATCACATACAAAGGAAAGCCCATCAGAATCACAGCAGACTTCTCAACACAAACCCACAAGCCAAGAAGGGCCTGGAATGACATATACCAAGCCCTAAAGGAAAACATCCTCCAACCCAGATTGATGTACCCTGCAAAACTATCTTTCAAAATTGATGGAGAAATGAGATCCTTTCATGATAAAGAAAACATGAGGAGCTTCATGAATACCAAACCAGCACTCTGAAAAATTTGAAACAATATCCTAGGAAAAGACAATGAGGATCACAACCTGAGGAAATCCTTTAGGATGAATCCATCAGGCATGACAAGAAATTAAACACAAAGGGTGAGAATCCAACAAAAAGAAAAAGTCATGAAAATGATAAGTCAATATGTATCAGTTATAACCATCAATGTTAATGGTCTCAATTTACCAATCAAAAGAAAGAGACTGGCAGAATGGATTAAGAAGCATGATCCAACAGTCTGCTGCATATAAGAAACACACTTAATTTAAAAGGAAAATCATAGACTGAAAGTTAAAGGGTGGAAAATAATACTCCATGTGAAGGGAACCCGAAAAAAAGCAGGAGTAGCTATTCTCTTTGCAGATCAAGTGGATTTCAAACCAATATTGATTAAGAGAGACAAAGAGGGACACTACATCCTTGTAAAGGGGACAATCCAAGAGGAAGATATGACAGTCATAAACATATATGCACCAAACACTAGTGCACCCAACTATATAAAACAAATAGTAATGGACATGAAAAATCATATAAGCACTAATAGAAAAGTAGTGGGGAACCTCAATACCCCACTGTCAAAAACAGATAGATCAACTAGACAAAAAATAAACAACAAAATACTAGAACTCAAACAACCTCTTCAACAAATGAACTTAACAGATGTCTACAGAGTGTTCCACCCCTCAAAATCAGAATACACATTTTTTTCAGCTGCAAATGGGTCATTCTCCAAAATAGACCACATGCTCACTCATAGAACATGTTTAAGTGAGTCCAAAGGAATTAAAGTTATCCTCTGTATATCATCACACATAATGCAAAGAAATTGGAGATAAATAGCAAAAGAAACCACAAGAATTTCATGAACATATGGAAAGTGAACAACACACTTCTGAAAAACCAATGAGTCACAGAGGAAATTAAAGAAGAAATCAGACAGTACCAACAATTGAATGACAATGCCAATAGAACATATCAGAATCTATGGGATACAAGGAAAGCAGACTTCTGAGGAAAATTCATAGCAGTGAATACTCACATTAGGAAAACAGAGCAAGCTCAATTACACAACCTGATGGTGAACCCCTGACTTCTAGAAAGTCAAGAGTAAGACAAACCCAAAGCTCATACAAAGAAGGAAATTATAAAGATCAGAGCAAAAATCAATGCAATGGAGATTAAGTGAATGATACAAAAAGTCAATGAAGCCAAGAGTTGGTTCTTCAAAAGAACAAAATTTACAAAGCCTTAGCTAACCTTATCAATAAAAGGGAAGAAAAGGCCCAAATCCATGCAATTAGGAATGAAAAGGTTGAAATTACAACCCAGCAGAAATCCAGAGGATCATCAATACCTACTTGGAGAACCTATACACCAATAAGATGGAACATACAGAAGAAATGGACAGATTCCTAGATATGTGTGAATTATCAAAGTAGAACGAAGATGACCTAAAAATTCTAAACAACCCAATAGCAATTAATAAAATTGAAAATATAATTAAAAACTTACCAATTAAGAAAAGTCTGGGTCCTGATGGCTTCAAAGCTGAATTCTACAAGACATTTAGAGAGGAACTACTGCAACTACTGTTTAAACTCTTCAATGAAATTGAAAGGGAAGCAGTACTCCCAAATTCATTCTAGGAAGCAAGCACCACCTTGATCCCCAAAGCAGAGAAAGACCCAACTGAAAAAAAGAACTATAGGCCAATCTCACTAATGAGCATAGATGCAAAAATCCTTAATAGGATACTGGCAAATGGAATAGAGAAGATCATCAAGAAGATCATACATCCTGACCCAGTGGGATTCATCCCAGGGATACAGGGATGGTTCAACATAGAAAAATCAATAAATATAATACACTATATTAACAGAGCCAAGGACAAAAACCATATGATCATCTCAATAGATGCAGAAAAAGCATTCAACAAAATCCGACATGAATTTATGACAAAAACTCTTCAAAAAATTGGAATAGACAGTCT
>NW_004624777.1:429928-455817 GCF_000247695.1 Heterocephalus glaber
TAGACCTATATCTCTCACCATGCACTAAACTAAAATCAAAATGGATTAAAGCTCTAAATATTAAAACAGAACCACTGAACCGGCTGGAACAAAGGTTAGGTAAAACTCTAGCAGACTTTGGTGTAGGAAAAGATTTTATGAACAAAACCTCAGTTGCCCATGAACTAGTGCAAATGATCAACAAGTGGGATCTCTTCTTATTAAAAACCTTCTGCACAGCAAGAGAAATAATCAACAGTGTGAAGAGACAACCCATAATATGGGAAAAAATTTTCATCAGCTGTCCTTCAGACAAAGGTCTACTGTCTAGAATCTATAAAAAACTTTAAAAAAAAACCAGACCTCCCAAATTTAAAGACTCAGTCCAAAAATGGGCATCTGAAATGAACAGACATTTCTCAAAGAAGTATAAATAGAAAATCAACATATGAAAAAATGTTCAACATCACTGGTCATTTGAGAGATGCAAATGAAAACAATGCTGAGATTTCATCTCACCCCAGTAAGTATGACTGCTAACATGAAATCAACCAATAGCAAATGCTATCAGGGCGGTGGGGAAAGAGGAAAACTGCTCCACTGCTGGTGGAGTGTAGACTGGTGCAACCATTGTGGAAATCAGTATGGAGATACCTCAGAGAACTAGGACTGGAAGTCCCATTTGACCCCGCTATTCCCCTGCTGGGTATCTTCCCCAAAGAATTGAAAGAATCATACCACAGTAATATATGTGCACCTCTGTTCATAGTAGCACAATTTGTAATAGCTAAAACTTGGAAGCAGCCCAATTGCCCATCAACTGGATAAAGAAAATGTGGTTTTTTTTAATAAAATGGAATATTGCTCAGCCATAAAAAATGAGAAATTGGAGACATTTCTAGCTAAATGTATGCACATTGAGGTGATACTCTTAGGTGAAATAAATAGGGCACACGTGTAAATGCTAAATAGTTTCTCTAGTGTAAGAAACTGAAAGTGTAAATACAGGCTACAAGTTATAATAGATAATGTCAAATAGGAAGAAAAGATGCAAAGGGGAAGGAGAAGTGGGATGGGTAGAGGAAAAGAAAGAAGGGAATAGAATTAATATGAGACAATGAAAAAATGGAAGCAAAGTCCTTGTAAATAGGGAGGGATGGAGGGGTTGAAGGGAGGGCAGGGGAAGGGGGAGAAATAAGAACCAAGAGACATTATGTAAAGGTGCAAATTTCCAATGATGAATGTCATTATATTGTATACCTAAAATGTACCAAATTAATTTAAAAAATATTCATCCTAAGAAATCTACTAGAAAACAAAAGACATTTAACCAAAAGACACTTTAGAAACCCCAGTTTAAATGTAGATTTCCCCCAAATCCTCATGAACTCCAGGTGGGACTGTGAAGAGGTGACTGGATCCTGGATGCTTAATCTCATTAGTGGATTAGTCCATTGATGAGTTTATAGCTACATGAGATGTTAGGATGGGAAGTCTGGTTGTGGCCTGAAAGTATTTATCTCTCTTTCTCTGCTCTTGATATCCCTCTCTCTTTCTCCCCCCTGCCCCTTCCTCCTGCTGTGGCTTGAGCAAGTTCTCTTCTGACAGGCCCCTCTGCCATACTTCCCTGCCTTGGATCCAACCAAGCAATTGTGGATTGAAACATCTACAAACTGAGAACCAATATAAACCTTTCCTCCTGTACTTACAGTTGTTGGATATTTTGTCTGAGCAACAAGAAAGTAACTAAGACACCTAGTAAAAGGACTATTGGTGATTATTGTATGGGGTTAATTATTAATTTAAGAGCCAAATAAAGGTGAGAAAATATTACATGGTCTCACAAAGTAAAGATATTGCAACTAAAAATATAGGAAGAGACAAAAGGAAGTAAAATAATCTTAACTGTTGGGTGAGAGAAAAATAGCAGAATGAGAATATAAAAGAAAGAAAATAGATTACATAAAGAATCACAGCAGATATCAAATAATATAATACAGTTGAGACCAAATTAGTCAGTCATATCAATTAATCCAAGTGAGTTTCACCTATCCATAAAAAGTATTTTCCTATGACATTATAAAGCAAGGTATGGTTCCACACTGTATATAAGGTTCATAGTTCAGTGTAACTGAGTGAGACAAAAAATAAAGGAAGAGGGAAATGTATACTAGGCATATGGAAACAAGGTTTGTGTTCCAAGTATCAGACAATCCAGATATACAAATTTGTATCAGAGTAAAGTATGAAAAAAATGCTTTAATACTGGAACTCAAGATGAAGACCAGGTAATTATGCCTATTTAAAATTAATCATAAAATAATTCACCTTATTTAATAGTTTGGAAAAGTGACTCCATCTCCATGGTCTGTGTAACCTCTGCCCTTTGTGAGGGGACAGTCAGTACCCATAGCTGGGCTTCAACCAGCAAAGTAAGTCAAGTGTGATGGAATGCCACTCCTTTGATGAGGGCAGGTTATATAACTAAGATGATGGGATGTCACCTCCTTAATTAGATTTTATGTTATACCATACAACATCTGTCTTTGCCTACTAGAAAGAGCACTTTACTTGATGAAAACCTTCTGGCAGCCTCTTAGAACCAGCAGTAGCTCCCAGCTGATTGCCAGTAAGAGAACCAGACCTTGGTTCTGCAGTCACAAAGACAACTCTTCGGACAGCCAAAGGAGCACAGAGAGAGAAGGGAGAGTAAAGGAGGGGAGGGGAGGAGGGAGGAGGAGACAGATGAGAGAAGAAAGATAAAAAACAGAACTGGAGGAACAACCTATTTTAGATCTTGATTATATATTGAAGCAAATAGAGAAACTGAAAACTACCATTTTGGAACAAAGTCAGCGGAGTTGCTGAAACTGCTGAGTGAAAAGTTGCTGAGAAACTGGTTTTTCACTCTGTCACAAAGGCTTATTCCAAAACTTACTTATTAATCCAAAAAAGTAGAAAGGAAAAATCTGTCATACCATTTTAATCATGTATTCAGAATTAGTATCACTAATAATGAATCAAATTTATATCATGTAGAGATGCTGTGTTCTGAGAGGGAGACATTGTCACTAAGATAATATTCCAATCATTTAACCAGAATTAAATCATAAGGAAACAGTGTGACCATTCTGCAACACAACAGACTTGAACTTCTCTCCACTTCTCAATATCATGAAAGCCAAAATGAAAAGTAAATTAGAGACAAAATGGACATTATGAATCTAGCAACTAAGATCAATATAGCAATGAGTAATCATGGATTGAATCTTGGGTCAATCAAAAAATAAAAGTTATTAAAGACATCTTGGGGCCTCTTCAGAAAATGTGAATTTTAGCTATATAGTAGGCAAACTTCAGGTCAGTATTAATTGGTCAAGTGGGTATTAGGGGGACCATGGCCTTGTTCTTAGGAGAGTTATGCTGAGTAGAAGGAAGTGAAGTGTTGTGATTGCTGCTTTTTAAATGGGTTAGCCAAGTAGAACTCTGTGTGTATGTGTGTGTGTTTACATATAAGAAGAAAAGCTAATGTGGCAACAAATGGTAGTTTATATGGAGGATGAGGCACATTGGGCTATTCTTAAACTTTTCTATAGTATTTACATTTTTCATAATGAAATTTGGATATAAAGTAGCTATCATGGCTGCTTCACATTTTTCAAGCAGTCTCATTCTTTTTGGTTTAAAACATGACTATAACAGTAATTCATCTTATTTAATACTTTTAGAAAAAATGAAAACATAGAAATAATAAAACTCTACAATCCTGCTACCCAGATATAATTATTCTTAGTATCACAGTATAATCTCATTCAATCTTTTTTTCTATTCAAATATGCACTACATGTTTTGTATTGATTTTTCAGAGTGGATTCATAATTTATATTTTGTTGTCTAACTTAGATAATGACTATTTTCCACAACATTTAGTAATTTCTAAACATGATTTTTACTTTTACCCAAAGGTATATTGTAGCTATTAAATCATAATTTTTTATAAAAATTAATTTTATCACTACATTTTAAGTATACAGTATAATGACACTCATCATTGGAGATTTCTGCCTTTACATAATACATCTTGATTCTTATTTTTTCCCCATTCCCCTGACCTCCCTTCAACCCCTCCACCCCTATTTACAAAGACTTTATTTTCATTTTCTCACAATTTTAAAAAATTTGTCTCCTGACATAATTAAGTTCTTGATTTCCAGATTGCCATATTTTCTAGCTTCCCTCATAACTTACTCTCTACTCTTTTCTAATTTCCTTCATTAGATATTTCTCTCATACCTAACTTTGTAACATTAGAGTAGCATAAGTTTCAGCCTAGGAACAGCTCTGTGTCCCTGTTTACTCTCCCTCTCTTGTTTATGTACTACCTATATGCTAATGTCCACATCTCTCCCCTAAATATCAGTCTTATGTCCACCTGTCTCTTTCACTCGCATGTATCAAATTTATGCCTAATCAAATTCCTGGCCTTACCCCTCAAAGTGCTTCTACAATCTTACACACCTCACTGAGAGGCAATGATTAAAGCCATTTTGACTCCCCTTTCTCCATCCTTTGTCCATATCCAATCTATCAGTAGACTTTGTTAACTTCTCCTTCTATTTAGATCAGAATCTATCTCAATCTCTCTGCTAATACCTTAGTCTGAAAAACCATGATCTCTGGATCATTGAATTTCTATCTGGCTGGTATTTATATCCATATCTCCTAATGAAAACAAAAAAAAACTGCTATAAATTTATGAAGTCACATGTAAGAATGTGTTATTCCTCTATTCATATCCCTCCAGTAAATTCTGTTTCACCCCCCAAATCATTATAATATTTTACAATGTCTTAAAAAGAGAAGTCCCTGATCTAGGTCCAGCTAATTCCCTGACCTCAATAACCCCTTTTTTACCCCTCCTCACTGGCCATTTTGTTGCTCCTCAAATTGCACAGTACAGTCCCCCCTGACTACTGACCTCACTGCCTGAGACACACTCCTTCTAGGCAGAAGCACGTATGTGGCCAGAAACTTGTCTCACTCGGGTCTTTTTTCAAAGGTCACCTCATTAGTGAGACCTAATGATACTATTTAAATCTTAACCCCTTAACTCAATAATTCCTAGACCCTTTTCTCTTTTCTTTTCTTATTCATCTTATCATTTTCTCTTTTTAATAAATTGCTGAAAGTGGAATTACATTGCCAAAACTTATGAATATTTCAAAGTATTTGATACATAGTGGTGTAATGATTTATCAAAAGACAGCACCAACGCCAATACTGTTTCAATTCCAAGACTGATAATATCATTGTCAACGGTAAATATTAACATTTTCAAATGCTTGCCAATCAGGCAGTGTCTTCTTTTTATTTTATGATGAATAATCAGTGTCAATTAATATTTTAATCATACAGTGAAGGTTTCTCCAAGAATCAGGAAATTTAAAAAGATTAACATTTTTGTCCACTTGGAGGGAAGAAAAGAAAAAAAAAATCTGTCCTCTATTTTATTCACCCACAAAAAAGGAATTCCACACACAAAAAATTGCTTCCACAGTCTTGTGCATCTAATTAAGGAGCAAAAAAATCAATTCCACAAAAGCCGAAAGGGAATCATGAAACTTTAAAATTCCTTCTATGGCTTGAACATGTCCCTCCGAATTAAAGTGCTGGAAACTTAATTCCCTGGCGACCAGCACTGGGAGATGGGGCCTTTGGGATACATGGTGTTTGGGAGCCATAAGGTCCTCTTATACAAGGTCTTGAAGGAGGGACTTTGGTACATTTTGCCCTTCTGCCATGTGAGAATACTGAGTTCCTCCCTTCCAGGGGGTGCAACATCGAAAAGTTCACCTTAGTCTCAGAAAGAAGCTTTTGCCAGAGGCCAGCCTTTTGCCCCTTGTATCCATGCTATGTACATTACCTGCCTGAGAGTCCTTTAGCAGCTGTCTAAGTTTTCCCATCAACCTACAGTTACTGCAGGGCTTGTGTTAAGCACCTTTTCTTTTATTTAATAATTGTGCCAAAGCATAAGAATAATGATTTTGGCCATTTGGACTTGTGGAAGAGAAGCCATAATGGGCTTGCTTTAAGTGAAAAGGTAGAAGTAAAATATTTTGAGTGCCTACATTCACACAACTTTTATTGTAGTGTATAGATTACAATTGTTCTGTTATTGTTGTTTTTAATCTATCACTGCCTAATTTATAAATTGAACTTTATCATAGGTGTTTAAATGTAGCAAAAGTATATCTAGGTTTCAGTAGTACTTGCAGTTTCAGACACACGCTTGGGATTTGGGAACAGACATTTTGATTTTCCTCTGGTGGAGAAGGAAACGGGGTACTACTGAATATATACTCTGTGTTGGAGCTTGCTGGAGAATTAAGAAGGCATTTTCCTTTGACTCTGGCCTGCTTTGTTGTATTTAACTGTGAATATGGCTTTGTCAGTGGCAATTTTCTAGTCTTATGTTTATCTGTGCTATATATTCTCACACATGGAACATATCCTAAGATGTGTTTGTTTCATTTTAGATATGTATTTTAATTGACCAAATAAAGTAGCAACTGTACTTAACATTCATATATCTTTTATACCTTTAAGGATAAAACACAAAATACTTCACATTTATAATTTGGCTTTCAATTTTCTTTACTCCATTTACAATGAGATCAGTGTCAATTTTAACTTAAAATCAAAAGTTTATAAATGTGTATGCCTTATTTTTAAAATAAAAGCAGAATACAACTTAAACTCTTGAAACTCTTGGATGTCTCCTATCTCATCCTCTCTTTTATAAATATTTAATACATGAAGCATTTGTGGAGAGGAGAAAAAAATTAATTATAAGTTAATGAATTCCTGGGAATTTAAAGGTACTATAACTCCTTCTTAGCCTTTTTAAAAATATTTTTTCAATGAAAACTATTATAGAATACTTAATAAATTTAAAAAATAATATTGTGTTTACTTTATTTAAACTAATAAGATTGTTGGTTATTTTTTATCATGCTGTCCAGGCCAGGACAAAAAAAGTTGCACAAAAAGTAAGATGTGAAATACGTAACAATCTTATGTACATAATTACACTTAAACTTCAAATCCAAAATATGTATTAACAGATGTTAAAGTATGTAAAAGGATTTGTTATATATGTGGAATCTTGAATAATATAAAATCTTGTGTAATTCCTATTTCCTCAAATAAACTCTTGTTGTTATTAAAGTGCACGTAGACTGAGGCAGGTTTGCAAATAGCCTGGGCTACCAAAGACCCAACAAAATAAAAAACAAACAAACAAAAGGCATCTTCACCAATGTAAGTTCATAAAATAAGCATCTTTTGTTCCTTTTTAATATGTGAATCTAAAAGTGAAAATAAATTGTAACTGATGTGTTAGAAAAGATTAAATGAGAGCAAAATTTTTACGACCAAAATGAATTTATTCCAATGATAAATCTGCAGGGAGTAAGAAAATAAAGTACTGTATGTTTTTAAATGGTAGGTTTTTATTTTAATTGGTAAGTATCACGTGATTAAATTAAATGACAGGAAGAAATGATTTGCTGTCATTTCATTTCAAAGAAATATGATTTCACTGCATAAAGATAAATACAGAAAATAGAAGGAAAAAATAGAAACAAAGCTTTTGTGCATAAGGAGGGGAGGGGGCTTGAAGGGAAGGGGGGAATGGGAAAAAAGAGGCAGATGTACCATCTACAGGTGCAAATTCCCTACGATGAGTGTTATCATTTTGTATGCCTAAAGTGTAACAATAAATGTTTTGCTACAAAAAATAAATAAATGTATTGGTTCATAAAAGAATAGTTACTATGAAAAACAATATTGGTCCAATTCCAGTTTGCACATAATTCAGCCAACCTCCTCCTTTCACCATATGATTTACATTCTTCAAAACTGTAGCATTACAGAATGATGAAGTCTTCTCATTATTCATGCTTGCCACTGTCTCAGAATTAGAAGTCTTGTTGGTGACAAAAAGCCAATTAATCATATTTGTGGTGACAACCATTACTGTCACAAAGCAAACATCCCTAGAAAGCATGTCTTTTCCTTTACATCAAAACATGTTGAATGTGCTGGTCCAGCCCCATCTTTCTGAGCTGGAATAATGAAGGGGTACAATTCTAATAGCCACTGTTGTTGGTAGAGATGGACTAAAGTCAGAATTTTTTATTTTATTTGTTTTGTTAAATATAAATATAATTCATTCTGTAGCTATTCATGCATTCAATCATAATCTAAAGTTGTAGATTGTTCCCTGTATGCTTAAAACAAGAAATTCAAATGAAGACAAATCTGAAGAAATGGTGTTAATTAATGAAGTAATGTTTGGGAGGTAGAAACTTAATTGCATCATCCAAAACACATTCATTAAAACCTCCAGAAAGCTACATAGCATGGGTCAGTTAGCAATGTCTGTAAGGAATGTTTAGTTCAATCTTTTAAAAAGTTGTCTTTTTTCATTTTATTTAGTCTGATTTAGAAATAAGATCTTATCATTTGTAATTTTTAAAATTTTATAGAAGAACAAAATTTCTACTTACTGGATATGGAATAAATACCTTAAAACTGTAGTCACTGACTTTTTGAAATTAAAAGACCATAGAGTTCATTTAGTAAAAATCTCCAATTCTTTTGTGCCAAATCCTGTTAGTCTAAAGAAGCCTATGTTTCAACCCTCTCTAAAGATAACGTTAGCAACTTGATAAAATAAAATTCAGACATTTACAAATAAAACTAATTATATTGAAATTGCAATGAAAGTGTTTCTAAAAACATATTTGTAGCATAGCAATATATAAACTCACTTATTAATATATTAAATACCAAGTATCCTAATGACTGTGAACTCATGAGTAAAACTGTACATCCATATATGTGAAACAACCATATTTGCATATGAAAATGTCTATAATTTCCACTGGGAACAAAGTTAGAGATACACATAGATAGAGCTACTACTAATACATATTGTGACCTACATCCATAATTGAAGTAAATGTTAAATTTTCATTGGAGATTTTAATTAGAGATTAGTGAAAATAAATATGTAATGCCTTTCTGTCCAAGTCATAGAAAAATTTCTCTAAAATGTATTTGTAGGCCCATTGGGAGTCACTGAACTTCAAGTGAAGAACTGTAAATCTGCATAATCTTCCCATTGTCCTGATGAGAATTCTGAAGCCCTTCAGGGATTTGCCAGAGACAGTGAGAAACCTGGAGCTAGAACCCTGGCCCCAGATTCTTTTTCCTGCCCTCCTTCTATAATGGCACAAAGTGCTCACATAAACCCCAGAGTGAGCTGTTAGTGTTTTATTTAATTCAACTTTAAACCTTATAGTTTTTAAAAAATAATGTGTCAAAGCCAATCATTTTGCAGATGTTGTAGATTCTCTAAGTAGATGAACTTTGGGGAAAGTGAATTTTCCACAATCACTTTGCTCCTTAGCACTCATGATAGAGAATCCAGTGAGCTGCTTGGGTTCATAGGAAGATGAGCAACATAAGTTCTTTCCAGTATCCATGATTCCTGTTTCTAGTTTTCATGGTTGCTAATTCTTTCTGCATATGTCCCTCACCAGTTTTATTCTGAAACTTAAAATAATATATATAGTATCAAAGAGTAACACCAAAGAAGTATTTTAAAATGACATCTCTAAAATTCATCAGAGTTTTCCTACTATATGGTCACATCTCAGATGAGTAATTGTCTTCACTTGAGCTAATGGCCTAATAAAATATTTAAACAATATTCTGAGCAAAGGGCTTTTCAGTCACTCAAATAGAGATGATTATATATATATATATATATATATATATATATATATTCTTTGAACTAAGTAATATTACTTCCATTTTTGGATAAGGAAACTAATGTATAGGAAGGCAAATCTACTAATTCAAGATTGAAAAGGTAGTAGTTGGCAAAGCCTTCAAGCAACATCTATCTACCTCAAAATCCCATTGTCTTGAAAGAAAAAAAGAAGGGTAGAGAAGAATAACAGATAGATGAAGGAAAGAATGTGAAAACTCGTATTTATCATTAGGCAACCTAACAAGCTATACTTGAAACCCATATTCGACCCCAAAGGACATATATTTGACCAATCAATCTTGGAGACTCATGGGCCAAAGGAATGAGTGTCTTATGAAAACGGAGGAAACGGGAGAGAAAAATAAAGATCTAGAAGTAGATTTCACTCAATTTTCATTAATGATTCATTAATAATTTCAGTACTTATTTGTTTTCATTCCATATATATATGTATTTCCTTACCTGAATTATGCTATATTAGCATGAGATTACATTTTCCTTAAAGAATTTTTATTTGTTAAGATGCTATTAGAATTTTAATGAGTGATTTTTTATAGGAAGTTACACAACTGAAATGAATAGGACCTATCATATAAGATCATAAAATGAGTTTAAAATGGGTTTTAATTTTCTTTTAATTTTTGAATTAAATGAAATTCTGTGGATCCTGATGAATTATCTTTGCTTGAAGATCTTACTAAAATTTATTGAACATACTTGTTAAAAATTTCTGACCATGCAACATCTATATTCCCAAAGTATACATTCATTGTTTACCTAACATCTTTTGAAGTTACAATCAAATCTGCTTGAGTCACTCTTAGTTGATAAAATCTTATTTGAGTTGGAAACATATTTATCACTAACAGTGTATTTTTTATATTAAGACTAATTTGCTATTTCTCTTGGGAGGCTGGATTAGCTGGAAAAAAGACTAATGTCTATCCTCTACTTGGCAAGAATATATTTTCAGTTTCTCTCAACTTTCAGTACTGGTACTTCATTAATCAATATGAACCATGTGAGAGACTCTGGCACTCTGGCTCAAGGGAGGCCAGTGCCAAGATTTTAAAATATATTCTGTGGATTTTGGCCAAATATGTGATCATGGTTAGGACTTAGAAAAGAGTGCACTAGCTGATAGGCCTGTTGCCAAATCATAAAATAGGATGGAGAGAGAGACAACCAAAAGAAGTGGGGGAGGGAGAGGGACAGAAAAAGGGAAAGAGAGAGAGAGCGGGAGAAAGAGAAACAGGGAGACAGAGAGAGAGAGGAAGTTGGACACTTCTGTGATGGTCTGAATGATAAAGCCTAAAGGAATGGCTTGTTAATCTTTTTATCATCTGAAGAAAATAATGAAATTACTATACTATAATAAATACCTCATCAGATGCACTGAGTCCAAATATTAATGTTTGGATCTTTCAAGTGGTTAGTCACTGTTTGTTGCCTATACTACAAAAATTCCCAACTGACTTCTTCACTTGTAGAATACAGATTTTGATGGTGAATTTAAGGACCATATATTTGAGGATACACCAGACATCTCCATAGCTTCCATCTGGAAAACATAATTCATTTTGGTCAATCATAGTCATTCTTTCCTCTTGCCCAAGATTAGTTTAGTAGTCAACATATGAGGGACATGTAATGAATAAACCGTAAGTTCCGACCTCAAGTACTCATGGTCTACTGCACAGACAGATAGATTTTTCCATAAGAATGGTTCAGAGAAGAGCATAGCAGGTTGGTGGTGAGCGCTGTGTGGCTAGGGGATGAGAATTTGAGACTGGATAGGTGGGAGAAAATCACTAAAACCTCCTAGCTATCACAAATTGAGGCCAAAGGCCCAGATAAATAAATCACAACCACGAATTTTCATAGTGATCCACTAAGTATGCTGTTTTTCCTTTGCCATATACTAAAATTGCTCCAGAATCAAATGTGCTTCCAATCTGAAGCTACCCATTTACAACTATACAAACCACTCTTGCACAAACAAGAATCTTAGGGACATCTGGAGGAAGAAACTTGGAGGATTAAAATCTGCCTACATAAAAAGTCTCTCGGGAATTTTTCTAGTATGAACACACTGCTACATATGTTTTGCTTATTCCTCACTCTTTTCTCATTGGCTCTTTTCAGTATGTAGTTTGTATGTATACTAGCAGCTTCACTGAGGGTGTGGAATAGAATGTCTGACTATCACTGTAGCCTGCTTTGCCAACAGTTGTCATAGCAATCCATTTGTCTTTGCAGCTAAGTTACCTTTGTGATCAATTACTCTGTCCCTTTTATTTTGCATATGATGAAAAGAAGTGCAAGAGCCATTAAGTGACTTCTCCATACTCACATAACTGCTAAGAGGCAATTGACATCAAGTGCACTGATTTTTCCACTATGTCTTTCTATTACTTACATATTGTTTTCTGAAAATAGAACATTTGTGACTCCACTTGAGATACTGAGCAATAACTTTGAATAATTGCTTCTTATTTAACCAAGTGTAAGCTAACATTTATATAATTCTCACACATTTCGTGGAATGTAATATCTCAGTAACTGAGCAATATTCCTCCTATACAGCCAAAAGATATTCACTTGGGGCCCTGTATTCAAAGAAGAGTCATTCATTCCAGTAACTTCTCACAATGTCTTCTCCATGTATTTTATCTTTCTTTTATCTTTTTTCTTCAATCTATAATATCAGTATTAACAGGTACAAACTACAGGAACTGTCTCAAGATTCTGAAGCTCACCAGTTAAGTGTAATTTAAATCTTATCTGATTTAAATCTTAGGTTCCCCATGTGTGAGTTGCATTTTACGACTCCTAAAAGCAGTTTCACTTGAGAATATACCCAAAGAAAATGAAGTTATTCCCTTGCAGAAATACTGTACACCCTTATTCAATGCAGCATTGTACACAACACCCAAGATATGGAAACAATCTAGTATCTTTCAATAAAGGAATAAATAAAAGATATTGTGATTAATATATTAAATGGAATATTATTCAGGCATAAAAGAGAAGTAGATCTGAATGTGTGACAGTATGAATGAACCTGCAGGACACTGTGCCAAATGACATAAGCCAGACACAAAAAAATACTCCATAATCTCATATATATGTAGAATCTAAGAAAGTTGAACTCATACAAAGAGTGTTGAATGATGGTTACTAAAACATAGGAGGAGGCCCACCTAGAGCAGAGGAGGTGAGCCTCTCAGGCCACTATGCCACCACCCCTGAGCACCAAGGAGCAGAGCCCCCACCCCAGTGCCAAGGAGGAGAGCTGCACAGTTGCTGGCAACACACACCCCCCTCCTCACTGTGCTGACCATTACCTGGATCCACACTGCAGAGTTACTGAGGTCATAAAGAACATTCTTCTCAGCTCTAGAAGATAGAGCAAAAGTGAACAACAGAAAGAGGACCTCTCTCAGGCTTGTTGATGAAAATTGAAGCCCACTGGAAAAGTGAAGAAAATCTCTGCAGTATAATCACACTAGACCACCTTAGTTGGGGAACAGCAGTGTGGAACACAGCAGCGCTGCTGCAAGCAGATCCCAGACAGGGCTCTACCCCAACCCCAGAGGCTCAGGCACATCAGCCAAAGTCAAGGGCCTTCCTGGAAAAAAGCTGCACAGGCAAACAAGCAACAGCCAGAGGTTTGCCATGATACCATCTGTAATTGTGTGACATACTAGCCAAAAGCTTGCTGACACAACAGGAACTGGGGTGGACAGCCCCCAGCCAAAGGCCCTCCCAGACAAGAGTTACATAGGGGCCCCAGCCAGAATCATGCTTAGATACCATCCCAAGTGTGCACAGGCCCCAGCCAGAAGCCCGCCCAGACAACAGATCAGCTCAGGGATGCAGAAAGCCACTGTTCTGAACCCAGGAATTAGTGTACTGTGAGCAGCAGAGAAAAGGCTGCTTGCTGGCTTGCTGAGAATTGAAGACCACTAGGTGAGCAAATCATTGCCTCAACAAAGGCACAGCAGGCTGCATCTGTTCAAATGAGAAGACAAGTCTCAAAACCAGACTTCCAGATCACCTAAGGCAACCCCAAAGGGAAATGAGATGGAACAATCTGATACTCAACCACCTGGACTCCCTGAAATCACATAAGAGGATCTAGAAAAAAATGAAGTCAGAAGTAATTTCTCAGATAACAACAGAGATTGTGCCCATAGTACAAGACATGATTAATAAATCTAGAGTAGACACAGATTAAAAAACAGAGGAGCTGAGGGCCAGGGATTTAGCTCAGTGGTTTCACCGCCTGCTGCGCAAGCACAAGGACCCAAGTTCAATCCCCGGTACCAAAAATAAAAAGTTCCATATAAAAAACAGAGGAGCTGAAGACCATGATGGAATCCATGAAACAAATGCAAACAGATTTCAAGGAGATTAAAAACTCCATTGAAAGTTTACACAGCAGCATGAGTCAATGTGAGGATAGAATTCACATATAGAAGATAAGATTGCAATTAGTGACCAGGAAAAGAAAAATTTCTTTAGAATAGTAAGGGACCAGAGACATCAATCCAGCAGTTGCTAGATGATGCAAAAAAAAGAATACCATCAGACTGATCAGAGTCAATGAATAAACAGGAGAGAGTGAAGACAACATGAAAAAAACTGTACACAGAAGTAATGGTAGAAAACTTCCCAAGAAGGGGAAAAGAACTTGACATAGAGGTAAGTGGGACATATAGGATTCCAACTAGTCTTGATTAAAAAAAAATCTACAAATGGCCATATAATAGTTAAGATTCAAGAGACTCAACAGAAGAACAAAATTGTACAAGCAGTTAGAGAAAAGAAACAAATCACATACAAAGAAAAGCCCATCAGAATCACAGCAGACTTCTCAAAGCAAACACTCAAGGCAAGAAGATCTTGGAGTGACATATTTCAAGCCCTAAAGGAAAACAACTTCCAACTGAGATTGATGTACACTGCAAAACTATCTTTCCAAATTGATGGAGAAATAATATACTTTCATGACAAACAGCACCTGATGAACTTCATGAATACCAAACCAGCAATCCAAAACTTTTATCCTAGGAACAGACAACTAGGATCACAACCCCAGGAAACCCTGAAGAATGAATCCATGAGGCAGGACAGGAAATTAAACTCAAAGCGGGAGAATCTAACAAAAAGAAAAATCATGACAATTATAAGTCAATATGTATCAGATGTAACCATCAATGTTAATGGTCTCAATTCACTAATCAAAATAAATACACTGGAAGAATGGGTCAACAAGGAAGATCCAAGAATATGCTGCATATAAAAAACACACTTAATTCAAATAGAAACTCATAACTGAAAGTTAAAGTGTGGAAAACAATACTCCATGTGACAGGAACCTGAAAAAAAGCAGGAATATCTATCCTCTTTGCAGATCAAGTGGATTTCAAAACAACATTGATTAAGAGATAAAGAAGGACACTACATCCTTGTAAACGGAACAATGCAACAGGAAGAGATGACAATCACAAATATATATGCACCAAACACTAGTCCACCCAACTGTATAAAACTAATGCTAACAGACATGAAAACTCAAATAAGCACTAATAAAATAGTAGTGGGGGACCTTAATATCCCACTGTCACAAGTAGATAGATGAGCTAGACAAAAAATAAGCAACAAAATACTAGAACTCAATCAAACTCTTGAAGAAATGAACTTAACAGATGTTTACTGAGTGTTCCAACCCAGAAAATCAGAATACACGTTCTTTTCAGCTACACACGGGTCGTTCTCCAAAATAGACCACATACTGGCTCATAGAATATGTTTACATAAGTGCAAAGGAATTGAAGTTATCCTTTGTATATTATCAGACCACAGTTGGGTGAAATTGGAGAACAATAGCAAAAGAAACTGTAAGAATTTCATAAACACATGGAAGTTGAACAACACACTTCTGAAGAACCAATGGGTCACAGAGGAAATTAAAGAAATCAGGCAGTTCCCACAATTAAATGACAATGCCAATATGACATATCGGATTCTATGGGACACAAGGAAAGCAATCTTAGGAGGGAAATTCATAGCAGTGAATACTCACATTAGGAAAACAAAGAGAGCTCAATTACACAAACTGAGGCTGAACCTCAAGTTTCTAGAAAAAGAAGACCAGAATAAACCCAAAGCTCATACAAGGGAGGAAATTATAAAGATCAGGGCAAAAATCAGTGGAATGGAGACTAAGAGAACGACACAAACAATCAATGAAGCAAAGAGTTGGTTCTTTGAAAGAATGAACAAAATTGACAAACCCTTAGCCAACCTCATCAAAAAAGGAAATAAAAGGCCCAAATCCATGTAATGAGGAATGAAAAGGGTGAAATTACAATGGACCCAGCAAAAATTCAGATGATCTTCGATACCTACATTGAGAACTTATACGCCAATAAGATGGAAAATACAGAAGAATTGGACAGATTCCTAGATACGTATGAATTATCAAGGTTGAACTAAGATGAACTAAAAATTATAAACGACCCAATATCAATCAATGAAATTGAAAATGTAACTAAAAACTTACCAAGAAAAGCCCGGGTCCTGATGGCTTCACTGCTGAATTTACAAGACATTTACAGAGGAACTACTGCCACTACTGTTTAAACTCTTCAGTGAAATTGAAAGGGAAGCAATACTCCCAAATTCATTTCTGGAAGCAAGCATCACTTGATTCCCAAAGCAGAGAAAGACCCAACCAAAAAAGAGAACTGTGGGCCAATCTCACTAATGAACCTAGATGCAAAAATCCTTAATAAGATACTGGCAAACAGAATGCAGAAGATCATCAAGAAGATCATACACCTTGATCCAGTGGGATTCATCCCAGGGATACAGGGATGGTTCAACATAGAAAAATCAATAAATGTAATACACTACATTAATAGAGCCAAGAACAAAAAACATTCATCTCAATAGATGCGGAAAAAGCATTCAACAAAATCCAGCATGCATTTATGACAAAAACTCTCCAAAAAATTGGAATAGACAGTCTCTAACTTTTCAATCTGATAAAAGTCATCTATGAAAAACCAATGTCAATATTATACTAAATGGTCAAAAACTGAAATCTTTCACACTAAAATCAGAAACAAGATAAGGATGCCCACTACCACCACTCTTGTTCAATATAGTTTTGGAAACATTAGCCACAGCAATTAGACAAGAGAAACAAATAAAAAGAATAAAGATAGGAAATGAAGAAGTTAAATTGTCATTATTTGCAGATGACAAAATATTCTATATAGAAGACCCCAAGAACTCAATGAAAAGCCTTCTAGACTTAATAACCAAATTCAGTAAAGTAGCTGGATACAAGGTCAACACACACAAAATCAATAGCTTTTTCTGGACACAAACAACAGATTCACTGAAAGAGAAATAGGGCAAACAATTCCTTTCACAATAGCATCCAAATAACTGAAATACCTAGGAATCAAACTAAGAAAATAAATCAAAGACCTTTACTCTGAAAACTATAGCACTCTGAAAAAAGAGATTGAAGAGGATATCAGAAAATGGAAAGACATCCCTTGCTCTTGGTTAGGAACAATCAACATAGTGAAAATGGCCATACTTCCAAAACTGCTATATAGTTTCAAGGAAATCCAGTTGAAATTCCAGCAACATACCTCACAGACCTGGAGAAAACAATCCAAAAATTCATTTGGAACCAGAAAAGACCTAGAATAGTGAAAGCAATTCTTGGCAACAGACACATGGCAGGGGTTATCACAATCCCCAACTTGAAACTATACTACAAAGCTACTGTGATAAAAACAGAATGGTATTGGCAAAGAAACAGACCCGAGGACCAGTGGAACAGATTAGAAGATGCAGAAACAACTCCAGACACACTCAGCCACTCATCTTTGACAAAGGAGTCAAATGCGCTCACTGGAGGAAAGATAGCCTCTTTAATAATTGGTGCTGAAATAATTGAGTTTCAACTTGCCAAAGATTAAAACTAGACCTATATCTCCCACCATCCACTAAACTAAAATCAAAACGGATTAAAGATGCAAATATTAAAACGGAACCACTGAACCAGCTGGAACAGAGTTTAGGTAGAACTATTGAAGACATTGGTGTAGGAAAAGATTTTATGAACAAAACCTCAGTTGCCCATGCACTAGCATAGACAATCAACAAACGAGTTCTCTTTTTATTAAAGTTTCTGCACAGCAAGAGACATAACCAACAGTGTGAAGAGAAAACCCACAATGTGGGAAAATATCTTCACCAGCAGTCCCTCAGACAAAAGCCTACTATCTAGAATCTATAAAGAACTTTAAAAAATCAGACCTCCCAAATTTAAAACCCCAATCCAAAAATGGGCATCTGAAATGAACAGACATTTCTCAGACAAAGAAGTAGAAATAGCAAATAAACATATGAAAAAATGTTCAACATCACTGGTCATTTGAGAGATGCAAATGAAAACAATGCTGAGATTCCACCTCACTCCAAAAAGAATGGCTGCTATCAATGAAATCAACCAATAACAAATGCTGGCGGGGCTGTGGGGAAAGAGGAACCCTGCTCCACTGCTGGTGGGAGTGTAGACTGGTGCAACCACTGTGGAAATCAGTATGGAGATACCTCAAAGAACTAGGACTGGAAGTCCCATTTGACCCAACTATTCCCCTACTGGGTATCATCCCTAAAGAATTAAAGGAATCATACCACAGTGATACATGTGCACCCATGTTTGCAGCAGCACAATTTGTAATAGTTAAAACTTGACAGCCACCCAATTGACCATCAGCTTGAGACTGGATAAAGAAAATGTGTGTTTTTTAAAAAATAAAATGAAGTACTACTCAGCCATAAAAAATGAGAAATTGGAGACATGTATAGCTAAATGGATGAGCATTGAGGTGATACTCTTAAGTGAAATAAATAGGACACACATGTAAATATCGAATTGTTTCTCTGGTGTGAGAAACTGAAAATGTAAATAAGATATAAAAGGTCTACTAGATAATATGAATTAGGAAGAAAAGGGGCAAGAGGGAAGGGGAATTGGGTGGAGTAGGGGAAAGGAATGAAGGGAATGGAATTAATATGAGAAAATAAAAAATGGAAACAAAGTGTTTGTAAATAGAGAGGGATGGAGGGGTTGAAGGGAGGGCAGGGGAATGGGGAAAAATAAGAACCAAGATGGATTATGTAAAGGTGCAAATTTCCAGTGATGAATGTAATTATATTGTATACCTAAAATGTACCAATAAAATTAATTTTTTTAATCCAAAAAGAATAAAATAAAATAAAATGTAGGAGGAGGGGGAAATAAGGAAATGCTGATCAAAAGTCATAATTATGTCATACTAATGAGCCTAGATTTAGTGTACATTATGATGACTATAGTTAACTATAGTTACGAAGACTGACTACTCTCTGCCTTGTTCTCTTCATTCCTACTCGACTATGAATACATCCTGAGTACACTGTACTACCCAAGATCTATAATAGTCAAATTTCTAATGATGAGTGAATCTATTTATATGATTTCACTGACTCTTTTCCTTTCTACCTTAAAACATAATCAGTTTTTTGAACTTTGTAACAAGAAAAATATGTTCTCGAAATGCAACAGGAAAAATTAACTTGATTAAGATTTGATTAACTTCCAAACTGTATGTGGAGCCAAACTACATACTTTTTAATGTTTCTATCTTTCAAGGGTTTTGATATCATTGTGTGCTTTCATTTCAAGTTATTCCTTTGAATGGTAAGGGAAGGATCAGCAGGGGCTTATATTATGGAACTGTTTTCTTTACAAAGAAAACAAAGTCATTTAAATTTGTGAAAAATTAAGTTTACTAAGAAGCTGCAGGAGAATCCAATTTCAGAAAATATGTCTGGCTCTTACAGGGCTTGGAAAGTCATTAGACACTACAATCTTCACTTCTCTATCTTAAGAGCTGAAGGATCTCTAATGCCTACCTCTTTCTCTATTTTGTTCCATTCTTTCTCTTGCTTCCTATTGTTGTTTATAAGAAGTTTCTTAGTGTTTGATCCCCTACAGTTCTGGTTTACAAACTGATGTAGTTTCATAAATACCAAATTTATTTTAGTCTTTGTTTCTTACTTCAAATATTTAAGACAAAGTGCATTTTATTGTCTCAGATTAGTCTATAAACAGTCTTTCTTGGGTTGGGGGGGATCATTCCTTCCTTAATTAATTTTGCTAGAAAGAAAAGTATCAAGCATAGCAACTGGTTAAGCCAGAGCTCCAGACAAAGGACTGCATGCAATCCTACAGACCAAGCACTGCATTCCTAAACCCTGGACATCCCAATCGTTGTGAGTGGGATAATTATAAACAATCATGATAGGTATCAGAGTTGTGTTTGAGATCAATTTTATTGTAGTTCTATATGGTCAGAAGGATTTAGTTATGCCAAAGAAGCCCACCAATGGTAGAGACTGTAAATATAATGATGTCCATGTTGTTCATATCAGACTACTTCATTTGAGGTATAATTGTCAAATGTCTCAGGTCTATTGGGAACAGAATTTCTCACCTACAGGTAGGCTTGTGCAAAGAATTAGAAACATTTGTGTACCCCAGCTAAAATGAAGAGATTTATATTAGACTGATAAGATAAGAAAAAGAAGGAGCCGTGGCCAATCTAGAAATGAATCATTATATCATGATATAATGATTTTTTCCATTTTTACATAATGGGATTTCTGATCATTCTAGAAGTTTTCCTTGCTTTCTAAGATATCTCATAACTACTCTCCCAGCAATTGTCCAAAATTGTCAGCCAAACCCTCAGTGTAGCAAGAGAGAAATGTGTATATTTATTTTGAATCATTCGAGTCCCTTTTACAAATATTTGTGGGTGTCCAAAGACATTTGTTTTAAAAACTTGCCATAGAAATAATTCTGAAAATAGGACTATCACATTGGTTAAGAATCTATTCACTGAACTATAGGTACAAATTTCTATGACTCATAAATTAAGTCAAGTTTACAATATCAGGTCATCAAAGAAAAGCTCAAATAAATAATTGGTATATTATTATTATTATTATTATATACTTCTTTAAAAACATGAACATGGGAATTCAAACAAGAGGGTAAGATGATATTCTCTGAGAAAATAAATTACATTAACAATTATTTTAAAGAAAAGGGCAATATGTTTACATCAATATACAATATCATGAACCTGCACTCAAGGTTCATGTTGAAGACTGAAAAGTGGAAAATGCTCCTTTGTAGGAGGACTGAATATTCATTTGCCACAGCAGATGGGACTTTTAAGTACAACTTACTTCAATTTTCATTTTCTGCATTGTAAATCTGACAAAACACAGAATAAGTTAAGTACTATACTTAGTGAAATCTTCATAAATGTTATTTTATAGAGCATGGTTGCTGCCCAATCACAGGTATTCACATAAAGCAAGAAGTTTCTTTAGTAACATTACATGTTGGGCTGATTGTTGAGTAACTTGGTGAGGCAAGGAGACATTTTTAAACCATATGATTATTCATTTTATAAAAAGCTTTAGAAACATTTATAATGCCATGAAATCATTGCAACTTAGAGTTTCCACCCACTCTATCTCTCCAGTAATTATTAAGATATTTACATGATGGTGAAAAATTTTCCAGGACAAGTCCATGCTTTGTTGCTTTCTCTCTGGTCTCTCTTAGAAAGTGATTTTGTTAATTGGAAAACTTCTAGGGGAATCATTACTGAAGATGAAGAAGAGTAAATTCAGCATATTTCTTGCCTTAGATGCTGATCAATAAATGCTGGCCATTAAAGGTCACAGGGGTTTGGGGATAAAGATGAAACAGTTACTCCTTGCTCTTTGGGAACATTGGTTTACAGCATTTGCTTGATTTAAAAGGTTTTGTTCTCTGCTGTGACCTAATCTTACTGCTTGATTTTTATTAACTTCTTGGGTCCCTGAAACCT
This sequence comes from Heterocephalus glaber, assembly GCF_000247695.1. The sequence goes on from NW_004624777.1 coordinate 451,736, forward strand.
TACACATTTCTTTACGTTCCTTATAGATAGAGACGATTCCTGAGAAGGCCTTGAAAGGTAAAAGTTATGTGCTTTTTAAGAAGAGAAAGAAGAAAAGTAAATTATAGGTGAACAGTCAAAGACAATAACAGGACACAGACAAGAATAGAGAAACTAGGAAAAATTAAGTAAAAAGTCTTGGATATAAAGACCTCGGTATAAGAATGGATCCAAGGAAGGAAATTTATATCCATGGCTAAAACCCAATGACACAGATGGAAAGAGAAGTAACAGGAAAAGTTGAATTTACATAAAATATAAGAGGATAATATAAGTCTAACACCCTTTAGAGCAAGCAGGTATGAGAACATAATTGGTTCTTTTCATCAGAAGGACATTCTTAGTTGCCATTATGATATGATATCACATTTATTTATGAGAACAGAGTCTTAAATGAGTGGACTTATCCCATATTTCTGGTACTTGTACTGGTATGGTTTAAGAGACTGGATAAATGCATGAGAATATTCAAGGAAAAGAACCCATTAGTATTCCCAAGACCCGTCCTAAGAGGAGCTTGCACAACACCACCAGTGTCTATAATTAAACCAGTATCTGTTGAATGTTATTTTTAGGCTCTTTACTATGCCACAGGGGTTTAATAATGAGCAAAACCAGACAGAAGACCTGCTTCATTGGACTTTATACAACAATAGAATAAGCCAAAAATAAATTATATTTGAAAAAATATAATTTCAAATTATGATATGTCCAAAAGAGTACAATGAAAAAAGAAAGAGTAAAGGCAGGGTCCTAATTACATTTTAAGATTTGATTCCCTGAGAATGTGAAACTGAGATGAAAAACAAAGGCAACGTAACATGGATCAGGTGAAGGTGTATGACAGATAATGTTCCAGGGCAGAGGTATTAACTAATGGCAATGGCCCTTGATAGAGTGTACCTTTGGAAGATGAAAGAAGACCAATGTGACTGTATGCAGAAAAAGCAGAGTGGGAAAAAAACCTTGTGCCATTTTATCACCAAGGAGGTAAATATTCCTCTGGGGAAGCCTAAAATGGGACCAAAGACAAGAGTCTCCTAACCCAAGAAAATCAAAACTCTTCTAATCTGGTTTTTACAGGAGATTACTATGAGAGCAGAACTGAGAAGACAGAAATTCCCCTCTTTTCTAATACATAGATATACCCATTTGTCAGACAGGGCCATATTGAAACTGTGATTAATAGAGGCTGCCTGTACAGGAAAGCCTATTCTAATTGTATTCTGGGGAGAATCCTCTGTCACCACTAGACTAGCATAATAGAAAAAAATTCTTACCTTTTCATGCACATGACCTTGGAGTGAATATGATGAAAGAACTTCAGTTTGTAGGGTCTTATTCTATGCTGAGATTAGATGCTGTGAATATTTTCTCTATTGTCAGCCCAATGTTATACTATTATAGAAATAACTGGACTAAGGGAATCATGTCCTCTTTTCTAAACCAAGGCCAAAGAAAGACCAGTCAAAGAGATTTGGGAAAGAACAGAAGGAGGTTAAAAATGTGCTGAAAGAGACAACCCCCCCCGCCCAGTTAGAACAATGGGAAGCATCAGAGGAGAGGGAAGACCCAACACAGGGTGGTTTCCACATGGACCATAGAAGGGATTTTCCCAATAGTTTATACCAGTTGCTCACAGGAATGGTCCCCAAAATAACAGCATCTGGATCTCCTGAAAACTTGTTATAAATGTAAATTCTCTGATTCAATTGCTAGTCAGTCAGCAATCCAATGAGCTCTAGATTTGGAGAACCCTTGTTCTAGACCTAAGTCCTCATTACCACTGAGGACCAGTAACACACTGAAGTTGTAGCAGATGACCATCTACCTTAGGTTCTGTGTTGAGTAGAATGTTGTCTCTTATTTTTACTTATAAGTGTATCTACTTTTGGTAGATATTTATTATATACCATATATTAGATTTATAAGTCTCACAAAATAACAATATACAATTGGAGGATAGTTGCCCTCTGAAAATGTTTTCATTGGTTTTCAATTGGCACAGAAAGGGTTTTACTTGAAAAACAAAACAAATAAACAATAAGGTAGCCAAAGGATAGTTCAGTAGTTGAATGAAATGACTGAGGGAAATACAATTTCTATTTTAATTAATATTTCAGAATGTGTTTGCATTAATTCCATTGGCCTCTATATTATTGTAATAAGTATTAAATCTGGAAAACACCTGAGCAGATTTCTTTAGCTAAATCTCATCTTCAAAAATGAAATGATTTGATGAACTTTTCTAAACAGTGACTTCTTTTCTTAGTAATAGTGGGAAAATCAGGGTGAAATTGACAAGATATAATTAATTTTATATTCATGTGAAGAAGAGGTACAAGAACCATATACTTAAAGAATCAGAGAAAAATCTACTTTTTTACTTGGCCCAAATACAACATTTATTAAATGTGTATGTAATGATCATTAAGAAGCAAAATTTATTCCCTGCAAATAAGACAAAGTTTTGCAAACTTCATTGAACTACAATGCAAGCATGGTTCCAGGTTCCAGGTTCTAGTTTCAGACAGCTGGTTTTCAGTGTCACAATTTCTTAGCTGGATTACCCTAGGACCTTATTTAATATCCTGGTCTTTTCTTCCTCTTTTCTTCAAAATGGGTATTACATTAGTAACCATCATATAAAACTTGTGGCATATTAAGAGACATTACAGCTCCTACCCAGGGGCACACCAGTGAGGAACAGAGCTGCAAGGGTGCCTGCAGCACTACCCCAGCAGCCCACCACCTGCCTCTGGCCTCCTGGTTGCACCTGTACCTGGATCTCCACCCCAGAGACACAGGGGGTTTTAAAGGCCATTGTCCTGAGCTGCAGAAGATAGAGCAGAAGTTAACAACAGAAAGAGTGCCTCTCTCAGGCTCCTTGATGAAAATTGAAGCCCATTGGAAAAGTGAAGAGAATCTCTGCAATAAAGGCACACCAGACCACTGTAGTTAGTAAGTTGGAGGGATCTTCACTTCCCATTGGAATCTGGTCTATCTTCAGGGGAAGGGGAGCTGGAACCTTGAACAGTAGAACCTTGCAGAGTTCAACCCTGGAGGCCAGGGAGCTCAACTTGGGCCTTGCAGCCAGAAATCAGCCTGAATCTCAGGGGTCTGCTGCTGGCTTGCTGAGACTAATTGACTTAGATCTGCACACTGCTGCCCACGTTTTCTATTGTGACAGCTGAGACATACACTAAAGGAGGCCCTTCATTTTTATTTTTTATTTTCAAAATTATTTTTCTATTATTTTTAATTTTTAGTTATTTTTAGTTATTTTTTCTATTCTTTTCAATTTTTTTCTTTCTTCTTTTTCTTTTCTCTTTCTCTCACTCTCTCAATCTCACACATTGTTCTTCATCACCCTTTTTGTTCCCGTTCCTGCCCTAATTCAGATTTCTTCTTTGTTTTCCTTTTCTTCTCTCTTTTTCCTTCTCCTAATTGTCATTACTTTCAAAGGAAAGTGAATAGAGTTTCTAGTTTCCCTATTGCTGATAAGTTGTTCTGTTTTTATCTTTGTTCTTTCATTCTGTCTTTTCCTCTTCTCTTCAACAGTTCCCTAGAATTCGTATGATCTTCCTGTGTCTTCTGGCCTCGCTTCTAAACTTTCCCTATTCTTCTACCTATTTATCCCTCCCTCCTCAACTACTTCAAAGTCCCCATTCCAAAGGGTAAAGTTGCTATATTGAAGAGTTTGTTCACTATAAACATATTTTGGGCTGGTCCTCAATTTTGATTTAACTCACATGATTAAAGGTGATAGATTAATAACTACCACAAATTGTCATTTTCTAAGGTGTAATTTATACTATTGTTATGGCTGATTGTATCACTTGGGCTAAGGTGCTGTGATTGATCTAATCAGTTATCCTTCTGGTATAATGAAAATGAGATTGCCCCACAGTCATTAGAGACTCAAAACCTTAAGACCAGCTATATCTGGAAGACACCTCTGAGAAGCAATCTTTCCATAAGGGTTCTAAATATAAGCAACACAGATACCTAAAATAAGCAATATCAAAGTATCAACCCAGGAA